>QEPC01011131.1:1698575-1728500 GCA_003113815.1 Sphenodon punctatus
CTCCTGGGTTCACTGGGAGGGGAGTGGGGGCTAGTGGGTTAGTGCAGGGGATGCTGGGAGCCAGGGCTCCTGGGTTCTCGGGGAGGGGAGTGGGGGCTAGTGGGTTACTGCAGGGGGGGGGAACTGTGTGTGGTAAAATGGAGGTTTGGAAATCCTGAGAGAGATTTCACTGCAAGTCATACGATTTCAGTTGTGTTCAAAATGCTGGAAATGGGATGTGCGTGGAAAAGCTCCCCAGTCACTCAGGCTGTGACTGGGGTGCTTTACAAGGATGGGTCCCTGTGTTTTGGGCTTATGAAGTATGTATTTTAAGCTTGATGTGCATGTAGACTGTGTTTTCTTCGATCCGATGTTAACTCTGGGAACTCCTTGCTGCTGGGTTATGCCAGTGTTTTGGGTGTTTCCCTGTGTTTTGGGTTTACAAATTATTTATTTTAAGCTTGATGTGCATGTAGACTGTGTTTTCTTCCATTCGATGTTAACCCTGGGAACTCCTTGCTGCTGTGTTTTGCCAGTGTTTTGGTGTTTCCCTGTGTTTTGGGTTTAGAAATTATTTATTTTAAGCTTGATGTACATGTAGAGTCTTCCATCTGATGGGAACTCCTTGCTGCTGGGTTTGCCAGTGTTTTTGGGGTGTTATGCCAGTGTTTTGGGTGTTTCTCTGTGTTTTGGGTTTACAACTTATTTATTTTAAGCTTGATGTGCACGTAGACTGTGTTTTCTTCCATCCGATGTTAACCCTGGGAACTCCTTGCTGCTACGTTATGCCATGCCACTGGCCTACTGTCCCCCTGGCTCTGCTCCTAGGCCCACCGGCCTTCCTGCCCCAATGCCCCTCCAACATCAAAACCCACCAGCCACCTTTGGGCGCTGTCTCAAGCATCCAGGGCCCCAATCCCCACAGCCAATGGCTAGCAACACCACCATGTTTTTACAATACAAAAATGTCCAAGCATATAACAAGCATACTTTAAAAGTTCTGTGTGTGTGTGTGTGTGTGTGTGTGTGAAACACACAGTTTAAGCTGATCACCTGCTTCTCATCAATGCTGAACTAAGAAGCAGAGGCTCACAGGTGAAGTCAGTATTTCCCACATACAGTCTTCTATGTCCAGTCGGCATCCTAACGCCAACCACTAATCAATGTTAATTCTGCAGTAGCTGAGGGTCTACTTTCTTTGGCTTCAGCTAACAAGTCCACTTATCACTCCCATGGCCTCTTTTTTTAGAAGTGATATTTCTGAAATTATATTAAGTTGTAAAAAAAGATAAATACCCAGTATATGTTTAGCAGTGGACGAGTGTGGAGAGTTATTGGTCTGGTTTTTTTAAGGGAGAGTTCTGGCTTTAATCCAACCAGCCATCTCACATGCCCTCCCTGCTCACCACTGATGTATTTTTAAATGACTCCTAACATACACACCAGGAAACTCTATTAAATAAAAATCATGAGTTGCCCACAGACTGTGTGATTACTGTGCGTAAGAAGATAACAAGACTCAAGAGATTGCCCTTTACATTCTGCTGCTCTAGCTTGCTCCAGATTTGGTGCAGCAGATGCAAACATTCCACAAAGAAAGGGGTGTCTCGAGCCCTTGGAAACGGGCCTGTAGTGTGAGAGATCACAGAGATGATAGGGATGTGATGAGCCACATCTCCCATGTTCTCAATTAACTAAGTGATTGGACATGCACAACCAGAGAATCCCAGCACCATCATTTCTAGGTTATCGGTGACATCAGACACTTAAGAGATGAAGCAGCTGTGGACTCCCGATGCCAAGAGACCAGAGATAAGAATTAGAATTCTGAAGGCTTTCTAAGCCAGCCTCCCACCCCAAGACACAATACAAGAAAAGCTTTTAGATCTCTCCTGGCAGAGGAGTTGGACAGCTGCCACATTCGCAGAATGAGTAACAACGGTAATCTGTATCGGGTTGCAGAAATCACCTTCACCATAAAGGCTTTTAAGCCCTCCAAAAGCTCTCCCCCTAATCTACTGGTTGGGATTCTTTTTTCCTCTTTAATAAAGAATTTTTGAAGGTCAAACAGGATAAATAATAGGATCAAATATCATGGATAGCCTCTAGATCAACTGTGCCACCAAGCACTATACACCATGCATGGGATCGAAGATGGAGCATATTTAGGGATAGGTAGGTTACTAGGGAAAATAGAGATATAGGGATGGGTTGGAAAGTACCCTGGTGCCCAGTATGTGATTTATCGTCTACAATTGCAAAAGGGAGATTTAATGCAGAATGATTATGTTCAATTGCTTTAACCCTAAAGTGGCCTGGAAGTTGAACAGTAGGTTATTAGAATTACTAAAAGGAAAACATTCTGATCTTACTTCTGGAGTCAGCTATGGATATCCTAACAGTGAAGTCCCAAATTTTCCAAAGCACTTTAACTTTGGGTAAAAACAGATGTGTGGCTGACGGGACTGCTCCCCGGGTCACCCCAGGATGGAAGATCGCAATTGACATGGTCTGGGTCAGAGTACCAAACTGATGTGCCCACGGCCAGAGAGTCATGGCCTGGGTAGGGCCAGAAGCACAACAAACATGCGGCAACCATCTCTGAACACGCCCTGCTCCCAGCACCCCGCCCCTGCCATGACAGATAGCCATAGCGGCCAATGAGGCACAGTCATGATGACCAGTCATTGCATCCCCTGTGTGACTGGGGTGGGGGGATTTGGGGGCGTTCACACTAGTCCACATGCGAACAAGGCTGATCCCTAGGAAGGGGACGCGCCCTGCAGGAAGAATGCCCATCAGGATAGAGTGTGGGTCTTTACCTCTAATTAAAGAGAACAGATCCCTATCATCATAGGGCATGGTAACACTGGGAAGCCAAGGTTTGTCCCTACAATCCTGAAACCACACGTTCGGGGTGGGTAGGTGGGAAAGGGAAGCCGTGAGGGTTGGTGCAGAGGGAAGGGAAAGGGGGTCCCACTGGGGGATAAGGGATGAGGGGATTCACTCAGGGGAAGAAGGGGTAGCCCAGGAAGGGGGAAGGGAAACACAGGCACGCCCACACCGCTCACGCAATCCCAGTACCTTACTCTCAACAGCCATTAGGGTCAAGGGGAGGGAGGTCAACTCACACAGGGCTTCTAGAATCCAAACATTCCACAATCACTGGCAGCAGTCAACAACTCAAACGGGGGCCGGTCTCTCAGAAATCACCAGCACCGCTGCTTCTGCGGCGCTAGTTCTTATGCCGCAAGCCCCGCCCCCGTGCGCGCTCTCAATTGCGCCGAGCAACACAGCAGGGGCGGGGGAAGTCCCAGATCGTGCCCCAACATTGGGGGTGTGGCCACTGGCCGAGGCCTGGGCTTGGCGGGCGGTGTCTCCACTGAGCGTTCTGGAGCCTGCGCCCCTGAGGGGGCTGGGGATGGGCGAGTCGGGGCCGCTCCTGCTGCCTCCGGGGGGGGGGATTCCTGCGAGGTCGGGGGCCCCCCATGGGCGGCAGTGGAGCTGACACCCTGGCCCAGATTGGGTATGTCACACAGAAACAGATGTGCTAGCCAGCTGTGCACCGCATGGGCAGCCCTTAGCCCAGGCTGTGAGCTCGGAGATTTGCCAAGGTCACAGCCCAGGCTAACCACCATCACTCCCAAGGGCAATCCCAGGCCAACATCTGTTGGCATGTGTTTACATGTGCCAGTGGGTCCCAGGTCACAGAAGGCCAAGGTCACATCTGTTTTTACCCTTTAAGAAGTTATCTACACAAGACCGTAATCCTATATTCAGTTATACCTCCACATCATCACTGTAGCAGGGAGCAGTCCATGGGGGCTGCTACCCCTTTAAGAAGGGGACTATGTGGGCTCCAGTCAGAGGGCTGGGTGCACCCAGGGGTGTGGCAGTACCAGCCCCAAAGCTGGGGATCAGCCTGTAGGGAGTACAGGCTGAGAAACCCCTGTAACAGAGTGGGCAGGTTACTGGCCCTTTAAGGCTGGAAGAGTAGAAGCCTGGCCACGCCCAGTGCCACTCTGCTGTATATAATTTTTTTTATTATTATTTTTATTTTAATAGATTTTTATACCGCCCCATCCTGCAATGCAGCTCGGGGCGGTTTACAACAATAAAAACAATTTAAAATCTATAAAATGCAAATATAAAACATATAAAACAGGGCAACGTATAATCATGGGTAAATATAAAGGTGGGGGATTAAAAATCACCCCCCCCTCCCTCCCTCCCAAAGGCCTGGGCAAACAGCCAGGTCTTACAGTTTCGCCGAAATGTCAAAAGGCTTGGGGCCAGGCGAGCTTCCTCCGGAAGGGAGTTCCACAGCCGCGGCCCTACCACCGAGAATGCCCGCTCCATCGTGGCCCCCCGCTTAACACGGGGGATCTCCAGGAGGGCACCCCCGGCAGACCGCAGGAGTCGTTCCGGGGCGCGAAGGGCGAGGCAGATACCAGATATAAGGAGATACCAGGCAGAGAGGAGGGCGTCTCTGCCAGGAACCCAAAGGGGCAACATCTCCCTGAACAAGCCTTCCTGGTCTATGTTCTCCAAGGTCCTGAGGCTGGAGAACCAAGAGACCCAGCCAAGGGAGAGAGGCTGTGCCCAGGAGGGAGCCTCCTGCCTGGGGAAGGCTTGGCTAGAGCCTGGGGCCTTTGAGGCCTTGCTGAATGGACTTTGGGGGACTTGTGGTTGGGGTGCTCCTGAGGCTGGAGAGATGTAGAGTGGAGGCGGACGAGCCGGCAGCCCCAGGTGCACAGGACTGGTAGTGTCCAATAAAGACTGTGGACAAATACCCTCGAGACGGTGTGGTGTGTCCAGAGAGGGTACCCCCTGCCTTGAAGAAGGGGGTTCAGCCAAAGCTCAAGGCTGATACGGCGTAGCAGGGGGTGAGTTAATTCCCCGTGAGTGAGACCGCAGCTCCCTGTGTGGCCCTGGGGGACCCCCCCTGCTACAATCACGTTTACACCAGCGTAACTAAAGGCCCACAAAATTTGTTTATATAGCTCACTCCTGGAAAAAAAGGATCAAACAAAAATTGCATTTATTTTAATCTTCATCTCATCATCTCTTCCAGCCAGGCCATTATGCCAGATACTCAGTCCCAATTCAGCTGCTTTGAACCGCTTTGAGGGTGCAAAGCAGTCATCCTTCAGGTAGATCCAGATAGACATTTAGAGATGAATCAATCTTTATAATGAAGGCAATCCCTGTCTTCCACAGCAGCCTCATACAACCATCAGCATCTGGGCATAATATAGTAGGACCGCATTTGGGCTGCTGTTGGATTGAGGAAGAGACAAGGTTGCATAAAGCTATATTTGCCTTTCCTCCACTGAGCATGTTAGCTGCAGCTGTGGATCTAATAGTACATTCCATTTCCATAGGTGGTTTATAAACAGGCAATACTCAGACATGAGAAACTCTGCAGTGTGCGCCACAGTTGTTCTGGGCAACTGCAGTGTAATAGTGAAGGGTAGAATGAACACTGGCATGTGAATTATTAATTTGCTAAACCACTTGGCTATATATCATCAGTGCCATGCTTGTGCAAATAGTGGAATTTCTCTGGCATCCAGTAGCATGCTAGCAGCAAAAAGTGCTGTCTATGCCCAGGTTGTCACGTATGGTATCCAGAGAGGTACTTTTTGGTATCGAAGATTTGGCTCATATTTTGTCACCTCAGGGTTTTTTTTATTCAAAAACTGTATTTTTGAATTAAGCTCTCTCTCATACTGTTTCAGTGATTTACAATGTGCCCAACAAGAATTCTGAAATCTCTCTCCTCTAAACACAGAGGTCTTATAGTGGCTTGCTGGTGGGGATAAATTGCAGAATGTATTATTCTCTCCCTACTGGATAGTGGTTACAGAGAAATATTCTTTATAGGAGAAGACTGTGGAATTAGGCACGCGATACAGACTACAGTTACTGCTATTCTTGCAATGATGGAAAAGTTCCAACAGTATGGGGCATTCCCCCACCCCTTAAAATTGGTGGGGGCTCGGGGGATGGCTGTGAAGTATTATTTGCTTGGGGTGTGTGGTCCCCTTTTGGTCTACAGTCGGCTTTTCACTAAGTTGACTGTGGAGGAGGGGCTACTCTTGGAGGACGAACTCCCCAATATTGAGCGACTGGCACCAACTGCCAAACCCTTTTAGTCCCTAAGGGACTGCCTGGTTGTTAAGACTTATTTTTGTTCCTTATTGTTATTGGAACTGGTTTTAGATATTTATTATTTTGATTATTAATGTAATGTATGTATATGTATATGAATCTTCTTTTGGGGGAAGGCCTTGTTGAGTTACTTCCTAGGTAACAGCTGTTTTAAAGACTTATTGTATTTTCGCATAATGTATATTTTAAGTTTTGGCTACAGTGAGAGTTTATGCCTTAATAAACTAAACTAAACTATTGCTATTCAGGATGTGAACGAAATCACAGAAAAGTTGCATTCATTTGATATCCATGTGGAACAAGCCTCATATAGTTTGGCTGTTCACATTTCTAAGTAACACAGAGGAGCTACTGCACTTCAGTAATGCTCAGAGAAGGTGACTCTCGGTAAAAACAGACATGCGGGCAGGGAAAAGCACCAAACAAATGTGCCCCCACAGCCAGAAAGCCGCATGCACACCCCGGGTAGGGTGGGGATCTCAACAAATGTGTGGTCAGGCAACTCCTCCCCCACCCCGCTCCCAGTCCCCCACCATGACGGACAGCCATGGCAGCCCCTGCTCTGAGGCAGGGATAGCAGGGCTGAACAAAGGTGATAGCCCATGTTAGCTTGCAGGGTTGGACCTTGACTTGTGTTGCATCCTAGGAGATTTTCCAAGGGCACAGCCCAGGCTAGCTGCTTACGCGCCCCAGAGCAGTCCCAGACCAACATCTGGCAACACGTGAATACACTTGCTGGTGGGTCCCAGGTCACAGCAAGCCAACTGTTTTTACCCATTGTCTCCTTTTGCCTGTTACCCTTTGTGTGCTTGCGTGCGCGTGTGTCTGTGAATTTGCATACACAGTGGCCGGAGCATCAGATGGCAGGTGTTGGGAGCAGCAGCACTGCAGAGCTGTCAGCAGGGGCAATTTTCCACGGCAGAGGGGGAGGGAGTCATGGCAGCCCAGAGGCCTGCTCTGAGACCTGGACCAGTTGCCTAGAGGATTCACAGACCTTGGGAATGAACTAGAAGTTCTATTCGCGTCGCTGGGAAAATTCACAGCAGTAAACTTTGTTTCGTTGGGACTGAAAAATAAGCTCTGTGGAGCGTATCGTGGTTTTTTGTTTGTTTTTGAACAGAAGAAGAGGGAATGACTTAAATTGCAGCCAGGTAGATTTTGGTTGAATTTTAAGAAAACTCCCTGAACTGTAAGCTCAGGTGGGCAATGGAATAGGTTCCCTAGAGAGATTGTGTCATCTCCTTCACTGGATGCGTAAAAAAAAAAAAAAGCCGGACAAACCAAGCTTTTCTCTGTGAGTATCTGCCAATATTTTGAGCAGCCAAAGAGGGACAAGCCCCTCCCTTTCATGCACTTACCTGTACCTCACGATATTCTAGTAGGGCGGTTAAGTCTAAAATCATGCACTGTGGGTTAAAAGCATGAAACCTGGCACACATACATTGACCCATACTAAAAAAAATATTATATGGAATCCTCCAGTAAGCAATACCCCCTGGTGGCCACGAGAATGGTGAATATATACTTCTGTCTTAAAAGTTTTGGCTTGTTCAAAAATGGAGAAGAACATTTGAAAATGGATAAGACCCTTTGTTCAAATGGAGAAAACCCTTTGGCTTTCACAACTTGGCGTCTGAAAGTGTCAGCTGAACAACCCCAATTTCAATACTGGTCAATTGCTCTTCAACTGGAACTTTGCATACTCCAACTCGTAGGATCAATTTGGGAAGCAAACTTCAGTGTCTGGATTCACTTATGCAGCTAATGCTATGGGTTTTTAGCCTTGATCATGTCAATTATGCATGGTGGCTCATAGTTCACATAAGAGATATGTGTTCTTTACCACAGAAGCACCCAGCAGCATACCAAGAGTTCTGCTCAGGATCGTTTGTGGCACACAAAACAAAGTGCCCGTTCTCTGCTATGACACTAGATCAGATCCATGAACAGGTCAATGCCCTAAAGGAGACAGAGGGGCAGAGGGGTTGACAGATAACCCTTCAGCACTCAGACACTGAAGTATCCAGGATGATTCAGGAATTTGAAGACACCATCAGCATAAAGGAATGCACAAAACATCATGAGCAAGCACCAGGTATAACAGAGTCCTTTGTCAAGGAAATCTCAGCACTGGTCACTGTTACAGATGAAATGGGAAAGAAACCCTTTTAGAGAAGATAGTGCTGATCTCCTAACTTTGGATAGCAAGGGCATAATAGAGTCTGATATAGTGGAGACTGTCAAGGTACATACAAATTAGGTCAGGAACAATATGACCTCTTTGTTAACAAGAGATTTGTGAAGCAATCCAAACCTTTTTCGGTGGCTGCCCCTGTGCTGTGGAATTCACTCCCAGAGGAGGCTCGGTTGGCCCCCACCCTCCTGTCGTTTCGACATTTGTGTAAGACCTGGCTGTTCCGCCAGGCTTTTGGCGACGGGGCAGGGTAGGGTGGGGGAGGTGGGGTTTGGGAGGGAGGGTGTGTTTTTATTACTTGTTTTAACATTTGTAGATTTATTTTTAAATGTTTTATTATTGAACTTTTTGTGTGTATGTTGTTCGCTGCCCCGAGCTGCCTTTGGGCAGGAGGGGCAGGATATAAGTTTTGAATAAATAAAACAAAATAAAATTAAAGAACAAGCTGTCTTTCTCCAGAAAGAAGGCTCCTCCACAGCAGAAAACCCACTGCAACACTGGATGGCTATGCTTTATTCTCCAGATTGTACACAGCATGCCAGCCCCAAGAAGGCAATCTCAAAGAGGTTTTCACACATGAGAATCAGCCATCACCCTCTTTATTGTCCAAGATCAGTGGAATGAGATCTGGCAAAAAAAACCACCAGGGCTTCTTGTAGAGCCTGAGGCACAAGAACAACCTCCAGATGTAACCCCACAACTGGCTGCAGGAGTACCATGATAGTTCAAATGCTTTCACCAGGAACCTTCTGAACATTCCTGGATTATTATTATTAACAAACATTTATATAGCGCCAGCAGTGTACCTGGCACTTTACAAAGTAATAAAATAGACACGGTCCCTGCCCCTAGGGCTTACAATCTGAGAGACAGGAGCTGGGGGAGAGACTTAGGAAGGGGAACAGAGGGAGAGACAAGGGGTCTAACATTCATGAAGATGCGAGGTCTCAAGTGCACGTACTTGGCTTGGTTACGATGAGAATGACAGCAGGCAGGTCCATGTTGCAAGGATAAGGGTAAACCGATCGTAGGTATAGGAATAGTGGCTCAGCAGGATAAAGAGTCAGACAGAGCAGAGCGAAAGAGGTGAGTTTTAAGGAGAGATTTGAAGGTATGAAGGGAGGGGGCAAGGCGGATGTGGACAGGGAGGGAGTTCCAGGCATGGGGGGCAGCAAGTGAGAAGGGACGAAGGCGCTTAGGGGAGCAGGGAAGGCGTGGAAGGGTGAGAGAAGGGACAGAGGAGGAGCGAAGTGCACGGGCTGGAGTATGGAGGGCGATAAGTGCAGAGAGGTAGGGGGGAGCAAGGTTGTGAAGAGCTTTATAGGTGAAGACTAGGAGCTTGTGCAGGATTCGTTCAGGAAGGGGAAGCCAGTGAAGCGAAGAGAGGAGGGGCTGCACATGGTCGAAGCGACTGGCGAGGTAGATGACCCTGGCAGCAGAGTTTTGGACAGAGATGAGGGGAGAAAGGTGAGACCGGGGAAGGCCAGTGAGAAGGAGGTTACAGTAATCGAGGCGAGAGATGACCAGAGCATGAACAAGAGTTTTGGCAGACGAGACAGAGAGAAAAGGGCGAATCTTAGCAATGTTATGGAGGGAGAAGCGACAGGATTTAGCAACAGAGTCAATGTAGGGTTTAAAAGAAAGGGCTGAGTCAAAGATGAAGCCTAGGCTACGGGCTTGGGGGACAGGCAGGATGGTGACTCCATCAATAGTTATTGACAGTGAGGAAGGAGAGGAAGGATGAGGGGGGAAGATAAGGAGTTCAGTTTTAGCCATGTTGATTTTGAGTTGACGTTGAGACATCCAGGTAGAGATGTCAGAGAGACAGTTGATGAGACGAGCTTGAACAGAGGGAGAGAGAGAGGGAGTAGAGAGATAGAGTTGAGTGTCATCAGCATAGAGGTGGTATGGAAGCCATGGGAGGCAATGAGTTTGCCTAAGGATGAGGTATAGATCGAGAAGAGGAGAGAGCCAAGAACAGAGCCTTGAGGAACACCAACTGATTACATCTACACAGTGTCCCTGCCATATATCTTGCAACACCTGGAGCATGTGGACAGACTGGACATAGTATGGGATACCTACATCACAGGTAGCATCTGTTTTCAAGAAGGTCATGAGTCCTGGAGAATATCTCACAAACACAAGGGGCTCTCAAAGAGCACACAAAAGTGCTATGAACCAATACCCTGTAATTGTAAAAAGGCATACAGAGGCCTATGCAGCTGTTACAAGGCCAGCCTCAAGTGCACTGCTCTTTGCCACTATAGGTAAAAACAGACATGACTTTGGCCCACTGTGGCCTGCGCTTGGGACCTACATGCACGTGTGTACAGGCACCGCCAGATGTTGGTCCAGGATTGCCCCACGTCATGTTGACGGCCAGCCCAGGCTGTGATCTTGGCAAATCTCCAAGGTCACAGTACAAGCTACAGCCCATATGACCAGGCCAGAGTGGGCTACAGCAGGCTAGCACATCTGCTGCCACGCAGCATACCCGCCCCGGGCTGGGGTTAGCATGGCTGTGCCTCTTTGGCCGCCATGGCTGTCTGTCATAGTAGGGGGCGCGGTGCAGAGAGCAGAGCGTGGGCAAGGTCCACCTACCCATACTGGTTATGCTCCTGGCCCTACTTGGCCGGTGTGGGCAGCAGGATGGCTTCCCTGCCACAGGCACATCAATTCAGTGCCCCAAGTTGCCCAGGGCCATGTCATTCGCAATTTTCCACCCCAGGATGGCCTGACAGCAGTCCCACTGGCCACACATTTGTTTTTACCCTATGAAGGAAACTGTTTTCAGGACTACCTGAACTTGAACAACAGTAGTGACATTACATACCTTACAAGGTGAACATATGCCATACACAAAACATCTAGGTTTAATGTTTATCCATAGAACAGACTCGTGACCATGTTCATGTTTATGTCCTATAGTATCAATTTGCACACATAACCAAGATATCTGCAAACTTATCTTTAAGGTTAAGGATGTCTGGTGTTAATGTTAGGTCTACGATGACTATAACATGATTTTTCAGAGACAGTATCTTAGAGTATTTTTAGACGTGACACTATCACAGGTGGTCACGCTGTGTGGCCTCTCATGGGGGTGCCACATTTATTCCCACCTGCCAGATGTTTGATACCGGCAGGAATAAAGTTACTCCGGACCATGGCAGGATTAACTCCAGGATGTGCGCTGGGTTCCCTGCCAGCACACATCCTGGAGTTAGCCCTGCCACGGTCTGGGGAAGCCTACGCTGGACCATGGTAGAATGAGCCATCACGTCTGATGGTCCGCTCTTCCAAACTCCGGCCTGTGGCCAGAGCTGCTCTGGGTGGGTGCAGTGGCCTCATAGGCTGCCACACCCACTCATTGGGGAAGGGGTGGGGCCACGCTGAGCAGCACGAGGGTGGGGCTGCGCAGACCCACATCCGCTCCAGCCTATTCAGTTTCTAAGAGATTTTGCCCCCCCTCAACAGGAGTTCTACTACTGGGTGTTTTCAGACAAAATGCTACTCTGCATGGCCACCCAGGAGCCACAGAACCGACTGCCTGTCTGAAGGTGGAGCAGCCAGATGGGTGCTCCCGTGAACCTTGGAGCACCCACTCACGGTCATGCATGGAGCACTGCCAGGAAATTCGGAGTGCTCAGTGCAGGGTAAGCAAAATAGGTCCATGGCAATGGGTGGCCACTGGCCACAGAACCCCTGCTTGTATGAAGGGCGGCAGCCAGCTATGCCAGCAGACAGTTCCACTGCTCATACACACTGTGGGAGGGGGAAGAAGTGACTTTTGCAAGTCACAGGCCACTGTCACAGGAACTTGCCAGGAGTACTGCGAGCCTGGGTTCCCCAGTGCTCGCACCCGGGACATATCACTTACAAAGGCCAGCCAGCACGCTTCCCTCTTCCCTATGGTCTGTGGCAGGCGAAGTGTGTGACGGCTCCCTCTGTGGTCACAGAAGCCATGCCCATTTGAATTACTCTGCTTGCACTCCACCTGTGTGGGTGATACCCCCTCCCTCATCGCCTTGCTAACATCCAGTGAAGACAGGAGCATCCCTTACATGGCTAACCCTTTCCATCCTGACTGTTTGTGTAGATACCATATCTGTCCCACAACTTAGCGCTTTTTTAAAAAAAAGCTGTTTCAAAATTCCCTGAGCACATTATGCTCCTTGCTACCACCTTACAGACACTGTCATTGGCACTACACAACTATATATTAGCCACAGGAGAGCCAGAATGGATATTCAGGCAGAAACAAATCTAAAAGCAGCGAACCAGAAAATCCGAGGAACAGAAGAGGAAGTTGACAGATGAAGGAAACACTGGAGAGTCCCAATAACCAAGCACAGCTCTGAAAGGCACATATTTCAAGGGGAGTATATGCAATGTTCTTCCTCTACCACCCTGCCTTCCCAGTTGGAGGAAATAAATAAATCAAAGATATAAATCTAAAGCCACGAGGGACCTAATGATTTTCCAATCACCATATGACACAGACTGCTTTGTATTATACTACAGGTCACTGGCAAATGCTTTCAAATGAAAAGTGATGGAGAGAAAACATGCATCCTGATCCCTAATCTCCTCAGTACCTACATGGACCCTGCAAAGACAAATGCAAGAAAATCAATAGAAGGTGCACAGGAATGCAGAAATGTATTTGCAGGATGAGGCCATGATGAGAAGTCAGCCAGCTGGTAGAGGAGCAGTGATTATGCAATAGGCTTCCTTCTTTCCTGCACACTATGTCTGGTGTTGCCATCTAAAGACTGTTGGCAGAGGTTACATTTTTATTAAAAAATGAATAAATATAGTCACTGTAGGGATGCACCAGTTTTTCAAGTACAGATCATCCGATTTTCACACCCATTGGGGTACATTTTGACCAGATTTTTAAGAAGAGCTCAGCAACTAATGTAGCAGAGATTTTTTGAAATTTTGGCTCCAGCTGTGTATGTTATTTCTATATATATATATGTATATATTTAAGAGTCTGTAAGCAGAAAGAGAATCACATACATGTGTTGCAGTGACAATCATGTGATAAACTGCTATCATACGACAAGTAAATTATGCCCTACTGCACTCTGCCTTCTAATCTGTCACCTTTGGATTTATTCTAACATCACAAACACCTGAGAGGCTTCCAGGGATAGGGGACACTTCCCGGAGAAGTGTTTCTCCTTGTGTCCCCAAACATCATGTTTCGGTCAGATAAATACATCTTTGGTATTTCCCCCCAAATCTGGGATTCGCATTACAGGCTGGAAGGACACTGCTGCTCTCTGCCAATCACACATTCATTAAGAAGCAGGAGCATCTATGGTGTCTTCCCCTAGATCAATTCTGCATCAAAAAGATTCAGACACTTGGACACACAGTTTCTCTGCTGAAATAATAGTATAACAACTGTATTGAGCCCTGGTCTCTGAGCAAAACTTTCACAGTGGCAAAATGCCATGTTAACAATCCACCACTAGGTGACAATATGTATGGAAAACAGAATGCTTTTATACGAGCAGGTCTCACACGGTTTCTCAAAATCCCGTGAGGTGGGATTATACGTGACGATGGACGCGATCACGCATATTCAAGGCGGTTGCGTGTTGTTTGCCAACCACGAACTAAATACCTCACACATCAAGGTATTTAGTTCGTGGTTGGCAAACAATGCGTGACCGCCTTGAATGTGTGTGATTGCGTCCACTGACATGTATAAGCCTGCCTCATGGAATTTTGGAAAACTGCACGAGCAGGTAGCGCAACTGCAACCTACTTGTATAAAAACAGCCAGAGTATGAGGCAGCTGTTAACATAGGGTATTTTCAAATGTGATGCTACCATGGGTGGCCACACTTACCCCTGCATGGCCACCCATGGTGGTGTCACGTTTGTTCCCACCCACCAGATGTTTACTGTGGGTGGGTGGGAACAAACATACCCCGGACCCTGGCAGGATTAACTCTGGTTGTGCGCTAGACTCCTTGCCAGCACACATCCCAGAGTTAGTCCTGTCACGGTCCAGGGCAGCCACCCCTGGACCATGATAGAGCAGGTCGTCACGTCTGATGACCTGCTCTATCTAACTTTGGCTGGTGGCTGGAGCTTTTCTGGGTGGACGTGACAGAGCAGCACGCGGGGGTGGGGGACGTGCGGACCACATCCACACATCCCCCCCACCCCACCCTCTCCCCGTGCCCTCTGCAGCCCTGGCTGCCATCACATTTGTTCAGCAGTGGGACCAGATCCTGAACGGGGTGAGGGCTCTCATCTCAGACAGGATCTAAGCATAGTGACGACTAGCGCCCGTCACGTGTGAATAAGTACCCATAGTAATTGCATGGATACTGCAGCATCCTCCCCCCACCCAAAGCAGCTAATACGTGGGAGCAGGAATACAAACAAAATATTCCTCAAAAGATCTTTTATATTTCACCCCCCATTAAAAATGTTCAACCCCCAAACACTGTCCATATACAGCATGAGTGCAGGACCTCAGGCCAGTGGACCAAATGCACCCCTGTGCTGTTTTTGGTTTGATCTGTTTCAGTTCCTGGATCTGCCCATGGATCCAGTCTCCACCCTGAAGTACTGAAATAGTGAGCTTGGGGGGGCGTGCACACAACGATAGAGGTTAGATCCCTGGCATGATCTGGACCCCCTCCTTACTCTCCCTATTCTAAGTGTATCCCTTAAGTAACCCTTCCCTAACTCCAGCCTGCCCTCACTCAACAGGAGTTCCACTACTGGGTGTTTCCAAACGAGATGCTACCCTGCATGGGCCACCCAGGAGTCACGGAGCAGATCGCCCACCTGAAGGTGAAATGGCTGACTTTTCCCTAACTCCAGCCTGCAGAACTCGTACTAATTTTCAAAATGGCCCCCAGGGGAGGGGAAAAGCTTCCCCAGCCCTGGTATACAGTAATCATTTTGGTTCATGAAAAATCTGGTACTTCCAAATTTACTATACCACCATTGATATGGAGACCCCATGGGGCTAAAGATATAATAAAATAATAACTAATAAAGAAGATGATTTATTATTTTTATATAGCACCCTACCCCCCGCCATGGCACTTGGAGTGCTTCACATAGAACTCATAGAAATCATATGAATAAACTAAGCCAGTGCCCCCTTTCCTGTTGAACGTAGTGTTTGCTATCAGCTAAATCAGAACAAAGCTGTGACATTTTGTTAGGACCTGGATCTTGTACCCATGTCTTTGGGGCTTGTAAGCAGTGGTCAGCCCTCCTATGCCACTGTCTCAACTGGTCTGAGGCAGGGCCGTCACTATCATATAGGCAACAGTGCAGGCTGCTGTCTAGGGCAGCAAGTCCAAGTGGGTGGCTCTCCTGCACACTTGCCCTGATCCAGCTGCCACCAAACTCTATGGCTGGATCGGGGCAGAGAGAGCTGATCCCTCGAACTTGCCACCCTAGGCAACTTTACTGCTTCCAATCCAGCCGCGGTCTGTGGCAAGGGAGAATTGCCAATTGAACCCATCCTAGGCGGCCTCATCCCCCCCTGCCTCCAGTCCAGAGCTTCAGTACCTGGATGGTGGCAGGTGGGGCAGGAGGAACGGAGCTCCAAGGGCAGCAAGTTCAAGGGGGTGGCTTCCTCCCCCCCCATCCGGTTGCCACCAAGCTCCACAGATGGATGGTGGGAGGAAGAGCTGCCCCCTTGAACTTGCCACTGTGGGTGGCCCTGCTTCTTCCACACACCATTCCCGATCCAACCATGGAGTTTGGGCAGGGCAGGGCGGTAAGTTCCAGGAGTGCTCTCCTCTTCTGCCTCCCCCCACCCTGATTCAGCCACCGCCAAGCTTCATGGCGGGGCTAGGGTGGTCAGATATGCACATTTTAGAGAACAGTTATGAGAAATACAGGTTGCAGGGCTGCACTGGCTCCAATGCAGCCCTGCAACCTGTATTTCTGTAAAATTTGCATATTTGGCCACCCTAGGTGGGGCAGAAGGCAATGGTTGCCTGAAGCTGGTGAGGGCAGTAAATATCCGTGCACTGTTCCTGACCTCATGAATAGCCCCCCCCCCAAACGGGTCTCTCTAAACAAGACAGGTTATGTCCCTCCCATGTCTCCAGCCTTGCCATGCCTCCCAGATTCCTGGTTGGCTGCCAGTCGCCATTTTAGGCTGGCAGATAGCAACAGAAAGCTGGCTTCTTGTGATCACTTCTGTCTCTACTTGCTTCAGATCTCTGTTCTGTGTCTGTCCCAAGTCCCTGCCTGGTTCCCACATCTTTCTTGATCCTTTCTGATCCCTGCTCCATATAATAATAAAATAATACTAATACAAAGAATTATTAATTATTATTATTTTAAATTGTATAGCCCCCCTCCCACCAGCCTATATGGCACTCAAGAGTGCTTCACATATTATTTCACATAGGGTAATTTCAGACGTTACGATACCACGGTCAACCACAGTGCAGCCCCTGTGGTGGCCATGGTAGCGTAACGTCTGAAATTACCCAAAGAGAATCCTGCCAGATGTTCACCCTAGTGAACCCCCGGCGGGAATCTCTTTGACCACGCTTTTGAAACTCCAGTCGCCCAGAGGTCCAAAAGTGTGGTTAGCTGGACCACAGTCTGGAATTGGCCAAAGGTAACGTCTGTTACCTTGGCCGATTCTGGATCGTGGCCCAGACCCTGGGACGGGATTGGGTGCAGCGGCCGGATTGGCTGCTGCACCTGCCCATCTCCCGGAGGGTGGGCGGCCGGGGGAGCGTGGGGGGCGGGGCTGTGCAGCTGCACATCACACCGCACAGCCCCACCCACTCCCCGACCCCCACAGGGAATCAGGCCGACATGTCTAAAAGACGGCCGGTCTGATTCCTCACCGGGATCTGAAACGGATCCTGGAGCGTGGGGAATGCACGTCTGAAATTACCCATAGTTACACATATTACAAAAAGGTAAAAACAATATAAACAATTTAAAAGTTTTTTAAAAAGTAATTTAAAACAGTATTACATTTTGTTTAAAATAGGGGACAGAGTACATTAAGGAAACCAGCAGTGGATCCTAAAAGCACCTAGAAAATAAATAGGTTTTCAGGTCCTTTTTAAAGGTCAGGAGGCAGGAACTGAGATGGACATCCAGGGGGAGCAAGTTCCACACCAATGGGCCTACCACAGCAAAAGCCCTATCACCCGCCGACTTAATGTACAACAGCGAAACCCCCAAACAGCAGGTGGTTCCTGTGTACAGATACCCCTCAATGTGAGACTCCCGAAAAAGGTTGCATACGTAGCCAGGGCCTAAACCATTCAGGGCCTTAAAAACCAGCAGTGCAACCTCAATCCATCATTCTACAGGCAGCCAATGCAGAGAACACAAGGCAGGCGTGTTATCCCTGTGGCAAGGTCAGCCTGGGATAAATAAGGGCATAACGTACTCAAATTGCACAGTTGAAAAAAGCATTTCCACATCACATCCAATACCTGAGTTTTCATGGACAGAGCATGGTCAAAAATGACACCCAAGTTCTTTACCTGGCCCACTACCTCGACCCCGGACCCCAGCCACATTCAGGGGCCCAAGGGAAGCAAGGGCATCCTCATATCAGCTGCCCTTCCCACCAACATCACCTCAATCTTCCCTGGATTGAGCATGTGGGAGCTCCAAGACACCCAAATACACACAAAAAAGGGGGGGGATGCAATGTAGCCAAGAAAGGCAGCAGAAAACAAATGAGGCTACTAAAAATGAATTTTACTATAAAAATACCATAACAACAATGATCATAAAAATATAAAATCAACTATACATATAGATAATCTTCCCAACCAATACAATAATCACAACCCAACGCATTTCGGGAAGTTTCCCTTCATCAGGGGTACAATTGAAATCTGAAATATACCAATAAAAAAATCTCCTTTTTTCAAGATTCCTATTTCCTTTTTTCAAGACTGTTACATATGGAGAATTTTATTTATTAATTTATTATAATATACTGATGATTGTATTCTTGATTTAGGATCACAGAGCCTAGATTCGTAGATCTCTGCAAATGTTTATAGCTAATGAGAGAAGGCTACATAAGGATTCTTTTCCTCTATGAACTTGTAAAGTTAAAGGAGTAAGTGTATATTCAGGTTTGTTGTCTCCTTTCTACAGAAAATATTCTTGCACATTTTTCGTAATCACATTTGTATTCATATGCATACACAATCATTTTCTTTTGTTATTGGTATATTTCAGGTTTCAATTGTACGTATAGTTGATTTTATATTTTTATGATCATTGTTATGGTATTTTTATAGTAATATTCATTTTTAGTAGCCACGTTTGTTTTCAACTCCAGCACACCCAAACAGCTCCATCATGCAAGTATTCCTTTAAGGCAGAGGCAGAGTTGTCAGGGCTCACGGGGCAAGAGATATAAAGTTGTCTATCATCAGCACACTGACAAATAAATAAAATAAATAAATAAAAAATACTGATGAGACTCAACCCCGTGCTTGATCAGGACATCCCTAGAGAGCTGCATGTTTATGTTGAACAACATGAGCGAAGGAATAGAACCTTGAGGAATGCCACAATTCAGGCCTCTCGGGGATGACGCATATCCATCCATCACCACCAATTGGCTCCTCCCTTCCAGATATGACTGAAACCACTGACTGGCAGCTCCCATCACACCAGCAACATCCCTCAGCTGCTGAAGCAGCAACCTATGGTCAATCATATCAAATGCTGCTGTAAGGTCTAGCTTGACCAAAATGGCCAGCTGTCCTGGATCTAAAATCATCAGCAGATCGTTCAACACCCTGACAAGTGCAGTCTCTACCCCATGAAAAGGCCTGAACACAGACTGGAATTTCCCCCCAAATATTGTTGGAGTCTAGGTGTCTCTGTAGCCGCACAGCCACAGCCTTCTCAAATCACCTTCCCTAGAAAGGCAGATTGGAGATCACAATTGGCAAACACTCCAACATCAAGAGATGGTTCCTTGAGAAGGGGGGTGGACCTCTACACATTTGAGGGTGGCTGGCACCCTTCCCTCCCTAAAGGAGGCATTAACAATGCCTGTCAGTAAGGGTACGACCGCCTCAGTGCTCACCTTCCACAGCCAGGATGGGCATGAGTCGGAGCCACACATGGTGGGTCTCAACGATCCCAGCAGTGCATGGACCTCCTCGTCATCAACCACGTCAAGGTCAACCAGGGGAATATAGTCCCTTGGGACCCCGCAGCTCTTCACATCAAAAGGCCCAGAGACCCTCTATCTTCTCTGCAAAGAGTATAGAAAATTTCTCACAGTGCTCAACTGAAAAAAACTGTAAATGGATTGAGACAGTCTGGATTCACCAGGCCGCGCACAACCCAATTTGCCCTCAACCCTGCTCTTTGCACCCCTTCCACGCCTGTTCCCAAGTCCACCTATTTATTTATTTATTGAATTTATACCCCACCCCTCCTGAATACAGCTCGGGGCGGCTTCCAGCAATAAAATACAATTTAAAACAATCAAAAAAAAAACCACTTAAAAACACTTCATGTAAATATATAAAATAACATATAAGACAGGGCCAGGGATATAAATTACTTGGGAATAGGCGAATAAAAATATTCCCCAATCCCTTACATTTATAAGTAAAGAAATGTCATTTAAAAAGGTTTCTATATGCAGTTGGATTCATGGTAACTAGAGCACCTTGCTTTACAAGTAGAAGAATAAAAAATACAGTCCAAATTTTTTTTTATTTAAAAAAAAAATCACTGTCCACTCTAAGTTTTATATAAAGGACTTTGTGTAACAGAGCACGTAAGTGAGTGGTATAAACTGGCTTCATTGCACTTGCTTGGTTTCTACGCTTGCCTGTTGTGCAGCCACACACTCCAATAAAAACTTTATTTGCTGCTAAACCAACACGGTGCATATTAGTGAGAACTGCTGTTCATCTGAACAGCAAATGTTACATTGCACATAGCAACCTCACTATCTTTGCTGCACTGGGTCGGCATTCCCACTACAGCAAAGCCACCTTGATACCAACATACGCCTCTCAGAATAGCAGCTAGTTTAACCCAGCTTCCGCCCAGCTCTATGATTTTTTTGACTGTCAGTAAATATATCCATTGAGCCCTTGCATTTCATTTCAGTGCTCAGCATGAAGACCACTTCTGCAGAAAAAAAATGGGGAAGAAGTATTTAGCACATGCCCTTTCCAAGACCTCTTTAGATAGGCTTATTAAAGAGCAGCTTTTAGCTGACAGGAAAGTAGGAGATATTGTTTTCATAGCTCAAGAGGGAAGGTGGACGTTTTGCATACCTGTGGCTTGCCTCTCAAATGTAAATCCCCTATTTGGATTGCCTACATTTCACTTCTCATTAAGTTATAGCATTTATTACCATGCAGCATGATTTCCAATTTGCTGCTCTTATCCGTACATCTCTGCTTCTGCCCCATTCCCCTCTAATGGAGCGTCAGGCAAAATAGCTGTAGCAGAAAGCAAACGGCCTACCTGCTAGGATGATGCTGGAGCCTTCTGAATGTCACCTAAATGCTGGCGGGAGCAACCAGCTAAAATCCATTTGTCGTAGATAAGACACTCCACTCTTAAATGTTCCCGTGAAGCAGACTTACTAACACAGCCTGGAGTTATTACCATGTAGAGAGGGAGCTCTCTCTTTCCACACATTTCTTTAATGTAATTCAAGGAAGATGTTCCTTTCAAGTAAAGTAGGTTTTCTGAGATGGCAAAGAAATGAGGTGAAGCAAGTTTGTACAAAACTCCATAACATTCTATTCAATTGTTTTGTCTCAAAATGTTGATTAAAAGTTTCAACCAGCCATCTTAGCCTAGCCTCTAAGCATTAGCCTAAATGGATTTTAGTTACACCCTGGGTACCCATTCAGCAATGTTTTTTTCTATTATATCTTTTCAAGTGGTGCCTGGGAGCTCAAGTCAAAGACCAGGACTCAGTTATTCTAGGCTCTGTCCAAACAAAGGTTTACAATCCAAGGGTGTTTCTAGATGTTCTCCACATCTGTTGCAAGTAGGGGTGGGACTATCGGTATCAGATTAATCTGATAATACTGATAATTGTCTATTGGATTAATACAATAAAACCGATAATTGTCGGTATCAGTACATCGGTTTTTTAACATTGCCGGTTTCTCTCGGATTTTTAACATCGATGCCATTTAACAATGGCCGCAATGTTAAAGAACAGAGAAAATCAGCAATGTTAAAAAAATGATACACCGATACCAATAAATCCGGTATCGGATTAATCCTATACGGATAAAACCGGTAACCGATAATTTGCCTCGAGTCCCACCCCTAGTTGCAAGGGCATGGAGAGCATCACACACGGGTCCCCAATTCTTATCTTGTTCACTCTCAAAACCACCATGCAAGGTAGGTCATTAAACCTATTTTACAGATGGGGAACTGAGGCTGAAAAATAGTGACCTGACCAAGGTCACCCAAGGGCAAAATGGGATTTGAATGCTGGTCTCCCACATTTAAGTCCAACACCTAATTCGCTAGGCTATCCTGGCTTTTATTGATATTATTACAATATTATCTGATGCACTTTTTCCACAGATCACCTCTGGTTTATCATATGGCAGAAGTACACATGCATAAAAACTGTAGTGAATTACTATAGAGTTATATAGAGTCAAAGAGCTGGAAGGTACCTCAAGGGTCATCTAGTCCAGCCCCCTGCAGGACCTGCCACACCCCATCAATCCACACAGAGAAACCCCACCAAATAGCTGTGGTGCTTTCCGCAGTCTTCAACTTTAAAAATTGCCATATGTAACTCTTTGCGTATTTTCACCATTGGGGAGCCTGGTTCTCAAATCTCTCCAACTGTGCAAGAATATGGTCAGGCTAGTTCAAAAAAGCAAGTCCATAAGACATGGCAGGAAAATCCTAGTGTAAACATGGATCCCAGGTAATCAGGAGCAGGTATCATACTCACTCCCCATCACTGCTATCATTTATTTATTTATTTAATAAATTTATACCCCGCCCCTCCTGCCATGCAGCCCATAGAACTGACTGAGAAATAGAATTTTTATCCTGTGGGAAATCAATTTCTGCATTGGAACAGACATTGGAGTAAAAAAAATAAAATTCTTTGAATTAAAAGAAAACTGAGGAACTTCTACAGTTCCTGTAGAAACCAAACCAGATTCTACAGTTAGGCTGTAGAAGCTGGCAATAGCTTTATTTCTAAACCACTTTCATGTTCTGAAGTATACATT
Organism: Sphenodon punctatus; assembly: GCA_003113815.1. Taxonomy (NCBI): domain Eukaryota; kingdom Metazoa; phylum Chordata; class Lepidosauria; order Sphenodontia; family Sphenodontidae; genus Sphenodon; species Sphenodon punctatus. The sequence goes on from QEPC01011131.1 coordinate 1,721,178, forward strand.
GGATTGAAGGTTCTACAGAAGGACTAAAGATGTTCAATCTGGTAAAAAAACAAAAACAAAAAAGAATAATTGAGCAAAGTGAGGGTAGAATCATTTCATTTAAGGGTAAAGTGGAATGTAACATGCAGTAATGAAGTACAACCCAAAATTGGATGAATAGTAACATTTTAATAAATAATAGTGAAACTTAGCCAAAATGGTACAAAATTTATGGCTGCATATTTGTATTCCCTGCATGACAGCAACATAATGATTCATTAAAATAATGCTGCAGTGTGTTGTTCCATGAATGTACGCTCCAACAATACAACCAAGGAATGCTTGTTTCGAAACACTGTTCCCGGGGCACAATCTACGTGATCACAGGATAACCAAAACAGTTGTGTGCGCGTGTTAACAGTTCTGAAATGGTACAACACAGAACTCACTTTTCTGGAACATTCATGCAGGCTTGCATAAGTGAACCAGCCTGTTGCAGGCATTTATAGAGTGCAGTGCACTTGATCTGTGACTTTCTGCACCTACAGTTACAACCTGTTGAACATCCACAAAAGATCACTTCCAAACAAGCCTTGGAGATGGGATCTGTGGTCATTAAAATTGGCACAACGGTGTCTTCCATCATTTTCCACCCCATCTCTTCTAGCTGAGGAAGCACTGCCTGGAGAACAATGCACTGCTTCCAAATCATAGTCTGGTAATAAGCCCTCTTCAAGTGAAAAGTTAGTGCATTCTTCCTAGGTGGCAAATGCCTCTGGAATGTTCGCAGTTGGGGATATCAAGTATCGCACCTTATTCACTGAATCAACTTCGTTGAAACTTGTAAAGCCTACAGAAAAACTTTTCAGCAGACTCCCGTTTATTTAGCATCATAAATCCCTCACCAAAGTCTGCCAACAGCTCATGGTGCTTCAGAAAAACCTTCCAGGCTGTGGCTTTTGTGTGGTTGGTAACATAGGATGTGGTGTCAAACCCTATTATTGCATGAAATGCCAGCAAATTATCAGCAATTTTGCTGCCAAGCTGGCTGAAGACAGCGTGAATTCCTATGTACTTCCTTTTCTTTGCAGTGCCTGCTTTCATCCAGAGGTTTTTACTCTGTATGTGTGGACTATTTGCTGTAAGCAATATCAGGGCATCCGTATCTTTTGAAGCAACTACTGCTTTGCTGTGGATTGCATGCAGTACAAGGTATCAGCTTCTTCATGTGAGGCCTGAAGACAGCTGATGTACATCTGTTTCATAGAGGAATCCTCTAGCCACCACCTTATCTGCAGGTGCATTTTCGATGAGCTGCTCACTCAGGAACCTTGCCACATCTGCTTTGTTAGCTCCTAAAGAGAAGAAGTTGTCACATTTGACTGGAAGTGGCACACTTGCATTTTCAATCAGTCAACGAATTGGAGTGGTTGTCCTTGACCGTTGTTCTCATGTTTCACCTTTGATGCTCAAGTCTCGCTATCGGTCAAAAATGATATCTGTACACTGAAACTCTTTTCCAGCTTCATGCACTGCTTCTGTGAACCACTCACCAAAGTCCCCAAATGTCTTGTCTTGTTTGCATCCATTCTGAGAGATAAAACTAAAGTCTGACCATCTATTATCAAGCAAGCAGATGGTATGTTGTGCGTAATTGAAGAAGGGCAAGTAACATCACCTACCAACAGGTCCACCAAAACAGACTTATTTCCACTTCTCAAGGTGCCATTCATTTCTGCACGTGCTACAGGAACAGGCATGAGTTCATGCTACATAATGTGTTGCATGTCAACATTGCAACCAGCTTCATATGCAGCAATTACTTGCCGTAGTACTGTTCTGTCAGCCTGAAGAATTACCTTTTTACTCTTTCCGCCCGTTGCTCCACTCATCTCATACAATGAAGCAAACATAGGTGCATTGTTTTCTGCCAGACGATCATCGAATGGTTCTGAGTCCTCTGCAATCAATCATTGAGTGGTGAATTCATGAAGCTTTTCCTGACCCATCCTTTGCGCATTAACAAGAGCATCTTGTATCTTTAAAGTAGCAAGTTCCTTAGTTGCTATGTTCTGAAGCACTGAAGGCTGATCATGCAGTTCAAAATGCTGAACCTTTGTGATGTTCTCATCATCAGTGTCTCACTTCTGTCTACTGGAGTAGCCTCACTATGACAGAATTCACCATGGTCACTAAAGTGGAAAATTTGAAAGTGTCTCCAGCAAGTTCTGATTTGAAGTTGTATGAGAGAGACCACTTATTTAATGCTGTTGTTGTTTTTGTAACCCCAATGATTTCTCCTGCTTTTTTTTCATGGCCAATAAGTCATTCTTGAGCATGATCTGGATTCACATTGCTGAATTTGCAGCTTGATTGTTTTACGTCGAAGTTACCATTCTTGAATTCTTCATTAAATTCTTGTGGAAGGTTATGTATCTCTGCAACATACACTGACCCCTATCTTGCATAGTTGTAGTGATCACAGAAATGGAAGTAAGGCAACATCAATGCAAATGAGTGCAAAAACCAACAATTAACCCTTATGAAAGAAGATTTTGCTGTACCACAATACACAGTTAACAGTTTTTCCTATTGTGATCACTGTCAACACTGCTCACCAAATCCATATCATATACCCCTAGCATCAGATTTGAAAACTAAGGGTGATTTCAGACATTACGAGATCACAGTCAACCATGCTTGATTCCGCGTGATGGTTGTGATCGCGTAACATCTGTTGGGGGAAACGGATGTTTCCCCCCAGATGTTACCACGGCATGGGATTGCATTCAACATGCGAGCGGCCGAAGTGGCGGGACCGGAGGCCGCCGCGTGTCGACTGCAATCCCATGCCGGGGTGAACTCCAGCGTCTCGTCTGGTCAGGCGCCACAGCTCGGGATCACCGGTGGAACCCCGGGCTGTGGCGAATCCAGCCCGACACAGTGGCCGTATTGGCCCCGCCGCCCGCCCGTCTCCCCAGAGGGCGGGCAGCGGGGAGTGTGGAGGGGGTGGGGCCGTGCGGCCGCACATTGCGCCGCGCGGCCCCTCCCCCTCCCCAATTCCCCGCCAGGATCCCCCGGCACGTCTGTTACGATGTGACGGGGTGATCCCGGCGGGGAAGGAATTGGGTGATTTCGGTACGGGGCCAATGGGCCCCGTAACGTCTGAAATCACCCTAAAACTAAAACAAACATGGCTATCATGCTTAATTTTTTTATGTCACAATACACTTGTTTCATCAATTTTTAATTTATGTGGTACTGGGCACACTAACATGCTCCAATGAAACAAATGTTTACTGGAACTAGAGCCTGAAATATTAAATTTTCAGCTTGACAACAGGCAGATTCAGTTTCAGCATATTGAAAACATTAAGAAACACTTTGTTGTTTGCTTCTACCCAAAAATGCTACTTGAAGTCACTTTTTTCTATTTTGGCTCCAGACTATCCCTAGCTTGACTATATATATATATATAGAGAGAGAGAGAGAGAGAGAGAGAGAGAGAGAGAGAGAGTGTGTGTGTATGTAGATAGATAGATAGATAGATAGATAGATAGATAGATAGATAGATAGATAGATAGATAGATAGATTTCTTCCTTGGAAAATGTCTATTTCTACAAAACCACATATTCTAAGCAGAATTTTTTGTGTATGCAAAAAGTTTCAACTGGCTCTAAATGCCAAGGGTGCACTTCTCTACATGCATTATGGAAAAGCTGTGTTTTGGGGAAGAAAGAATATGGGGGTAGCTTTATGGCCTTTTGATAGGAAGATTTTCCACTTACGTGGAGTGGCATGGGAGAAAAAGTCCAGTTGCTTGTCAGGGAAGTAGGTAGTTAAGTAACCCCACTGAAATCACTTATTTATAGGCAGAGATGTCAATCGCAGCCCAGCTGCTCATCCTCCGGGGGACTGGGGTCCTGCAGATCTAAGCCCCAGTGACTCGCTGCAAGACAGACGTCCGGCGGGGACCAGCCTCCCCAACTGCTCACCCACTCAGCACACAGTCAGTTCCCTGCACCTTATGGCCTTTTGATAGGAAGATTTTCCACTTACGTGGAGTGGCATGGGAGAAAAAGTCCAGTTGCTTGTCAGGGAAGTAGGCAGTTAAGTAACCCCACTGAAATCACTTATTTATAGGTAGGCATATTCTTCAGTGTTTTACTGGATAATTAGAGCCTTTGGTGACATGTAGGCAGAGACCCCTGTTGTCATTGGTTAGTCCAGTCTTTACAGTGAGGCTGTCTCATTTCCAAGGTATTTTTGGTTCTACTGGTTGCAGACAGTTTCTTAGATTGATATAGAAAAGGTCATACACTTTTCCTCAGCTATATGATTAATGTGATTCAAGATTTTTGTTTTTTGTGTTTTTTTTAAAAAAAGGAAAAGCTAGTAATTGTCACGGTTTAAGTGTATGTCTGGTGAATTCATAGCTGTCATTAGGAAACCATTCACCATCCCACTGAAGCTCTTCTAAGAGGAAAAAAATTGCAATAAATCTAGCAGGAAAATATCGGAGTTTTTGCTAACACTTCACATAAAATATGGCCTCACTGGGCTAGAGGTATTTATCAATACTGCATGCTAAACTCATGCCTGTAAAATAGTGGACAAAAGGAACTTGTTTCTGAGCTAAAGCGGATGTTGGGGACGTAAGCAACTTAAAGGAGGTGTAGAGCTGAAATGACTACCTGCAAAAACAGGTATACCTGTTGAATTTCCGGTACCCAAATCAGCCCAACAACAACACTTAATATCAATTGGTATCCGACTGTGATTCGATTTGGGCACCCGATACCCCAGAATGTTGATGTACGGTCCCAGAATATAAACTTCTGGTACTGATATTTCAATTGTATCAATTTTCCAACACCTAATTATTGATTTTCTGTCCCAGAAAATTGACTGCTGGTCCCATTTAAAAAAAAAATATTCTGTCCTGATGTTTCAGTGTTCTGACCCAATATACTGATTGGTAATTGGAAAATCAAAAAATTGGCACAGAAAGTTACCGGGTACACAGTTGGTACATGGGTAACCTGTCCGATGCAGTACTCAAAAATGCAGGTATTACCCACGGGTACTAATTTCAGCACCTTTAGCAATTCCTAAATCAGATCTGCCATAGAATTTAATCAGATGATAATAAAAAGCAGTGGTGGGAGAGATCCATTAGGTTAGAGCATACAATCTTTAGGCCTGCCAGTCTAGACCCATTTTTAAACGTTGCACTGCACTCGCGGATTTAAATAATCTGCCACTGGAAAAGTCGCACGGGCAGTGTTCAGACACACCGCCGCCACTGAAAACTGAGACTCGTGCATTTCTTTGAATACGCATTGCTAAAACCTTGATATCAGGGGTTTACCAATGCAGATTCAAAGGAACGTGTGAGCCGTGGCTTGCAATGGCGGCAGCGCATCCAAACCCCACCCACATGACTTTTCTAAATGCAGATTATTTAAACCCATGAGCATGGTGCAACGCCAGAAAGTGCCCTAGGTAAGTTGCTTGTATTACTCCCATTATCGTAGCATCCAAATGCTTCACAATATTTAATGTATTTATCCTCTCTGAAGTTGGAAAATGCAATTATTCCAAGTCTGCTGAGGGACAACTGTGGCACTAAGACTGTCCTTGGGTTACTTAGAAAGTGTGTGATGCAGTGCGGGAACTAAACTCACCACTTCACCATCATTCCTTCTGTAACTAAAGATGCATCATTCCTTGCTCTTTGGGTATTGTCACATCTCTTTGGGTATTGAACGTGCTCAGCTAAGTGTTTCCTAGTAGATCCCCTCTGCTCCTTTACCCCAAGATAAGTTTTTCAGTGCAGGGGAACTAGATCCGGGGTCCAGATCCAGGAACTGGAAAGGGGCCACATAAAAACTTGTGGGCTGCATTTGGCCCCTGGACCTAAGGTTCCCCATCCCTGATGTAGATAACAAGTGTTTGGGGAACGACATGCACTTCTATGCATATGAGGTTATTATGAAATCCAATCATACAGAATTGGTACAGCAGAACCAGTAGCAAGACCAAATGCAGGGATTGGAGAGGAGAATTTTGTCTGTATTTGGAATAAAGGGATACAATTAGCGAAGGAAATAATTAGGCTGAAAGTTAGGGGAAATATCCTCACAGTCAGATCAAACAGGAGAAAACAGGGAGTTTTGCATGGGACTTGTGGAAGAGAGAAGGAAAGGAGGAGTGAGGGAGGGTGTGTGTGTGTGTGTGTGTGTATGTGTGTGTGTTTGGACCAGGTGCTCTGGCAGTGGCAGTTGGTGCTGCCTAAGTGCTTATGCTAATTTAGCTGAGGCACTGCTAATCCCTGAAGAGACCTAATCATGGTCTGAGTTAATGACCTGATTAGGGGTGGAGCCAGCCATCAGCTGACTCAGCAACAGCCAGTCTTATTAAAGACGCAGGAAGCAAGCACACGGGAAAACAGGGAACTGTACGAGGGAGAAAACAGGAAGTTGAGTAGGGTAGTTTGCAGGGAAGGACCCAGAATACTGTGAACCCATCAAGAATTTAAAACATGGACAAAAAGGGAGTCTTTGTAGTGACTTGAAAGGTATGTGCTATGTTTGTTTTTCTGCCTGAAGACATAAGAGAGTACGTCTGTAGCAAGTGCAAGTTGGCAGTGGCGGCTGGTGGGTGGGACCAAGCCAACGGTAGGCAGGGCCAACCAGAATTTTATTTAATTTATTTATTTATTTTTATTTATTTACAATATTTGTATCCCTACTCTCCTGCTCATGCAGCTCGAGGTGGCTTACAACATCATATATTAATATATCATTAAAAATATCATAAAAATAACATATAAAACCTATAAAACCACTCAAAAGGGGGATAGCATAAAATACAAACACACCTAAGAACATAAAAACATAAGAACATAAGATGTGCCATACTCGGTCAGACCAATGGTCCATCTAGCGCAGCATCCTGTCTCCGACAGTGGCCAATCATGGTGGCTTGGGAGAAGCACCCAACAGGTCACAATGGGGGATCCATTCCCTGTTGTTTTCTCCCAGCTCCCGTCATGTTCCGTGATCCTGTCTGGCTAATAGCTGCTAATGGACCTATCTTCCAGAAATTTGTCCAAACCATTTTTAAACTCAGCTATAGTACTGGCCCTTACCACAGCCTCTGGCAGCAGATTCCACAACCCAATTATACGCTGAGTGAAAAAATATTTTCTTTTATTTGTTTTAAACTTGCCACCCATGAGTTTCATGGAGTGTCCCCTAGTTCTAGTACTAGCTGAGAGGGTAAGTAACTGCTCCTTGTTTATTAGTTCCACACCACTCATGATTTTATAGACCTCTATC
>QEPC01011131.1:1728600-1755346 GCA_003113815.1 Sphenodon punctatus
AAATGCTTTCTCGAAACACAGGTACACTATATCTACTGGGTCTCCCTTGTCCACATGCTTATTTACACCCTCAAAGAATTCCAGCAGGTTAGTGAGGCATGACTTACCATTACTAAATCCGTGTTGACTCTTCCCCATTAAGCCATGCTACATGCCCTGTAATTCTGTCCTTAATGATGGTTTCCACCATTTTGCTCGGCACAGATGTCAAGCTTACTGTTCTGTAGTTTCCAGGATCGCCTCTGGATCCCTTTTTAAATATTGGGGTTACATTTGCTACCCTCCAGTCTTGGGGTACAGTGGCAGATTGTAGTGACAGGTTTCAAACGTACTAACAGTAGTTCTGTGATTTCATATTTGAGTTCATTCAGAACTCTGAGGTGAATGCCATCTGGCCCTGGGAACTTGTTAGTATTCAGTTTGTCAATTTGCCCTAGAACATCCTCCAACGTCACATTGATTTGTAACAGCTCTTCCAATTCCTCACCCACAAAGCAAGGATCCAGCTCCCCAAAATCCTCCGCAGTGAAGACCAACTCAAATAACTCATTCAGCTTCTCTGCAATTTCCTTATCCGCCCTGCATGCCCCTTTTACTCCCTTGTCATCTAATGGCCCAACTGACTCCCTAGCAGGCCTAGCCTACCTCCCTACCTCACCCCCCACGCACCCTTCCTTCACCCATCTCCCTCACCAAAAGCCTGGCAGAACAGCCAGGTCTTGCACTGACATTGAAACGAGGCAAGGTCTGGGGCCACCTGGGCCTCCGTCGGAAGGGAATTCCACACCCTTAGATGGAACTACCAAGAATGCCCTCTCCATCATAGCCCCCCAGACCACCCAGGGGACATCAAGAAGGGTGCTCCCGGCAGACTGTAAGGGTTGATTCAGGACACAGAGAATGAGCCGATCCCACAGACAGGCAGGGCCTAGACCATTTAGGGCTTTATAGGTAAGTACCAACACCTTGAATTGGGCCCGGAAGACTAAAGGCAACCAGTGCAGAGCACAGAGCACTGGTGTAAATGTGCTCACAGCAACCCATCCCCGTAAGGAGACAGGTCGCCACATCCTGCACTAGCTGCAGTCTCCAGACCGTAACCTAGGGCAACCCCATGTAGAGCGCATTTACAATAGTTCAGTCTTGAGGAGATGAAGGTGTGGAAGATGGTGGCCAAGTCAGAATTCGAGACATACGGCTGAAACCACCGCACTAGATGTAACTGGCAAAAAGCACTCCAGTCCTCACCACAGCTGCCACCTGAAGATCCAGGTGGTGCTGCGGATGTAGCACTTCTCCCAGACTCCAAACCTGGGAAACCAGCAGGGGAAGAACCCCATCAATTCTGAGGTATCACATCCACCACCCTCCCCACCAGCAGGGGTGCTCTGTCTTGTCAGGATTTAGCTTCATTCTACTCACCCTCATCCAAACCCCCACAGCCACCAGACATCAGGTAAGCACCGAGACTGCCTGGTCTGGGTCGGATGAAAGAGAGGTAGAGCTGGGTGTCATCTGCATACTGAGCACCCTGTTTACTCCCTTGTCATCTAATGGCCCAACTGACTCCCTAGCAGGCCTAGCCTACAGGTCATCAGCATACTGATGACACCACACCCCAAGCCATGTTACAATCTCACCCAGCAGCTGCATATACACGTTGGACAGGAGAGGGGACAGAATGGAACCTTGCGGGACTCCACATGAGAGGTCCCGGGGAGAGGAAGAGCAATCCCCGAGCACCACCCGCTGGGTTCTCCCAGCCAGGGAAGAGTGGAACCATTCAAGAACAGTTCCACCTACCCTGGCATAGTCCTGCAAGTGGGTCACCAACATCTCTTGGTCAACACTATCAAATGCAGCCGACAGATCTTAATAGGATTAACAGGGTCGACTGACCCTGGTCCAATTCCCAGCAGAGGTCATCAACCAAAGCCACTAATGCAGTCTTGGTGCCATAACCCGGACGAAAGCTGGACTGTGAGGGATCAAGATAGCCAGTGCAGTCCAGATGTTCCTGCAGCTGCTGAGCCACAACCTGCTCAAAAACCTTCCCTAAAAAGGAAAGGTTAGAGACTGGCCGGTAACTGGCGGGGGAGTCAACGTCAAGTGATGGTTTTTTGAGTAGGGGCTCAAAATAGTTTTTTAAAGTTAATATGGAATTTTACAGCCTTAGTTGCTCATCTGTAAAAATGGGAATATGTGTGTGTCTCTCCCTGTCTTCCTCTCACCCTTGTCCTTCTTAGACGGTAAGCCCTCTGGGCAGGGACCTGTCTCCAATAACTACCAGCAGGTAATGTGTTCAATGGCAGGAGTACCATAGCATAGAAAACAGTAGTACCATAACAGCTAGTCCATCACCAAGGCCAACCCCACATAGAGTGCATTACAATAGTCTAGCCTCAAGGTGATGAATGCATGGATGACAGTGGCAAGTAGAGGTGTGCACCAGGGGCCCATGTCATTTTTTTTTTCTTTCATTTTCGTTATTTAAATATGCCGTTTTCATTTTCATAAATATCAAATTGTAGTTTTCGTTTTTCATTGGTTTCAATGGAAAACACATTTTCGGTTCTACCTTTTTTGTTTTTCACTATGTTTGGCTGAAACATGGGATGAATATACTGTCACGGCGGGGTGGGAAGGGGACAAGGAGGAAGGGAAGGGAACGATGGTAAGTATAGAGGAGAACGAACACCACACAGGGAATAAGAGGCACCCTCCTCCCTCGGATGGCACGGTCTATCGGGGTATAGCGGTCCCTCAGGATATTGAGTGGGTTTTCCCTCAAGGATAGAAGGCAACCCAAATCATCACAGGGACGAGGAGAGGAGGGGTATTGCCCCAAGGGGAAGTAGACAATACAACAGAGGTACAACACTTGCACAGGGAATACTCCAAGGCCCAGGGCACCGTGATGTAGGAACGTGGGGGGAGAGGGTAAAAGGTCCGAGGGTGGCGGGTATGAGGAATGGACAGAGGTTCAAAGGGGGAAGGGGAACGGGGTGTCTAGTGGGTAGGGCTTTCTTGCAGGAACTAAACCCTGTAAGGGAAGGAAACCACAGGAAGGGGAGGGGGAAGGATAACTGTAACAGGGAACCCCCACACCTGACCCAACTCAAATTCTCAACAACAGGGAATGACAAAACTAAACCTCACACACACCCATACTCGTCTCACAATATCACTCCGGGAAGGGGGAAACACAGGAACACACTCACCCACGCAGACTCTCAAGCTATGACAAGAAATGGAAAATGCACCAAGGATATCAGGGCCAGCCTCTCAAATGCAATTACCGGCGGTGGCTGTCAGCCCCGCCGGTACCTTATGTAGTTTTACCTCTGGCCTGCCTAGGGCGGAGCCCCCGTCCCACCGCCCAATCCGACGTTGCGTTGGACATAGTGCATGTGTGGGCGGAGCCCGGGCTCTTCTCCGGCTGCAATGGAGTCCACGCCCCCCCGTGATGGTTCCAGCGATCCCTAGCCTTCCCGGCCTCGCGCTGTTGCTTAGCAACAGTACGCGACCGGTTCTGCAGTGTCAGGGTGGCAAAAGCCCTGACAGTACCCCCCCGTCCAGGCCCCCGCCCACCCCCCAATAAGGTCCAAAGACCAGGGCGAGAAGGGTGGCGGTGGTGGAAATCTCAAACTCGGCGGGGGGCATGAAGTTCATGGCAGGTTCCCAGGAACGTTCAAGGGGCCCATAATTTTTCCAGTCCACTAAATAATAAAGGTGGGGGCCCAAAAAACAGGAGTCTAGGATGGCCCACACCTCATATTCTGATCCATCGGGGAGAAGCACCGGAGGGGTAGGGGTGCTCCGTTGAATCGGATAACTAGGAAGACGGGCCCTTTTTAACAGAGAAATGTGGAAGGAGGGATGTATTCGCATGTGGGTAGGTAATCCTACTACATATGTGACTTCATTAAGTTTGCGAACAATGGGGAAGGGACCCATATAAGCATCATCTAATTTATTCGAGGGACGTAGGGAAGGGTAGTTACGCCAACGTACCCATACGAGATCGCCTACCTGTAGAGACAGCCCCGGGAGCCGACGTTTATCGGCGGCTAATTTGTATTTCCTGTGAGCCTCTAGTAGGTGGCGTTGGGTCGCGCTCTGAGCTTTATGGATGATGTTCACCAAGGCACCAGCAGCTGGCACAGACGAGAGGGGAGCATCTGGAAAGCAAAGAGGGGGATGAAAGCCATATGACATATAAAAAGGGGAATTGCCAAGGGAGGCATTTGGTCCATTATTATATGTGAACTCTGCGAGGGGTAGATGCTCAACCCAATCGTCCTGTAGATGGGCACAGAAACAATGTAGATATTGCTCAATATGTTGGTTCACCCTTTCTACCTGCCCGTTTGCCTGGGGGTGGTATGCGGTGGTGAGATGGAACTTCACTTGTAACAGAGTGAAAAAGGCCTTCCAAAATCGTGAGATAAATTGGGGCCCTCGGTCTGACACTATTTCCTTGGGTAAGCCATGTAGGCATACTATTTCTCTGAGAAGCAGGCGTGCTGTAGCCGGGGCCAAGGGCACTCCCTTATAGGGGATAAAATGTCCGAATCTCATAAAATAATCAATAACAACCATGATGGTGTCATGACCTGTGGATTTAGGAAGTCCGACAAAAAAATCTATGGCTATTTTTTGCCAGGGGCCTTTGGGTAGGTCTGTGAGCTGCAATAAGCCCACCGGGACGGTTCGGGGAGTCTTGGTTCGTGCACACATGGAACATCCTTGAACGTATCGTTGTACATCTGTCCGAAGGGAGGGCCACCAGAAAGATCTCTGAATCATGGACAAGGTGCGCTGGTATCCGGGATGTCCAACAAGCGGTGAATCATGATGTGCCCACAGTACCTGCGGACTGAACTTGGGAGGGATAATGACCTTTCCCTGGTACAAAAATAGTCAATTTTTCCGTGGGAGTTCTAGGTGCGATAGTTCTTTTTTACTTACGGTTTGTAACTGGGTAACCGTCGAGAGGGTGGTTGCAATGGTTCGAGGTTGGAGTATTGGCCCTTGGAGGTCACCGTCCTTCTCTACATGAGGATAATGTCGAGATAGGGCATCAGACATCGTGTTTTGGGACCCTGGACGATACTGCAATGAAAAACAGAAACGTGCGAAGAATAATGCCCACCTCGCATGCCGGGGATTATTGATCAGGGCGGAATGAAGATAGGCTAAGTTCTTGTGGTCCGTATACACTAAAACAGGATGTGGACCTCCTTCCAAGAAATGCCTCCAGGCCTCGAATGCCGCTTTAATAGCTAAAAGTTCTTTATCTAGAATAGGATAATTTCTTTCCGCCAGGGTTAGTTGGTGGAAGTAAAATGCACAGGGGAGCCGGTGTCCTGAAGGTTCATGGACCTGGGTTAACATGGCCCCGATGGCCACATCCGAGGCATCTGCCTCTATGATGAAGGGTCGGGAAGTATCCGGATGTTGTAGAAGGGGGGCCGACATGAAGGCTTGCCTCAGCTGCGAGAAGGCCCTTGTTTGCAAGACCCCCCAGGTAAAAGGCATCCCCTTCCACAGTAACTGGGTAAGGGGTTTGGTAAGGTCCGCATATCGGGGAATGTACTGGCGATAATAGTTGATGCTTCCCAAGAACCTTTGTAGGGCTTTGACCGTGGTGGGGGCTGGCCACCGATTAATGGCCTCGAGCTTGCTTGGATCCATATGTATTCCCTGGGAGGAGATAATAAAACCCAGGAAAGGGACAGAAGAGGCGTGAAAAGTACATTTGTCAAGCTTGCAATACAACTTATGGCCTAAGAGACGTTGCAACACAGTCCAGACATGCAACACGTGCTCCTCTAATGACGAGGAAAAAATAAGTATATCATCAAGATATGCTATCACGTATAAGTCGAGCAAGTCCCGGAGGTTATCATTTATGAAGTGCTGGAAGGTAGCCTGGGCATTAACGAGTCCATATGGCATAACACAATATTCGAAGTGTCCAAATCTTGTCCGAAAGGCGGTTTTCCATTAATTCCCCGCCCTGATTCGAACCAGGTTATATGCACCCCTCAAGTCCAGCTTGGTGAACACTGCGGCCCCCCGCAGCTTCCCCAGAAGCTCAGGGATCAGGGGAAGAGGGTATCGATTTTTAATCATAATCCAATTCAAACCTCGATAATCTATACAAGGATGGAGCTCACCCCCCTTCTTTGGGACGAAGAAGAGGGGTGCTCCGGCAGGGGAGGTAGAATGCCGAATAAATCCTTGTGTTAAATTATCTTTAATATAGTCTCGGAGAGTTTCTGTTTCCCCGGGGGACAAACTATCGATCCGCCCATATGGGGGTTCCGTGTCAGGGAGAAGTTCAATAGGGCAATCATAGGCCCAATGGGGGGGAAGCTCTGCTGCCTCTTGTTTACTAAAAACAATGGCCAAATCCTGGTATTGACAGGGAATGCGGGGTTCCATAGGTGAGGAAGGGATATTAGAAACTAGGGCTAGTACCTGTGGCATAGGAACCCGGTGGGAATGACAAGTGGGAGAAGTAAACACGAGGGTTCGTTTAATCCAGTCAATAGTGGGGTTATGGACCCGAAGCCAGGGCAGGCCTAGAATCACGGGGAACAAAGGGGATGAAATTATGTCAAATTGAATAGTCTCCGAGTGAGACCCCAAAGTACAACCCAAAGGTATGGAACATTTCCTTAAGGGGCCGGAAACAAGGGGAGACCCATCGATTGTTTGTACCACCTCAACTGACGTCCGGGTCTGTTAGGGAATCCCATGGTGCCTAGCAAAAGAAACGTCCATAAAGGTCCCTGAGGCCCCTGAATCCACCAGCGCTCGCGCCACTAGGGAGCAATGGGGTACCCATTGCAGCGTAAGGGACACGTACAGCTGAGGGGGTATTGTCAACATCCTTTTGGATTCCAGGAGGGAGCTACAACCAGTCACCGGGAGGTCCCCCCACTCTCCCAGCCACTGGAGTTTCCCGCCCAGGTGGGGCGAGTTTTGGGGCGTAGTGGCTTTACAGGGCAGTCCCTGGGAAAATGTGTCGCCGCCCCGCAATAAAAGCAGAGGCGGAGCTGGTGGCATCTTTCTTGTGCTTCCGGGGTAAGGGGGCCTCTAACTACTACAATTTGCAAGGGTTCGGGATTCCCTGGCCCGGGGGAAACTGGGGTAGGGCTCACTGGCCCTCGGCGGAACCCCAGCCCCCATCCCTTAGCTTGGTCCATGCGTTTTTCCCGCTTACGTTCAGTGAGCCTTTAATCTATCTGGAGAGAGAGGGTGACCATTTCCTCCATAGTGGTGGGCGTGGTAGTGGCACATGCTAATTGGTCTTTAATTTCATCTGTTAGGCCTTGTCTAAATAAGGCTCGAAAAGCGGAATCACTCCAATCCAGATCAAAAGCTAATTTCCGGAATTGTGTGTTGTAATCCAATAGAGGAGTTTTCCCTTGTCTTAAATGCAGGATGGTATGTTCGGCATCCCTAACCCTATGAGGGTAGTTGAACAGGAAGCAAAATTGCTTTAGAAAGCCTTTATAATCTCGTAAGAGATCATCATCTGCAGCTAGCAGAGCGGTTGCCCAATCCAGAGCCAACCCTCCTAATAATCCTATAATATATGCCACATTGGCCTGGTCGGAGTTATACATGAGGGGTTGGGTCTGAAAGTAAGGTTACAGAGGGCTAAGAATCCTTGACAGGCCTTTCTGTCCCCATGAAATTTGTTGGGTCGTGGGGCCTTGGGTTCCCTAGGGATAGGCATGATGGGGGGTGGGGTGGTCGGCGGGGGAGCCACCACTCCTTTGGCCATCCCCTCCCCTTCCTCCATAAGGGAAGTCGGGTCAGACTCTATGGACTCTTGTAGTAGGCGATACCTAGCCCTGAGTTCTCTATTTTCGGCTTTCAAATCATGGACCTCCATGGTCAGGGACTGCACCGCGTGCAGTAGTTTCTGTACCTGGGGGTCCAGATCCATGGGAATGCTGGTAATTCTGTCACGGCGGGGTGGGAAGGGGACAAGGAGGAAGGGAAGGGAATGATGGTAAGTATAGAGGAGAAGAAACACCACACAGGGAATAAGAGGCGCCCTCCTCCCTCGGATGGCACGGTCTATCGGGGTATAACGGTCCCTCAGGATATTGGGTGGGCTTTCCCTCAAGGATAGAAGGCAACCCAAATCATCACAGGGACGAAGAGAGGAGGGGTATTGCCCCAAGGGGAAGTAGACAATACAACAGAGGTACAACACTTGTACAGGGAATACTCCAGGGCCCAGGGCACCGTGATGTAGGAACGTGGGCGGAGAGGGTAAATGGTCCTGGGGGGGCGGGTACGGGGAACGGACAGAGGTTCAAAGGGGGAAGGGGAACGGGGTGTCCAGTGGGTAGGGCTTTCTTGCAGGAACGAAACCCTGTAAGGGAAGGAAACCACAGGAAAGGGGAGGGGGGGGGAAAGGATAACTGTAACAGGGAACCCCCACACCTGACCCAACTCAAATTCTCAACAACAGGGAATGACAAAACTAAACCTCACACACACCCATACTTGTCTCACAATATCACTCCAGGAAGGGGGAAACACAGGAACACACTCACCCGCGCAGACTCTCAAGCTATGACAAGAAATGGGAAATGCACCAAGGATATCAGGTCCAGCCCGGGCCCTTGTCCGGCTGCAATGGAGTCCACGCCCCCTCCCGTGATGGCTCCAGCGATCCCTAGCCTTCCCGGCCTCACGCTGTTGCTTAGCAACAGTATGCGACCGGTTCTGCAGTGTCAGGGTGGCAATATCCCTGACAGATGCCTGCAATGGAAGGCATTAAGTGTACCAAATTCCAAAAATATTGAATAAAGGAATCCAATTTTAGAAGCAGTTGAATTATTTTATTTTGCAAAAATCTTCATATACATTATTAGCTGTAACTTCTGTGCCTCACATTTAATGTAGATGAAACTTGGCACATTTATACCCCTTCCCATATTGACTATCTCTGCCAACTTTCAGAAGGATTGTATAAAGAGTCCTAATGGTATAAGCAATTAACTTATAAACATATGTCTGACTGTAACATCTTTGTAGTCCAACCAGTGTACATGACATTTGGCAGGGTGTGTATATCACACTTTCACAATCATCTCTACCAAATATCAGAAAGATGTGATAGAGGGTCCCAATTTTATATGCCTGCACAACATATGCAGAGAAGGAGCATATGCTAGGGATTCTCTAATGTGTCACTGTGGTATAAGATCGGTTTGTGATGCCAATTGGCCAGCAGAAAGGTCAACCAAATATCCTCATTCTGTGCTGTGACCATCCCAATGTCTCTCCCCCAATTTTTACTGGGAAGTCAGAAGCATCTGTTTAGGAAAGAGCCAATAGAGATTCTCTTATGTCCTCTGTCACAGTGCTACAGGATGTGATTGTGATGATAATTGGCCAACCTGGATGTGTAAACTATGTCTCCTGATTGCTGGGATGCTATCTCCAAAGTCCCAGTTATGTCCCTTATGCCCGCCTCAGGGCCGCCCCCTATGCCTGCCTCGATGCCACTACCAATTGGTCCTGTAAAGCTAGAAGCATGCAGTAATTGGCCAATGAATGTGTTTGTCAGTCTTTTGGGTTGCTCCACATCCTCCCTCCTACAATCTCTCTCCCCCTGCCATGCAGGGTGCCTGCCTCTGACTGGCACTGCATGTGCTGCTATTTATCTGAATAATGGTTTTCACAGGGACAACATCAATTGCTTATAAATTTGGTCCCTTTATATGATTGTCCTGTAGTTTGGCTGCGATGACAGGGAAGGTATATGATACATTCCTGCCAAATATCTTGTAAACAGGATGGAATATACAAATGTTACAGCTGAAAATGTATTTTCAAGTTAATGTCTTATGCCATCAGGACCCTTTATCCAATCTTTCTGAAAATTGGCAGGAGTATTAAGGTTGTGGAGGGACATAATAGTAATAGGTTTCATGCAAATTGAGTGGCAGATAAAGAAGTTGTAGCCAGGAATATGTATGGAGCTTTTCTTAAAATCACAATCTTCAATTGCTTCTAAAATCGGTTCCCTTTATCTAATCGTTTTGAAACACATAGTGTTTTCATACACATAGTGTGCCCCATTGGTGGGTACAATCTCCCCAAGTTTCATCAGAATTGAATAAGGAACATAAAAGTTATAGCTGGAAATACATTTTCCAGTTTTTTCCCTTTATTTCAAAAATAAAATGTCATTTTCTTTCTATTTTCATTATTACTATTTGTTGTTTTTGTTATTGCAATAACTATAATGAAAATGACAATTTTCATTATTTATATATATATATTTATTTATTTCATAGATTATTATACCGCCCCATCCTGCAATGCAGCTCGGGGCGGTTAACAACAGTAAAAACAGTTTTAAAACATTTAAAATACAAATATAAAATATATCAATAAAACAGGGCAGTGTATAATCATAAATAAATATATAGGTGGGGGATTAAAAATCACCCCCCCCACCCTCCCAAAGGCCTGGGCAAACAGCCAGGTCTTACAGTTCCGCCGAAATGTCAAAAGGCTTGGGGCCAGGCGAGCTTCCTCCGGAAGGGAGTTCCACAGCCGCGGCCCTACCACCGAGAATGCCCGCTCCATCGTGGCCCCCCGCTTAACACGGGGGACCTCCAGGAGGGCACCCCCGGCAGACCGCAGGAGCCGTTCCGGGGCGCGAAGGGCGAGGCGGTCCCTAAGGTAAGAGGGGCCAAGGCCGTATAGGGCTTTATAGATCATTACTAGGACCTTGAACTTGGCCCGGCACACTATCGGCAGCCAGTGCAGCGCTCGGAGCACCGGTGTAATGTGCTCCCGGCGACCCGTCCCCGTAAGAAGACGGGCCGCCGCATTCTGCACCAGCTGCAGCCTCCGGGCCAAGAACAAGGGAAGCCCCACGTAGAGCGCGTTACAGTAGTCGAGCCGCGAGGTGACGAAGGCATGGATGAGGGAGGCCAGGTCCGGGCCAGAGACATACGGACGCAGCCTACGTACCAGATAAAGCTGGCGGAAGGCAGCCTTAGCGACTGCCTCCACCTGCCGCTCCAGCCGCAGGTCTGCGTCCAATATGACCCCCAGACTCCGGACCTGCTGAGCTACAGGGGGGCAAACCCCCCCAATCAGGGGGGCCACCACCCCCTTCGCCCTCCCCACCACCATCACCTCCGTCTTATCTGGGTTGAGCTTCAGTCTGCTCCGCCGCATCCAATCCGCCACGGCCTCCAAACATTGGGATAGCACCGAGACAGCAGGGTCTGGGTCGGTAGAAAACGAGAGGTACAGCTGAGTATCATCAGCATACTGGTGACATCGCACCCCGAACCCTCTCACGACCTCCCCCAAGGGCTGCATATAGATGTTAAATAATAATGGAGACAAGATCGATCCCTGCGGAACGCCACACGGTAAGGCGCGGGGGCTCGATGTTTCCTCCCCCAACACCACCCGCTGGCTCCTCCCCGAGAGGAATGAACGGAACCATTCAAGAACAGTCCCGTCCAGACCCCCCCGGTCACGCAGTCGTCTCAACAGCAGCCCATGGTCCACGGTGTCAAAAGCGGCCGAGAGATCGAGCAGGATGAGAAATGTCGAACATCCCGCATCCATCTCCCGGCGGAGGTCGTCCACCAAGGCCACCAACGCCGTCTCGGTGCCATAGCCGGGGCGGAACCCAGATTGAAACGGGTCAAGGAGCCCGATATTATCTAGATGACCCTGGAGCTGGAGCGCCACTGCCCGCTCAATAACCTTCCCTAAAAAGGGAAGGTTAGAGACAGGTCGGTAGCTGGCGAGCGCGTCTACGTCCAACGATGGTTTTTTCAGCAGGGGGCGCACCACAGCCTCTTTTAAGCAAGGCGACAACCTCCCCTGCCGAAGGGACGCATTCACCACCCTCGCCAGCACCGTCCCCAACGTCTCCCCGGAAGCTTTTATTAACCAGGACGGGCATGGATCTAGTTGACAACACGTGGCCCTCACAGACCCCAGGACATCCACCACATCGGCTGGCGTCACTTCCTGAAACTCACCCCATAAAGATGGACCAGACGGACCCTCCGCCCCCCCGCGCTCTTCCCCTACTGCTATCAACCCAGCGTCGAAATCGGCCTGAATCCGAGCGATCTTGTCTGCGAAGTAGATGACAAACTCCTCACAGCGGGCCCGGGACAAGTCCCCATCCAGGCGGAGGGAGGCCGGACTAACCAGCCCCCGCACCACCCGAAACAGCTCCGCTGGACGCGACTTCGCAGACGCTATGAGGACGGCGAGGAATTCCTTCCTCGCCGTCCTCACAGCCTCCACATAGGACCGCAAATGGGCCCTATGGAGAAGACGATCGGAGACAGACCGAGTCCGACGCCAGCGTCGCTCTAGCCTCCTGCCCACACGCTTCATACACCGCAGCCCCTCAGTAAACCAAGGGGTCCTGCGGTGACGAGACCGAGGCAGAAGGCGCCTCGGAGCCACCCTGTCAATGGCCTCCTCCAGCAAGATGTTCCAATGCCGGACCAGCTCATCCACAGAGTGACCGTCCACATCCAGGGTAAGCTCCCTCAGGACCTCCTGGAACCGCTGGGGTTCCATCAGCCTCCGAGGGCGGACCATCCTAACTGGTCCCTTCCCCTTCTGGAGGGGGCGCGCTAAAAGACCGGCCTGAAGGAGGTAATGGTCCGTCCATTATTGTTATTGTAATAACAAAAACGACATGCATACCCCTAGTGGCAAGATCAGTCAGACATATGGGTGAAGCATCTTCACCAGATTCAATTGGCAGAAGATGCCCCTGGCCACAGCTGACATCTGCAAATCCAGGCACAGCTGCACATTCAGGAGCACCCCCGGACTCCGCATAGATGGATCCAATGGAGGATGGACCCCACCACAATACAGGGGATGTCTCCCTCTCCCAGATTCCCGAACCTGCCCACTAGCATCTCTCTGTCTCTGTCAGGATTGAGCTTCAATCGACTAGACCTCATCCAATTACCCACAGCAGCCAGACACCGGGACAGCAATGAGACCTCAGGGCCTGTGTCGGCTGAAAATTATAAGTACAGCTGGGCATCATCTGCATATTGGTGACAGTGGACTCCCCAACTGTGCATGACCTCTCCCAGTGGTTTCAAATACATGTTGAATAAGAGAGGGGACAGAATGAACCCTGTGGGACCCCACACAGGAGACCTCTGGGGGACAATGTACTGTCCTCTAGTATCATTCGCTGTGATCTATCCTCCAGGAATGAACAGAACCACTGCAAGGCGGTACCATCCACCCCAGCCAGGTCCCACAGACGACTCACCAGCATCTCATGATTCACAGTATCGAAAGCCACAGGTAGATCCAGTAGGACCAACAGAGTCATATGACCCTGGTCCAGCTCTACAAGGTCATCGACCAAAGCCACAAGCGCGGTTTCCATGTCATAACCTACATGAAAGCCAGACTGCATGGGATCAAGGAAACCAGTGCGGTCCAGATGTGCCTGCATCTGGCAGGCCACTACCCGTTCAATAAACTGTTACCTAAAAAGGGAAGGTTAGAGACAAGTCAGTAGTACACTGGGGCACCAACGTTAAGTGATGGTTTCTTGAGGAGTGGTTGGACCACCGTCTCCTTGAGGCAGTCCGGCACCTTCCCCTCCTGAAGGGAGGCATTGATAATCCCCACCAACACCAGCCCCAAGGTCTCCCTGGCCATTTTCACCAACCAGGACAGGCAAGGATCTAGTTCACAAGTTGTGGCATGAACAGATCCCAGCACATCCACTGTCTCGGTGGCCGTCAGCAATTGAAAGTCATCCCATAAACACAGACCAGACAGGGCATTCCTAACCCCTGGCTTTGCTACTGCATTTAGTCATGCATTTTCCTGTCCCACACAAATCCAAACCCCAGGCAAGGAGGCACAAAAACAATCAGAGTAGAGGCAAGAAATAAAATTAATTTTAAGCAGAGAAAGCACCCAGAAACAGCCAGCATGCAACAAGATCAGATGCCTCTCCAAGTCTGAGTCTGGGGACTGAAAAACCCAGTTTAAGTCATGTATTTCTTTGTCCCACACAAAACCAAAGCCCAGGCAAGGAGGAAGCCGCAACAAACAGCCAGCAATGCAACAAGATCAGGGGCCTTCAGTCTGAGCCCCTGGGGACTGAAAGCCCCAATTTAGCCATGCCATGCTAAACATTTCTTTGTCCCAGCCTGTCCCACACAAAACCAAATCCCATTCAGGCAAGGAGGCATAACCACAAGCAGAGAGACTGAGGCAAGAAAATGATTTCCATCACGATCAGGGACGAACCACCAGCATTTCCACAAGATTTGGTGTTTTTAAACGAGATGCATTCACACATGACTCCCCCCCGCATCCATGCGTCCAGCTGCTTAAGTGATGGTGGTGCATGGGGAGGTATGCTTCCATGCAGCGGACACTCATGGCCATGCATGGAGCACTCCTAACAAATCCAGAGTGCCCCATGCAGCCAGGGTGGCTGCCTCTGTGGACCACGCTGGCAACTGCTCACTTGAAGCACTGCCTATGCACGTTGTGTGCGTGGCCATCCCACAGGTAAACCACTCAGTGGCCACAGAGCCCCCCATTCCCGCGGTGCTCATTAAAAACAAACCATCAACCCACCCACCTCCTGCCTGGGGACTGAAAAATTCCAACTTGAACTTAGCAGCCAAATCCATGCATTTTATTTTGTCTCCTCAAAAAAACACAGCCAGGCAGATCCCCTCCAAGTTCCTTACTCCCTCCCCCGCCATAAGACAATAAATCTGTCACAACAACTCACTCACTGGGTGTTTTTACACACACATTTCTCCTGCATGTTTGCTATTACATCCTGAATTTTCTCTGTCTAAATCACTCACCCAGATCTTAAACATCCCGCTCTTAGAACATCCGTGTAGAACTTCTCCCAGAACCTGTGTGTGTAAAAAGTTGTCCTGTTAAACTGCTTTGCTCCAGGCAGCTGTGGTCACTTGGTTTCCATGGTAGCCTGTCACATCTACAGCTGCGGCTACTTTAGGCTGCCTCAGGGCAGTGTTTGTGTGAAGAATGCATCCAGGAACTGCCTCAGGGCAGTGTGTGTGTGAAGAATGCACCTGAAACTTACTTGTGGACTTGTAAACCCAGAAGATTGAAAAATCNTCCCTCAGGACCTCCTGGAACCGCTGGGGTTCCATCAGCCTCCGAGGGCGGACCATCCTAACTGGTCCCTTCCCCTTCTGGAGGGGGCGCGCTAAAAGACCGGCCTGAAGGAGGTAATGGTCCGTCCATTATTGTTATTGTAATAACAAAAACGACATGCATACCCCTAGTGGCAAGATCAGTCAGACATATGGGTGAAGCATCTTCACCAGATTCAATTGGCAGAAGATGCCCCTGGCCACAGCTGACATCTGCAAATCCAGGCACAGCTGCACATTCAGGAGCACCCCCGGACTCCGCATAGATGGATCCAATGGAGGATGGACCCCACCACAATACAGGGGATGTCTCCCTCTCCCAGATTCCCGAACCTGCCCACTAGCATCTCTCTGTCTCTGTCAGGATTGAGCTTCAATCGACTAGACCTCATCCAATTACCCACAGCAGCCAGACACCGGGACAGCAATGAGACCTCAGGGCCTGTGTCGGCTGAAAATTATAAGTACAGCTGGGCATCATCTGCATATTGGTGACAGTGGACTCCCCAACTGTGCATGACCTCTCCCAGTGGTTTCAAATACATGTTGAATAAGAGAGGGGACAGAATGAACCCTGTGGGACCCCACACAGGAGACCTCTGGGGGACAATGTACTGTCCTCTAGTATCATTCGCTGTGATCTATCCTCCAGGAATGAACAGAACCACTGCAAGGCGGTACCATCCACCCCAGCCAGGTCCCACAGACGACTCACCAGCATCTCATGATTCACAGTATCGAAAGCCACAGGTAGATCCAGTAGGACCAACAGAGTCATATGACCCTGGTCCAGCTCTACAAGGTCATCGACCAAAGCCACAAGCGCGGTTTCCATGTCATAACCTACATGAAAGCCAGACTGCATGGGATCAAGGAAACCAGTGCGGTCCAGATGTGCCTGCATCTGGCAGGCCACTACCCGTTCAATAAACTGTTACCTAAAAAGGGAAGGTTAGAGACAAGTCAGTAGTACACTGGGGCACCAACGTTAAGTGATGGTTTCTTGAGGAGTGGTTGGACCACCGTCTCCTTGAGGCAGTCCGGCACCTTCCCCTCCTGAAGGGAGGCATTGATAATCCCCACCAACACCAGCCCCAAGGTCTCCCTGGCCATTTTCACCAACCAGGACAGGCAAGGATCTAGTTCACAAGTTGTGGCATGAACAGATCCCAGCACATCCACTGTCTCGGTGGCCGTCAGCAATTGAAAGTCATCCCATAAACACAGACCAGACAGGGCATTCCTAACCCCTGGCTTTGCTACTGCATTTAGTCATGCATTTTCCTGTCCCACACAAATCCAAACCCCAGGCAAGGAGGCACAAAAACAATCAGAGTAGAGGCAAGAAATAAAATTAATTTTAAGCAGAGAAAGCACCCAGAAACAGCCAGCATGCAACAAGATCAGATGCCTCTCCAAGTCTGAGTCTGGGGACTGAAAAACCCAGTTTAAGTCATGCATTTCTTTGTCCCACACAAAACCAAAGCCCAGGCAAGGAGGAAGCCGCAACAAACAGCCAGCAATGCAACAAGATCAGGGGCCTTCAGTCTGAGCCCCTGGGGACTGAAAGCCCCAATTTAGCCATGCCATGCTAAACATTTCTTTGTCCCAGCCTGTCCCACACAAAACCAAATCCCATTCAGGCAAGGAGGCATAACCACAAGCAGAGAGACTGAGGCAAGAAAATGATTTCCATCACGATCAGGGACGAACCACCAGCATTTCCACAAGATTTGGTGTTTTTAAACGAGATGCATTCACACATGACTCCCCCCCGCATCCATGCGTCCAGCTGCTTAAGTGATGGTGGTGCATGGGGAGGTATGCTTCCATGCAGCGGACACTCATGGCCATGCATGGAGCACTCCTAACAAATCCAGAGTGCCCCATGCAGCCAGGGTGGCTGCCTCTGTGGACCACGCTGGCAACTGCTCACTTGAAGCACTGCCTATGCACGTTGTGTGCGTGGCCATCCCACAGGTAAACCACTCAGTGGCCACAGAGCCCCCCATTCCCGCGGTGCTCATTAAAAACAAACCATCAACCCACCCACCTCCTGCCTGGGGACTGAAAAATTCCAACTTGAACTTAGCAGCCAAATCCATGCATTTTATTTTGTCTCCTCAAAAAAACACAGCCAGGCAGATCCCCTCCAAGTTCCTTACTCCCTCCCCCGCCATAAGACAATAAATCTGTCACAACAACTCACTCACTGGGTGTTTTTACACACACATTTCTCCTGCATGTTTGCTATTACATCCTGAATTTTCTCTGTCTAAATCACTCACCCAGATCTTAAACATCCCGCTCTTAGAACATCCGTGTAGAACTTCTCCCAGAACCTGTGTGTGTAAAAAGTTGTCCTGTTAAACTGCTTTGCTCCAGGCAGCTGTGGTCACTTGGTTTCCATGGTAGCCTGTCACATCTACAGCTGCGGCTACTTTAGGCTGCCTCAGGGCAGTGTTTGTGTGAAGAATGCATCCAGGAACTGCCTCAGGGCAGTGTGTGTGTGAAGAATGCACCTGAAACTTACTTGTGGACTTGTAAACCCAGAAGATTGAAAAATCTGGAACGTTAAGGTGTGTGTAAAAATGCCCAATGTCCCCCCCAAAACCTAAGAGTACTCACCCACCCAGCAGCAGTTAGCAAAGCAAGGTGATGCCACAGCAGCGGATAAAGGCAAATTCCAGGCCTCACAGTGCAGCCCCTTGCTCTCCCTCTCTGTCCTTAAGCTCAGCTCAGCAAGAGGGTACACAGAGAGCAGCAGGCAGCAGTTATGGCACCAGTAGCAGAAGCATGCAGCAGCTGGGTCACATGCTCCCAGAAAAGCCCATGCAGCTTCACCCTACCTCCCCCACTGCCCCTACCCCACTCACCACCTGCCTGGGGGCATCAGCTTCAGCTGCCCAGCCCCAGGCATCCTTGAAAAGAGCTCCATTTCTCACCCCATAGGGACTCTGCCACTCTGCCCCCAGTGGCTAAAGGTTGACGTGCATGTCCAATGCCCATGGTATGGACAGGACACCCAGCCACCCATACGGGCTGCTCTGTAAGCAGGAGTGGTGCTAGGTAGAAATATAATGAAATAAATAAATAAGAAAATTCTCCCTAAACAGTTTCCTTATCCTCAGTCTGCCAGTCAATGCCTGTCCCATCAGCGAGTCCTCTAACTTCCGAGTCCAGTCCAGCAGCACAATTCCTTCTTGGCCTGAACATGCGCAGGTCACACTAGCCCATTGCTTCGACCACGTGCAGTCTCTCCTCTCCTCTCCTCACCTCACCTCACCGGCTCCCCGTTCCCAAACGCATCCTTCACAAACTCCTGGTATTCACTTATAAATGCCTTCACAACCTGGCTCCCCCTTACCTCTCAGCCCCAGTCTCCTTACACACTCCTGCACGCACTCTCCGCTCCTCCTCTGTCCTCTCCCTCGCCTCCCCTAACCGCCTTCGCCCCTTCTCCCTTGCTGCCCCCCATGCCTGGAACTCCCTCCCTGCCCACATCTGCCTTGCCCCCTCCCTCCACACCTTCAAATCCCTCCTCAAAACCCACCTCTTCCTTGCTGCCTTTCCCGTCGCCTGTTAGAACTTTCCTTTCAATTTTTACTGTCTGCCCTCCCCGCAGACTCCTGCCTAACTGCAACCAAGCCAAGCACGTGCACCTGAGACCTCGCATCCACTTGAATGTTATTTATCCCTTGTCTCTCCCTATGTCCCCTCTCCTTGTCTCCCCCCTCCGTGTCTATTAGATTGTAAGCCGTAGGCAGGGACCGCGTCATTCTTATTGTTCTGTAAAGCGCCAGGTACACAGCTGGAGCTACACAAATGCTTATAATAATAATAATTAATTAATTAATATGCATGCGCAGTTTGGCCAGCGTGTCCCCAAGACCTGGGAGTGCAGTTTAGTGGATCATGGGGACGCTGTGAACATAGTATATCTTGATTTCAGCAAAGCATTTGACAAAGTCCCCTATGATATCTTTGTTGACAAACTGTTAAAATGTGAGCTAGATGATAATACCATTAGATGGATTTACAGCTGGTTAAAGAACTGTACTCAGAAAGTGCTCATCAATGGCTCCTCATCAATCTGAAAGGAGGTGTTAAGCGGGGTGCCACAGGCCTCTGTCCTGGGCCCGGTACTGTTCAACATAATGACTTGGATGAGGGCATAGAGGGAATGCTTATTAAATCTGCAGAATTTGAAGACAGAAATAAAATTGAAAAGTTGGAAAACTGGGCTGAAACTAACAAAATCAAGTTCTGCATTTAGGTAAGAAAAATCAAATTTAAAAATACAGGATGGGGGATACCAGCAACAATACACGTGAAAAGGATCTGGAGATTGTAGTTGATCACAAACTGAACATGAGTTAGAAAGTGTGATGCAGCCACAAAAAGGTTAATGTAATTTTAGGCTGCATTAACAGGAACACCATTTCCAACTCACATGAAGTAACAGTTGGACTCTGTTCTGTGCTGGTCAGACCTCATCTGGAGTACTGTGTCCAGTTCTGGGCACCACATTTTAAACAGTGTCATGAAACCTCCAGCCTGTGGGCCATCTCTGGCCCATTGACTGTTTTTTTTTTTATTTAGACCCTTTACAATTCCAGGCTTGGGTACTCAAGGATAAGGGATGGATCTATCTAGGCCCTCCTCTTCTTTCCCCTACTCTCAGTCCCCTCCTTAAGCACCCCCTCCCCCAGTTCCTGTGTGATCCACAGAGTCTGTACTTCTTTTCAGATGAGCCTGCAAAAGGGAATAAGTTTCCCACCACTGATTTAAAACAACTCCATGCAATAATGTTGATGATGGTGTGAGCTCAGTATAATCCTTATCCCTGTAATACCAAAGGATCTTGGGGAATTTGAGTAATTCCCTACAAAAATAAGGGAGAGGGGCTATTGCTTATTCGGTGACGCCCTGGTTTCTTCAGGTCAGCCAGGGGTGCCTGATCATCAGTCATAACACTAATTCCACTTTAACCCCACTTTAATATTTCTTATTATTATTCCTTATTATTATTTCTTCATAAGGCGGTCCTGCAGAGGCAGTCCTCCATGTTGCAGAGCTGTATTGGTGCCCTATGCAGCCCTGCAACATGCATACGCCCAGCAGTCTCGATGCTTACCTAGTGTCTGGCAGCTGTGGAGGACTGGATGTAGTCGAGCCGTCTGACGCTGAATCCCGACAAGATGCTGGTGGGAGGGGTTGAGGGAGTGGTGGCACCCCTCATTGATGGAGTCTACCCTCCATTGGTCCCTCAGGTTCATTGTCTGGGAGCTCCACCTGGATGGAGGCGGTGGCTGTGACAAGGGTTGCTTTTCGCCAATTACATCTGGTGCGTTGGCTTTGGCCATACGTCTTGGAATCTGACCCAGTCACCATCATCCATGCTTTCCCAGCCAGAGGCTTGGTTCATCAAACAAATTTGTTTATTAGATGCAAGTTCTAACTTTTTCTCAGGCACGAACAAAGCCTTCACTGGGACTGTTTCACTCACACACTGGCAGTACCTTCTTTCTCTCTCTGATAGGCCTCTCTCACTCCAGTGCTCCCCCCCTCCTCTTCTTAAAGGGGCAGCTCTCCTTTTCCTTCTCCATGTTGTATGCTGCCCCGAGCTGCTGTTGGCGGCCAAGAAACTGACAAAAATAAATAAATAAGAAATGTTAAAGCAGTGTTAATGTGGAGTTAGAGAAACTTGGGCTCTTCAACCCATTTCTGACATGGCCACACTCCTGTTGAGCATCACATCATCATAATGCTCCAAAGGGGCTGTGGCCACATGAGGAAGGCTTGGGAGAGTCACGAAAGAACTGTTCTGTTCTGAACATTTCCATGCAAACAGAACAGTTCCCCTTTATTTGACCAGAAATTCCAACTGAAAATATTTCCAGTCAAAATTCCAGCTGCCATTAAAAAAACAGCCATTGGCACATGTGAAAATGGCCACCGGGCCGATTTTCACATGCATACTGACCACCATCCGTATCCAAAATGATGAGGAGACCAACACCACCCTTTTGCATATTTCATTTCATTTTCATTTCACTTTTTATTTGTATCCCGCGCTCTCTTGCCAAGGCAACTCGAGGCAGCTTACAACAACAAAAAATGAAAAAAAAGCATATTTCATGCATGCGCAAAAAGGTCCAGTGGCCATTTTTCGCGTGTACAAATGTAAAAATATATATATTTGTCTGTTCTGATTGGAATCAGACGGAATGTTGTCCATTTCGATGTCCCATCGGAACAGGTGAAACGCCTGATTCTGACTGGAAATCGGAATGGGCAAAAGTTTTACTTCACCCCTACTCTGACCCATTCCTTTTTGCATGGTCCTTCCCCAACCCTGAGCACCTTCTCCCCCAATTCCTATGTTAAATCATGAGAGAAGGTGGCAACCATATGTGAGACCTTCAGTCAGTTACCTGCCCATTTCCTTCTGCCCACTCTGGTTTGGGATGGGGAGGGGATAGAAGGAGTAGCAGAGTAAGCAGCAGGGGATGAGATTTTTAGAAGTCTATGAGGGAGACTTAATGGGTGGGGAGGGAGGAGAGCTTCTCGGTTGTACAGAGCCGGTCTGTGTACAGAGCCAGGCACATTGTTTGTGTTAGATAAATAATAAGTAATAATAATGCATTAAGAACACTTTTTAGCAACACCCCCCCACCTGATTTGGTAAAGTCATCATCAAACTCTGCTTGTGTTAAATGTCAGTTTACAAATGCATGTGACAGAACAGGAAATATTTCCATCTGCAGGGATTTGGGCTTGCTCTGAACCCATCGCATCACATCTGGTTTATGCAGACTCACTCTGCGTGCCTAGGAAGTGCACCTTTGGTAAATCGCTCCCAAAGGTCTTCAAGGGACAATTTTGGTTTACTGTCACTGTCAACCCTGAACATTTCATGTTAATTTCTTACAACCTACTCCACTGCCTGCTTCGGTCTTTTGGGATATTTATTTCCCTGCCAAATGCACATATATTTGTTGACATTTTTATTAAATTACGCTGCAGTAAATCTGTCTGAGTTTCTGGCTATTTCCTCTTCATGCCTAAGTATTGAAAGGACCCCTAAAGTAGTTGCTGTGTGCATTAGCTGGACGGCCAAATGCTTGCAAGCATTTGATAGGAGATAATCAAAGTCAAAAGACCAAGGTCAATGCCAAAGTCAAGGATGAAAAAAATAAAGCCCCACAACAGAGTTCAGAAGTAGCCTTCTCTTACAGGAACCACCAGAAGAAGAACTGAACCTAAAACGGGCATTTTCTATACACACAGCAGAAACTGAAGCCATGTCCTACGAACTGCTACTAAGAATGTTTAGAGCAGAAGTTTTCCAACTCTAGATCACTATGGATGGGATCGGGATCAGGATTCTGGCTGAAATTTCATATACTTGGCATGCCTTTATTGCTGTCTGCAGTCACATGTCAGGGATACACAAAGACCAGAAAGTTGGTGCAGGATCAGGGCCGTACATCACGGACATCATGGACGTAGAGACCAGCAGCACACAAACCAGAAAGTGCAAGGTCAGACAGGCTGGCATGCTGGGGGAGATGGGAAGGCAGAAACAGACAAACAGAATCCAGAACAGAAACAGACCAAAGAGGTCCAAAGCAGGGAGCAGGGAAAAACTGGTCCAGGCACAGACAGAACAGAGCTGTGGGGGGAAAAGCAGGTCCAGCTGCAACACAGCCAATCCCAGAAAAGAAAGGGGGGGGGGACAGGAAGGAGAAAACAGATAATTGACACAACTTCCTATGGCTACAGACCTGTATTTTATACGGCAGGCAGGCAGCCAACCAACCAGGATGCTGAGGCATGGGGTAGTGTTGAGGAGGGGTGTAGTTTAACTATCACAGGAAGGGACTTCAACAAGAACCCTGGGCCCTGGCCAAAGTGCATCAATGGGTGATTTCAGACGTTACGCGGTCCTGATTTACCACAGTGGATACCCTGCAGTGGTGAACGGATCAACCACCCCCCATGGTCCAGGAAGGCCCTGAACAGACGTGACGGGATTGGGACCACGGCAGGGAATTGGGCTGTCAAGACCATGGGCCGGGGCAGTGCAACAGACGTGACACTGATTTCCGGCCGTGGTCAAAACACCCAGAAGGCACCAGGGAGGGGCGGGAGGCAGACATAGTCGACTGAGGGCAAAGGAAGCCAAAAGCGCCTACAGGGAATGCCCACACAAGGGAAACGGGAAGGGAGGGGGAAGAGGGAGAAGAGTCGCCAGGGCAGCGCACACAGCAGGCACAGAGACAACGAGGGCACAGTGGAACACACAGCACACGCACATGCCTGGGTGCACTCACACCCGCAAGGGAAAGGAAGAGAAGGGGGGACACAGCGGGACAGACAACACACACGGCACAACAGGCACAGGGCAGAGCGGGCAGGGGGGCCGGCCCAGGGGCAGGGCAGGACCCAGGAAATGGCACCCAGAACCCCCACAACAGCACAGTCCGCACGGGCACCCCTACAGCTACACAGGCAGTCCTGGAACGGGGGGATGCAGGAGAGCCGGAGCAGTGCAGGTGGTCCACAGATGCACATACACACACCCGGGTGGATGCCGGGAGGCAAAGTCCAGGCACCCCAGAACCCCCCCAAGAACTGTGGTCACATAGGCACCCAAGGGGGGGGCAGGTCACTGGCACAGGAGGGAGCCACGGTGGATAAGGAAGGTCAGCAGCAACCCGGGGAGCCGGGTGGAGGCACAGAGAGCAAGACTCGGCTACAGGAGAAGGCAGCCACAGAGGGGAACACCGGATGCAGAGGTGACTGGGAGGGGGGGGTGGAGCCACAGGCAGGGGCAGTGGAACCCCGAGAAACAGGCAGGACAGTTGCAAGGCCGGGACATCATGGAGGAAGCAGGCACCAGCCCGCGGCAGCAGGGAGGAGGTGGGAGCTCTCCGCGGGGCCACCAAATGGGGCACGGTAGGCACAGGGGGGGGCTCACATCCAGCTGCAGGGGGCAATGAAGGGGCCCGGAGCCGGGTGGCCCGCCAGGTGAATGAAGTGGGGCCACTGAAGCATGCTCCGACAGTAGCCCAGCACAGACATGTGGTGGGCGACCAGGAAGTAAGCCTTGATTGGATCCTGCATGGCGAGCCCCAACTGCACATCAGAACGGGACCACACACCAGACAGCGCCACCAGCTCCACCTCGCTGGGCTCGGACAAGCCATAGTCAGCAGCAGGGGGCCACGGAAGGTGACCGAGCTCCAACAGTCGGTGATACACCGCCCCACGCGATCGCTGGTACCCACGAGCCCCATGAACACAGCCAAAGTAGGACATGGCCAGGGCAGGGCCCCCTTCATTCAGACAGGCCATGTAGGCAACCAGGCTGCACACAGACAGAGCAGACACGGTCTCCGCCACCAACCACCCCACATGTGAGCACCTCATCTCCGGAATGCGCCCATCAAGAAAGGGAATCAGGCCCAGGGTCTCCGCATGCAGCTGGCAACCGCGGGCGCTCTCGTCATAACCAAAGTAGTGCAGCCCTGAGCTCAGACTCACACAGGCACCAGACAGGCCATCTGGGCAGCTCAGGAGCAATTGCACAGCCAGGTAATGCCACAGGTCACACAGGGCCATGGTCTTGCAGAAGGTCCAGCGATGGGGGGCTCCATGGGCGCTGGGAGCCTGGTGGAAGAGCAACCAGCCATGGTCCAGGAAACAAAGGAGACTAAGTGCGAGGCCAGAGGGGCTCCACAATCCCTGGAGGGATGGGAGGGAATGCAGGGGGGCCAGTGGTTAAGGCCACTGGCTGCAACATGGCATGGCAAGCAAGTGAGGCGTGGGGTGCGGACCCAGCACAGCTGCTGGAACAGAGCTCACAGACAGGGCAGCCTACACACTAATCAGGGCGGCGAGAACAACAGCCTGGCAACACTGAAAGGTGGGAGGTTGATGACAGCAGGAATGCAGCTGCAGGACGCACGCGCTCGGGCATAGGCTGGACCGTGCGCCAGGCCCCTTGCAGGGACAGCAGGTGCACTCAATGGACTGGCCCCAGCTACCCGGCATGGCTGCCCTGCAGGAGCCTGGCCGGGCAGATGGGAGGGGGACCACCCATAACTGACCCAGGGGCCCCCAGCAGGGCCACGGGTCGTGACCCTGGGGCAGGGCT
Organism: Sphenodon punctatus; assembly: GCA_003113815.1. Taxonomy (NCBI): domain Eukaryota; kingdom Metazoa; phylum Chordata; class Lepidosauria; order Sphenodontia; family Sphenodontidae; genus Sphenodon; species Sphenodon punctatus. Next base: position 1,753,987 of record QEPC01011131.1, read on the forward strand.
ACACGTGCCCCGGCCTATAACTGGGCCAGCTGGCCCCCACCCAGGGCAACGTGCGCCATGGAGCTAGGCCAGTTGGGCGTCTGCGGGATGCACCTAGCCCTCTGCACAGAGGGGTACCATGTGCACACTGATCTCTTGCGCATCCAAACCACAGTGGTGCACCTGGGTGCCCGCCCACGGGTTACCATTGCCTGGAGCGCCGCTAGGGCCTGGAGAGCCCACCACGCCCGCAGGCTCTCCCTGGCCTGGCTCAGGGCCCTGTGAGTGTTCGGGGCAGGCCCTCCTCCGTGGTCGGGATAGGGTTGCATGGCTCTGAGAGGTGGCTGGGCACCTCCAATGGTGGAGGGAGACCATGGGGCATGCAGCCTTGCTCGCTATGCCCATTGACCGGTGAGTATGGGTCACAGAGCGGGCACAGGGGTGGTGGTCCCGGGCGCTGACTCAGTGGGATGAGGCCGCCTGGAGTGCGCACTTTCAGATGGACAGGCACACCCTACTGTGACTCGCGGAGCTGTTCATACCCTGGCTGGAGCAGCAGCACACCCCCATGTGGACCCCCATCCCCATAGTCCAGCAGGTGGCCATCGGGGTCTGGGCACTAGCAACTCCCGACTCCTGCCAGTCTTTCTCGCAGCACTTCAGTGTCGGGGTGAGCACTGTCGCTGGGATCCTGCGGGACGTCTGCAAGGCTGTGGAGGGAAGGCTCCTGGACTGAGCTATCCAGCTGGTGGACCAAGTGGCCATGATGGCTGGCTTCATGGCCAGAGGGTTCCCCAACTGCATGGGCACTGTGGATGGCACCCACATAGAGATCCTCCGCCTAGGGATGGGCAAACAGATCACGGTTCGGGTTCGGCTGTTCAGTTCAGCCACGTTCGGTTCATATGTTCGGGTTCGGCCGTTCGGGTGGATCGCCGAGATCACGTTAGGCCTAAAATTATCATGAGCGCGCGGGAAGCCAGAAATCGTGCCGGAAACTGGAAATTCGTGTGCGTGTGGAGCTGTGAGGTGAATGGGTGTGTGTTTGATTCGGTGGCTGCTTGGTTCGTGTGTTTTGGCTTTGATTGTGTTGGATTTGGCTGTGCTGTGTGTTTGAGTGGTTGGTGTATGTTGTGGATGACTGTTGGTGTGTGGGTTTTTTTGGGGGGAAAAAAAAATGAAGAAGGCTGTTCACATCCTCCGGCTGGGGGCACATTTGCTGGTGGAGGAGGAACAGGTGGAGACCGCTGCCCCTGCTACACCTCCCGTTGCACCGGTGGCACTGGCTTCCTCTTCGAATGAGGAGGAAGCGGTGGGCTCTACTGCCATTCCTGCCAGGTTTGTAAACCTTTTTTTTACTTTTAAGACAAGGAAGGCTGTA
>QEPC01011131.1:1755446-1799059 GCA_003113815.1 Sphenodon punctatus
CTGCTCCTAGCTGAACCAGATGACTTCCCCCTCCCTGCTACATTTGGTCTTCCAGTGACCTGACAGAGTGACAGTTCCCCCTCCCTGCTTGGCCTTCCAGTGACCTGACAGAGTGACAGTTCCCCCTCCCTGCTTGGCCTTCCAGTGACCTGACAGAGTGACAGTAGACCACATTCATTTTAGTCACCCGAACTCAACCGAACGTGATCCAAACTGACCGAAGTGTTTGGCCATTTTGCTGTTCGGTTCGGTATGTTCGTGTTTGGTCGTCCTAACAGGCTGAGTTCGGGCCGAACACTGAACTTCCGAACCGCGTTCGCCCATCCCTACCTTCGCCCCTCTGCTGGGGGGCCACAGAATATGTTAACAGACACGGATACCACTCCCTGCAGCTGCAGGCTGTAGTGGACCACTGGGGGTGGTTCATCAACATCTTCACGGGCAACTCTGGATGCAGCCACGATGCCCGGATCATGACCATCTCCCCCTTATGCCCGGATGTACCGCGGGGACTTTGCGGACATGGGGATGACCCGGATCGAGGGGGGTGCTGATGCCCCCCTGCATCCTGGGGAACCCGGCCTATCCCCTCACCCGGTGGCTGATGAAGGCATACCCGGTCGCCCGGAACCCTGTGGAGGCTCTCTATAATACCCGCCTATGTGAAAGCAGGACAGTGGTTGAGAGGGCCTTCGGGGCCCTCAAGCAGTGCTGGAGAAGCCTTGCGGGCCACCTGGACTACACAGTGGAGACCTTGGCCCTGGTGAACAGGGCCTGCTGTGTGCTGCACAACATGTGCGAGATCGATGGGGCTGCCCTCAAATACCCTGTACCGTGGTGCCTTCCCAGCCCTGTGCCCCTGTATGTGAACGCAGAGAACCCTCTGGAGTACCGATATGCCAAGCGCATCTGTGCTGCCCTGGCCAGGCAGATCAGCCGGGAGGCCAAGGCGTGAGGTGCACACCCCTGTCTCCACCACCCCGGGGCCCCCACCAGCGCCCTGGGCGCGCCCCTGTACAGCCACCTACCCACCCACAGCCCAGGCCCATGAACTGACCCAAGGAGGCAATAGTAGTGCCTAAACCTTTATTTCCACACACAGTTACATGTGTCCCCACCACCACCACCTCCCTGTGCTGTGCTCCCCTGCCAGACCGCTCTCCCCCTTCCCCCCCGTTCCCCCCGTCTCCAGGGCCTCCCCCTTGGCCACCCTGTGGGCGCTGTGGAGCTCTGGGAGCTCCCCTCCCCCCGCTGTCTGTGTCCCCAACTGTGTCCTGGGAGGCCTCGGTGTCCTGAGGGGCAGGTGGTGGTGGTAGGGCGGTTGTTGTCCCGGATGGCCTTGTACCCCCTCTTTAGTTCCTTCACCTTTGAGCAGCACTGGGCCACGGTCCTGTGATGGCTCACCGCCTCCATGTCCTGCACGATCTCCCAGAAGATGTGCTCATTCCGCTGATTGACTGTGAGCTCCAGTTGATGCTCCAGGGTCCCCCAGATGCGGATGAAGTCTTGCGTTTCCCTGTGCCCCCATTGCCCCCCTCGATGGTAGGGCCTTCTCCCACGTGGGCCCTCTGTGTCCTCCTCCTCCTCTGCCACCTGGCCAGCGCCCATCTCCTCCGGGGGCTTGGGCTCCCGGGCTCTCTTCCATGTCTGTGGGTCATGGGGGGGTAGGTGTTGGTTTTCCCCTGTCCTGCGCCCCCCCCCTTTCTCCCCCTCCTGCAACCTGGGCTGACCCCCTTGGTGCCCCTGTGCCTCCAGGTCCCCCCCTTTGGTCGCTGCACCCGTTTCCAGGGTGCCTCATCCCCCAGTCCGGTTGCCGTCTCCGGGGCTGCCTGTCCCAGCTGCTGTTGCTGCCCCTCCACTGCCTGCAGGTGCAGCACAACCCCCTCCTCCGTCTGTGCCTCCATCACCTCCTCCCTTGCTCTCTCTCCCACTGCTCTCCTCTCCCTTCTGCCTCGCTCTATCCCACCATGTCCCCCTGCCACTGTGTGCCCTTTAAATCTCCCTCTCCGGCCCGTGTTGTGGCTGGTTGCCTGGCAGCGATGCTGCATGCTTTGTCCCCGGCTGGGAATCATTTTGGTTGATTCCGGCCAGTGGTTGCCATTCAGACGTTACTTTTTTTCGTTTCCCGTTGGGAATCGCATTGACCACGCTTTTGGAGATGGTCCAGGCCAGAGCTCCAGAAGCGTGGTAAATTTTGACCCTTGGTGGGGATTGACTGTGGTGAACATCTGGCGCCCACGAAACAGACGTTCAGGGCACTTTGGCCCCGCTGCGGGATTGACCGTGGTTCACTGTGATCTCGTAACGTCTGAAAATACCCAATGTCACTAAGAACTGAAGCCAGTCACCAACCCTCAGGGCCTAAAAGGCACCACTTTAAACCCCAGTTCCTTATATAACATTATTATATTTAATTTCAAAATGAGGTGTCACAGGCAAAAACTTGGGAACTACTGGTTTAGAGCAACAGGGCAATCCTCTGAGCAGATACCACCAACACTAGCACTTAGCATGGGAGTGATTCCCATTCCCTTCACATGCCCATGCTAATGCCAATGTCGTCTAAATTATAAAACTTTCTGAATAGCGATGCCTTTGTATCATAATGAATAACGTAATGGAAAAGGTGACACTTAAGCCTGGAACATCAAGGTTGTTCAAGGTTAAGATTTTTGCACTCTATTGTTGCTGGCCATTTCAGGGAACTAATCTCAGTTGCCCTTAGTATTACGTCTTACATGATTCATAGCCAGAGCAGGGCCAAATTAAGGAAGGGGTGGATGCCTTAGCTCATTTCCAATGTCCCCTTTTGAATTCAGGCCAGCCACTCCAGCTTTGGAGGACTCTAAATGCAGGAAATTCTTTTGCTAAATTACTATGTCCAGAAATTGGCAACAGCACACTGATTATGTCTCATTGTGGCTGTGATGTCCTTGGCTATGGAACTCAGAGACTGCAAAATGAATATAGTGCTACTGTACAGTCCTCTGTAATGACAGCTGACACGATTGCCTTCTGCAGCAATTTTGAAATAACTGAAAATTATGATAAAGAATGACAGTACCTTTAAAACAGGAGCCTCTTTGGTCTTCTTGCTTATCAGGAACTTATATGTAACTAAATAGCATAGTAGATTATCACAAGATATGCATTCAGCTAACAACATGGCATTTTACAGCCCCATCAAACAGGTAATTCCGATAAAGCTTGTATACTCCCTGTTGGCCATTAGAGACAAGACAAGTAATGAATAAAGCTGGCTCCCTCAAAACCCAGGAATTGACATCTCCTAGTAATGTAGAGTAAAATCCTGCTTCTACTGAAGTCAGTGTGAGCTATGCAATTGACCCCCCCCAACAGCTAAACAGGTGGGCAGAGACCACTAACCCTTAGACTGACAAATACTTTTTCATTGTTTCCTTGTACTCTTGTTGTCTGTCCGTCCATCCATCCGTCCGTCTGTTGTCTCTTGCCTTATGTTTAGACTGCAAGCCCTTTGGGGAAGTAGTAAGCCCAACAGGTCCTGATCCATGACTGCAGCGCCTAGTCATTATGACCAAAAAATATACATTTAGCTTAAGTTGAATTTTCTGTACTAGATCTGGCGGGGTGGATGGGGAATCTTGCTACACCCTATGTTCAGTACCCTTTTGATTCAGGATTGAAGGCTGGGTTGGAGCCATTAAACCATGAGATGCAGGATGAAAAGTAAATGTATTAACTGCCACACAACAGACTTTTAACACTGGGTGTAAACAGCCAGACAGCAGCTCCACTTCTGCCCACATCAGCTCACTTCAACCCTGGGTTGGCCGGCCCATGTAAAGCTGCTTGCTAGATGTTCAAAGTAGAGTAGGCTGGGCATGCTCTGGGGCAGTCCCGTGGCAGTGTTCTGAAACATCCCAGTGTGCACTGCGCAGAGTGGGTCAGCCAAACCCAGGGCAATGGCCAAACATGGAGCTGTTGTCTGTCTTTTGGGTGGAGCAGCTCTGGAGGTGGCCAGGCTCCATGTCCGTCTAAAAGCATCCACTGAGTTGGACTTCTAGGGTAACAGAGTTTTCAGGTAATTAGAGTAGGGAAGATCAAGTTATCCCTTGCAAAATGTAGCCATCTAGTTGACTTAGGTTAGGAGATGTGGAGAGCAATTCAACTTAAAATTCTAAGTTACCCAAGTTGTGGATTCTACTGTAGTAAATATTATGGTTTATTTTAATGTTTTGAAATGTTTTAATATATTGTGAGCCACCCCAAGATGCCCGAGGCAGGAGGGGGCGGCATATAAATTGTAAAAATAAATAAATAAATAAATGAACCTAAAGAAATTACTGTATTAAGCTGGAGACTCAGGATCTGATCTTCAAAGCCCTCTGCCAGCTCAAGTTCAATTAACTTTAATGCAGCTAGTACTAGCAGAGCACTTTGAGGATCGCACTAGCAGGGAAGAAACCTGGTACATTTGAATCTTATTTACCTGCAGGAGGAGCCAAATGTTAAGTCAACTGCAGCATTCTCACAAGCAGGATCCTCTGCTTCCCATCTTACTGACCACCCAAGACTTGGTGCCTGCTGCAGCGGGCAGCGCTTAGTACTTTGATATGTAGTGATGAGGATGACAAAATTGATTTCTCTACCTTTTTTTTTTTTTTCAAAAAGATCCCTAAAAAGAAAACGTAATGGTCAGTTGATGGTCAGTTTGCAGAGATTAAGGCTGATATACGTACAGCACAAAAACCTATTTACAATCTATCTAGAGAACACCAGCTCCTGAAAATGCCAATTGCCCTTCAGCAGGTGCCATATATATTTGCCTATGAGAGAACAAAAAGCAAGGAGGAAACTGATTATCTTCATGAGGAAACATGATTTGGAAACGTGTCTTCATCCCTTTGCTTAGAGGATTCCTGAAGGCACAAGACAGAGAAGCAGAGCAGATTTTGTTTAAACATGCATTAAGGGATTTTAAACTCCAGACTGTCTGCCTTTTGGAAAGACATGATTTAATTCAGTCCCATGCTATTGGGCTCAGTGCAGGAATCACTGGCTGAAAATCTATAGCCCAACATATGCAGCAGGTCAGAGTGCTGACCATAATGGTCGCTTCCAGCTTTAAAGTCTAGCAGTTTAAATCTCCTATAAATCTTTTAATCTAACTCTCTTTTCTGATTATTGTGGCCCCCACCAATTGGAAAGTCAAGCTGGATGATGAGCTTGGTAGAATTCCTTCACTTTGGAGAAAATGCATCAAGAGCAATTCAAGGGTTTTATTATCTCATAATTTTTCTAGGAATGGTAATGAAAAGATGCTAGTGTTTCCCTGGGACACTAAAAAGTTGGCTGCCTGGGGGGTACATATGTCCAAGCTTTAACATGTCCAGCCACAAAAATTACCCGGAGGAAAGTAAATGATGGGTGTTAACAAACGCGTCAGTGTCCTGCTGTGGCCTGCTGGAAGCTGCTTTGGCCCACGGGCTACTGTTACATTTGTTACGGGCCATCCAGATGTTTGACCCAGAGTTTTCCTGGGCGTGTTGGTAGCTAGCCAGGCTATGACCCTGGGAACTTCCAGAGTCACAGCCCAGGCTAGATGCCAACACACACAGGGAACAGCCTGCCCGACAGGGCTACAGTGGCCTATCGTGTGTTAGCCTGCTGTTCCCAGTCTGGAGTGGTCACCATGACCACCTGTCATGGGGTGGTCCGTGCTGCTGGGCATAGCGTAGGGGGTAGAGCGAGTCGCACATTTGTGCGGCTCCCCCTGGCCCAGCCGAATGAACGAGCCAAACATTGTCTGAAGTGGGATAATGCTGATGAGTGGGATAACATCTTGTGTGGAGACACTCAAAGCCTCAGTGCATCTGACCCTACATGTCTCAATATTACCATGACAACCTTTATCAGTGCAATCATTTTGAGAAGGAAATTTCAGTGTGAAAGTTGGGTATCCTTTTTAGATGAGTCTTTGGAATTCTGTTAGACCATATAATGTTGCACAGTGCACACCAATGCTCTTCTCTTTCCTAAACTGATGTTCATTTCAGATGCCTCTCCCTCTCCACTCTTCTTCCTTTATGCCTCCCCTTTCTTATTTTTTCCCCTGTTCCAAAACCCTTCTCTTCTCACTGTTTTTAATTCTTGTCTTGCTACACAAGTGATCTCAGGCTGACTCACAGTCCTTAAGAAAGGCATTGATTGTTGCTGGAAATCATCCATAAATAATAGAGCTGAGTCACTGACAACTTTCCACGCTACTTCTCTCTCTGTTTACTGACACTGCCCCTCATCACTAGACCATTTGAATGTTGTGGGAAGCTAAGTCAATGATATTAATTCCACAGTAAGTTGGGGATGTGCTGAGGCTGGGGGGAGACCTCATTCTGATCTCTTGCCTGGTCCTGCTTTTATCCAAGAGTGTTTGAAATACATTCACACATTTTTATAGAATACTTGCAAGAACTTCTCAATATTCGACAGAATCAGCATTTGGATTCTCCTGACCCTGCTAAGGTGCCTTAGGAGAAGCCAGGCACAGAGCTGAGTTGGGGTTAAGGAGGCTCCTGCTTTCCTCCAAGATTGGCAAGGGCACAACCTGGACTTCAGGACCCATTGGTGTCATTCCTAGCATGGTAGTTCTCAAACTTTTTTTGAACAGCGCCCCCCCCCCCCCCGACTTCTCTGTTTATGGTGAGGTCTCACCCCACCCCACAAACACATGCATAAGCCTTGCTCCTTCTCTTCCCCTCTCTTTTACCAACCTCCCATTGCTTTCCCTTTCTTTCTCCCTAGTTCTTTTGCTCTCTTCCCCCTTCAGTACTTCATTATTTTGGAGATTTCCCCTTAGCTCAGTCAGTGTGGAGTAGGTGTTTGCCAGCTGGGGTCCTTCTTGCACCCCCCCACCCTCCTCCAAACACCTTCTATGCCACCTCTGGGGACCCTGCCCCAAGGGTGAGGTGACATCCTAGAAGACTTGCACAACAAGCCATGGCCACTCACCCCTTTCTCTATTTTTTAAAATATTCTTTTATATTTCAACATATATCTAACCCTTATAGCTAGGGGGTTAAGTTCAAGAATACAAGACAAACTGATGCAGTGATGTCTACCTAAGTCAGCAGGCAGACTAAAATCATACCCTATGAAATCATACTCAATCCCAACTGGCTCGGAGTCCTATGTTGACCTGAGATCCACAACTCTTGCCTGCAGCAGCCTCAATTCCAGCCCCAGCTGGGGACAGGCTACAGGCTCAGCTCCAAACACTGATCAGCTTTGCTCAGAGCAAAGAGACGCATGTCATAGGCTAAACAGCCATTTGCAGCTCGGAGCTGTAGTGCGAGTATCACTGCTCTCAGAAGGGAGAAGTGCCCCATTCATCTCAGTCAAGGCCAAGTGGTCTCTGTTGCAGAGGAATCAGGCATTTTTCAACAGTGTCACAAAATGGAGTCTCAATCTGTTGGTTGATGCTCTCAGCGGGGATGCAAACAGTTGCCAGGGGTCATGATCACAAGATTCAGAGGCGAGCAATGAAGATGACCAACCATCTAGAATGCAAGTCTCATCAGAAAAGGCTGAAGGACCTGGGCATGTTTACAATGGAGAAAAGAAGAGGGGCGAACATGTTGACAGTTTTCAAATATCTAAAGGATCCCATAAAAAGATGGGGAACATTTGTTCTCCGTTGCTGCTGAGGACAGAACAAGAAACAATTGTTTTAAATTACAGGTAGTTAGTAAGTTTTTCTGATATTTAATCTAACTTTTAGAACAGCCCAACAGTGGAACAGCTGCCTAGGGAGGCTGTAGAATTTCCTTCCCTGGAAGTTTTCAAGAAAAGACTAGGTATAGCATAGCCTCGGCCTTATGGCAGGGGTTGGACTAGATGACCCATAAGAGATCTTCCAACTCTTCAGTTCGATGACTATAGATCATTAAATGGGAGGGAAGTCTCAAAGAAGAAGAGAATTCTGGGGTGATCCAGTTATGGATAGGAGGGTGCCAATATAGAATAGGTTATGTCCATGCTATATCTTATTATAGAGGATTTTCATATACCAAACCCATTATTATAGCTGGCACCTTTGCTGGGAATTTGAACAGAGCATCCAAAGACAGAATGGAGCTGTGTTCTCCTCTCCCCATAAGCCCTTGGTGTCAATAAGTGGCATTTGTGCAAGGCATTATGGGTAAATGGGCTTCCACTTGTGCTACCTGTTTTGTGAAGAAACAGAAAAAAATCTTTCTCCACCATATCCAGCTGGACAGCTTTCCACCACCTTAAATAAATACACAAATCTACAGAACAGTCAGTAATGAAATCCCTCCACAGGCTCCAGAAAAAAAGATCAAACAACTTAGAACAGTAGATCAGGACCCCAAGTGAAATCACAGAAATTACTGATAGGGACACAATCCTGACTGATGCTTAATACATTTAAACTTTTAATATGCTCTGCTCCCTTCCAACCTTCACATCCCTTCCAAGTACCCACTGCTTCCATCCTGCTTTCTCTAGCTCTATATGTTGCTCATTTATGCTTCTCCTTAAACCTTCTTATCCTCCAGAATCTCCCTTCTGCTCTAGTAAGCACCTGCAATGTATCAGCTTCTCAACTTCAAGAATATATCCCTGTCTCTCTCCCTATGTGTCCCTCCATCCTAGACTGTAAGCCTCTTGGGGCAAGGACACGTCTTAACCATAACTGTTCAGCACCTGATACATTGTTTGCGCTATATAAATAAATATTCAATAATGTGCTTTGTATATCTTTGTTGCTGTCATGGGTCACAGAATTACTGTTAAGTCTCAAAGTAGGGTCACAGGGGAAACATTTGGGAGATAGCTAACTTGGAAGATAGCAATGTTCTAAATTAAATACTACACATACCGGCAGAAATACTATCCATTATAGTACATTATTCATTTACAAAACTCTTAAGGCAAACTTAAAGCTGCACTATTGCTAAGCAACCAAATAATCATTTGTTTTGAATGGTGAGAACAAGACTATGACTCGAAGCACAAGGCTGCCTCATACATTAAGCAATGGAAACATGAACCATTCAGACAGGGCAATTATGCATCTGTGTGTCCATCTATCACTGTTTCCCTAATGTAGACGGCTTCACCAGTTAAGGATATCAGAGCCTCTCTCTTGATATTTCTTAACACTTGTACATTCAGGACATCTCAGAGTGAACAGTAGTAGTAGGACAAAACTCAGCCTTTGGAGTAGGATTGTCTGGGAGAGTACAATGATGCTTCACTGAACTGCCATGTGGATTCAAAGTGAGGTTTATTTTGCTTACTTTATTATGGGCAGCACAACAGTGTCCATAAAGCTAAACTTATTACCATAATGATACTTTAAGCTATTTTCGCAATAATAGGTATTAGAGATTTTAAAGAAGAAAACAGGCTAATGAATCAATGTGGGTTCCCCCCCCCCTAGTTTTTTACTTGTCTTTTTTTAATTGTAGCCCCTAAACAATTATGTAAAACTATGTAAAATGTAATAGGATCAAGGTGTTAGGTCATTATCCTCCCAACTGCAAAAACATGAGTCATTATTTCATACCAGAGTAGTTAAAATGCTAATATTTTCTGTCAGTTGGAATTTTGGGGGCTTTTTTTTTTGTTGGTGTTTGTGACACTTGGATCAGACCTTGATGAATTTAGAGGGGGTGGGGAACCAGCACAGTTTATTATAAGCCCTCATTAGGAAGCAAAAGAGCAGCTTTGATTAATTGTGCTTGCTTTTAATTAACTGACTGGCTTCCTGGTTCGTTGATTAGGCCTTTCTGAAGAGGCATATGGGAAGGGAAGGAGTGGCTGAATTGTGGGTGGAGGATAGATACTTTTGATTGGGAAGCTTTAAGGACAAAAGGCTTTTCTGTATTTTTCTTTAGGATCAGAGCTTCAGTTAGGTCATGCATCCAAAATCATAGAGCCTGTCATTATTATCATTTCTATAGCATTTTTAGAGTTCCAACTGCTTTACAAGCCTTATCTAGCTCCCCCTCACAACAACCCTGTGATGCAGGACACTCTTATTCCCATTTTACAGATGGGAAGCCAAAGCTGAGAGATAGCAACTCGTATGAGCTCATGGCTAGCATGTGAGCTCACCCCTTTGGAACTCCCAGATCTAAGTGCTACCTTAGCCACTAGGCTACACATGCTATTAAGTGTCATCAAACTCCATCTTGTCTTTGCAAAATGAGCGTGACATGCTCTCTGTCGGAATATGGTCCTGTTACAAGATGACTTATAATGGATGAAGGGCACTTACAGCTTGTAACAAGCATCTTTGTGGAGAGTATTGGAAGAGAATACGGGTTTGGTCTTGCATTTCACTGATCACTTTGGCTCCAATCCAATCAATTCAGTACTTAATTTGTTCAAAATTAATTGCCGGGGCCCAAGTCTGCTCCAGAAGCCATGCCCCCTGCCCAAGCTTGTCAGAGCAGGGAAATGGACCCTATTTTCCAGCTAGCAACCCACATTGAATTTGGGGGTGAGACCTGGTAATCCCCCCCCACACACACACACACACACTAAGCCCTGAATAAATTACTTAAGCAGAGGCCTATTCTTATGCATGGCCTATTCTCATCTGAGAAACTCATCTGAAGTCAATGGGTGTTTTTAGATGGATCTGGGTCTGCTCCAGCTGCGGTGAGTTCATATGGAGGCGGCGGCTGCTGACTGACTACAGTCTGTCTGCACAATGCCCCCTTCCCCGCACCATAAAGCTGTGGGCGGATCGCCAGCTACTCTAGGCTGCCACCCTCTATGGCTGTTGCTGGGGCAACCCCTGGCCTGAAGTGGAGCTGCAGTGGCCTGTCTGTGAGTAGATGGACTGCCAATCCGCCCCCCGCCAGTGCTCTGGGTTTGGGCCCCTCTGGGATGTTCCAGAGCACTACAAGCAGAGCTTGCCCAAAGCAGGTGCCACTGTCTCCACTCCTGCTCCACCTCACTCCACAGTGGCCTGCTTTTACACATATGGACCACGCGGGGATGGGGTGGAACAGGAGCAGAGCAGAGCAGGTGTCTATCTAAAAACACCCAGTGAGTCTACTTGCAGACTTCAGATAGACACATACTTGGTGGATGCGAGCTAACCTTCTGAGTGTTTTGAGTGTCTGGGACACAAACTGTTTTTGTCTAGTCCTATGAAGGACATGTGTTATTGAGAATTAAATGATTTAATATTCTTGATATGCAACTGGGTGAAAATTTCTCTTTGAAGAAGCAGCACTGGGACACACTATTTAGTGCCATTGAACCAAACTGTAACCCTGATCTTACAGATCAGATCTGGAAGAGAACAGGGCTGCACATGAGTGCAAGGGTTTGACTATGTGAATCAGATTACAGGATTAAACCCATCCCTTCCGCTTTGGTGCAGAAAGCAATAAAGCCATCAACCATCCCTATTATCCCAGGAGAGTTGCATTTTGTAAGAGGCTAGAATCAGGGTGTTAACAGATGAGAAATTAGCTTGCTGGAGTCCAGGGTTGCTCCATGGAGGCTGCACACAGCTGTCACTCACAGGTTCCACATGATGAACTGGATAGATGGGCAGGCATTCCTCCCTGCCACGCTCTGCCCCCCACCACTACCACTACGATGCAGTTGCTCCCCTGACCACTCTAGGCACTCCAGCTGGGACGCTATGGTCCTGGCAGACCTGCACATGCGCGGAGGCTGTGCACACCCTAACAGTCGGGAGGCAGCGATGTGGGCATATATTCACCTACACCAGCCAGCATTCTCCTGCACGGCAGGCTCCACATATGCCAGGATGACGCCATGAGTGAGGGAAAACATCTGGCAGCCACCTAATAGATGGGCAGGTGGCCACCCATCTAGAGGGGGCTAATCTGGACTACTGTCCCATCTGTTTTCACCTACAGAATCATAGGGTTGGAAGACTGACTTTAACAGGACAATCCTCCACCATTATATTCAATGGGAGTTTTGCCACTGACTTCAATGGGTGGAGGATTATGCCCTTTGTGTTCTGAGAGACAGGAGACAGAGTAGTTAAGACAATTCTTTTTATGGGACTAACTTCTGTTGGTGAGAGTATGCATGCTTGCAAACTACACAGAGTCTTTCCTCAGGCAAGACAACAACAAAAAAGAAAAAAGAAGTCAGAACTAAAACTGAGCTAAATGCGGGGTATTTATGATTAGAATAAGATACCAGTCACTTAAACAGAATAGGGTTAGACGTAGGTGTGGAAGAATGCTGTTAGGGGGAAAAGGCCATTAGAAAATGAAGCAGTTTTATTGTACACAGTCTGCACTCCCTCCCACTTGGGGTTTACCAAAGGTCTAGCTAGGGTGTGCTTCTGAAATAGGCCGCCTTTAGACAAGTGGGTCGCCGTCGTGCGACCTGCTCGTGCGATATTTCAAAATCCCGCAACACGGGATTACACGAGACGCAATTAAGGTATTTAATTCACGGCAAAGAATGCGCAGCCGCCTTTCATGTGCTTGATCCCCGCCGGGCGTCTTGTGTAATCCCATGTCGCGGGATTTTGAAATATTGTGCGAGCAGGTCGCACAACGGCGACCATAGTGTTTAGGTGGATATTTTAAATGAGTTAGGGTGCGGATAAATTTTAATTGGTTTCCTTTAATCCTTTTTAATTGTTCATGTTTGCTTTTATTGCAAGCTGCCCATAGCCCAATATTTGAGTGGGTAGGACCAAAATCCAAATAAAGAAAGAAAGAATAGCTCAGTTTCCAGTTCAGACTTTGGCCATATTAAAATGGGCATGTCTGGGGGGAGGGGGGGTCCATGTTCACTGAGTGGGAGGGCCGCAGACCACCTATGCACATTGGGTGAATGGGAGGGGGGATTCAAGTGGGTCAGGGATGGGTGTGCACCCCTACCCACGCACATTTTCACATGCCTCTGCACAGAACATCCCAGATTTTTCCCTGATGCTTCATGAGTGGGCATGAGTGGGCGTTGCGTTGGTCACGGGAGCGCATGCCCCCCCTTCACACTGCCTTCCGACAGGCATGTGGATCTATGTGGGATGGGGGGGACCTTCAGGGGTTCTTCTAATCTAAAAACAGCCTTTGTCTTCCTACTTAAGGAAGAGCACTATGCACTCTCTCACCATCAGAAGTTGGTCCAACAAAAGGGATCAATTTGTGACTGGGATCATTTTAATTCTTTTTAAAAATGGAAAATTTTCATTTCTGATGAAATTTTGGTTTCATTTTAGATTTTGTTTCTACTAGTTCTAATTTTGACAGCTGAAATGAACAGTCAGCAACAACAAAAAATGGGTTTTGAGCCCAAAATGTTTGGCTACCACTTATTGGTACAACCCCCTCCCAATTTTCCTTTCCCCCACAAACACTGAAAAAACACAATTTTTCTCATTTAAGAAGCTTTGGAAAAAAATGGATTATACTTTCAATTCCCCCTGCAAAACAAAATTTCAACCAGCTCCACTGGAAATTCCACAAAGAATTGTAATTGCAAAAGACTATTCCTTTTAATTAGAATTATAAAATTTAAAGAAAGAATTTGCTTCAAGAACATGTGGAAACCAGGGGTGATATCCTGCCAGTTTAGCAGAACTGGTTATTAAAACCTTACCAGAATACACATAAAAGGGGGTAAGAGTGGGGAGTGTGGCGCTCAGCTCTTAAAGAACCATTTATTGATAAGTTACAATATCACCCTTCATGGAAACTCCTGTGAGATAAACATAAGTAAGCCATGCTTCTTGAAGATTGCTGAAAGTTTTTTGGAAAGGGGAAAAAAGCAAAATTAGACTAAAATTATAATGGAAATGGAAACAAAAAGTGGGTTTGACACTGAAATAAACAAGGCATTATACATTTCTTATTAGTTTGAGCTATCAGGCACTGTTTTGCATTATTTATAAAAGAATAAGATTTCTGAAAAGAGAAATTGTTGGGTTACTCCTATTAGTAAGGAGAAGGGACTTAGATTTCAGAAAATCTTTTGTCTTATCTTACCTTTGAGATGGGAGCTCTCTGGTTTTTGCCCCAAATCCGCTTTCCCCACCCACAGCTGCTTTTTATTTGGCCTCTGCAGTTTCTGG
This sequence comes from Sphenodon punctatus, assembly GCA_003113815.1. NCBI lineage: Eukaryota > Metazoa > Chordata > Lepidosauria > Sphenodontia > Sphenodontidae > Sphenodon > Sphenodon punctatus. The sequence goes on from QEPC01011131.1 coordinate 1,769,539, forward strand.
GCCTGCTTCATGGATCTTGTCCCTCCCCTCAAGCACTGAAAGAATGAGCTCAGGGGAAGATGAGGACATGCACTAGATGATAGTACACAGATCCACGATCTGAACACTCCCCTTCCTCATCCTGACCACAACCCTTACTCAGTCCTTTACCAGGGGCGTAGCTACCGTGGCGCGGGGGGGAGCATTTGAGCCCGGGCCCTGCTCTGGGGTGGGCCCGCGTAAGCCATGGGGCCCGAAAAGAAAAATAGGGGTCCGCCCGGCGCCGCCTGTCCCATCTGAGGTTGGTGGGTTTTTTGCCGCGGCTCCACCTGGGGGCCCCCCTGCCAGCCTGGCAGGGGGGCCCCCAGGTGGAGCCGCATTAAAAAAAAACCAAAACCAACTGTTGTGCATGATGTTGATGCCCCCCCTTCTCCCTCCGCCGCCGCCGCCGCCTGGGTCCACGCCACCCATTGGAGCCCCTTAGCCCCGCCTCCACATGCACGCTTGGCCCAATGTCGCACGTTGTGTACGTGCACTGCGTTCCCCGTCAGCGTTCTTGCCTGAGTTCACCACAAGGCAGGCACGCAGGGCGGTTGTTTGAGGCTCAGGCTCAGCAGACTCACTCTGACTCTGGGCGCATTTATTTCAGTCGAAGGAAGCGGGGACGGGGTGCCGTTGGAACTTGGCAGGTGAGTGAGTGAGCCGCAGCCTCTGGAGCGGAGGGAAGCAAAGATTGGGCAGGTTCTGGATTTGGGGAGCATGGTCCCAGAGTGTGGCAACCTCTTCTAACTAACCCATCTTCTCCCCAGCCGCTCAGACCTGGCGCAGGGTGCCAGGGGCGTTCATGCACAAATTCAATAGTTCCCCTGCTTCTCCCAAAACTACTTGTGCTGCCGGGTTCAGGGGAAGGGAGCTTTGGGCAGCATTGTGGAGGAGAAGGGAGAAAGGGGAGGTATTCACCGCCACCTCCCTCCCACTCATTCCGCTGCCGGTGGAGATCGCCACTGCTGCCGCCACTAGCCCTGCTCGCCTCTGCCGGCTCCTACCCTTCTCCCTCCCTGCCCATGGCCCATGGAGGTTCTTGCTGTCCCACGGCTGGGCTGCCTGCCTGGATCCTCTGCTTTGGGGCCCAGGAACCGGCGCTGCGTCCAGTGTGCTCTCCCCTCTGTGTTCCCAGCCGGCCGGCTGCCTCGCCGCTGCTGGGAGCCCCGGGCTGCTGCCGGCCAGAGAGCTGCTGCCCATCTGGCTGCTGCAGCTCCCGGGGTGCCGCATGGATGGGCTGTGCTGTGTTTCCCTGCAAGTAAGAACCCCTGCCTCCCCCACCTTTCTATCCTGGTTCCCACACCTCTGCCCCTCCTCCTGACTCCCCCACCTTCCTAACCCAACCCCCGCACCCCACCCCTCCTCACAACCCTCCTACCTTCCTAACATGGCTCCCACACCCTGCACATTGGTTGCATTTGGTATTGGATGAAGTGCTCACACAAAATCACATCTGGCAGCGCAGAAGGCAGCCTGAGCAGGGAGCACAGGGGAGGGCTGCCATGGTACAGTACAAAGACCCCCAGAGTCCCTTCCAGACCCACAGAGAGAATCCATGCATTGGCTATTCTCAAGACTGGAGCTGTCTCAAACGAATTGAGTGGCATGTTGGGGAACTGGTTTGTACTTAGAATTTGCATAATTTAGCCAATGTGTATAATTTATCTTTCAACAAAAAGTGTGTTGTTTTTTTCATGGTTGCAAAATTTGAAAATTGGTTTCGCATACTTCCTGGGGCTTGCCCATCTCCAGCTCTGCCTATGCTCCACAACCCCGACCCATAGCTGAGTCCCAGACACACCCTTAAAGGGCCAGTGCCTGATGCTGAGACGAGGGCTCTGTGGGGTGCAGCCTGCTTAGGGGACAGTAGGACAGACTGGTTGTGTTTGAATAAGGGTCTGGGTCTTTAGTGTGGGGTCCCTATGATTTTGCAGGGAACAGGGCTCCAATCCTCACTCCCCAGTCTGCTCTCAGCCGGATGGTAAGGAGCCCCCGGCTGCAACAGACACATGGGGGCTGTGGGGTGGGGACATCCCTTAAGCCCCGCCCCATCCCTTAAGCCCCACCCACTTTGGGGTTTTGGCGCACGCGCATGCTTTGCACGCGCGCACATAGGGGGCCCATAACTGAGACTTGAGCCCGGGCCCTTCTCCACCTTGCTACGCCCCTGTCCTTTACCTACCATCAGTCTCATTCTGCTCTTGTTTTTTGTTTCTACATCTGCTGCTTTAAAAGACATGTATTTTAAACCAGGACTCCCTCCTGCCCAACTCAGCAACTCTTCCTGCACTAAAATTTGCTTACCTTTTGGCATCACTTATCACCATCCTGATGTCATCAATTACTATTTTTTTGCAGGATGTGAAAGGGGGAGAAACTCACCTAGGAAGAAGGACATTTTCATTCAGACATAGATAGAAGAAATGACAAAGGAAGCACAAGACAATGACCAGCTAAACATAGCTATTTTGTACCATTTCTCTTTTTGTTCCAGTCCAATAGGAAAGACACTCTCTAATGATTCAGTCGCTTATGATGCTATGAAGATTGGTGCTTTTAAGTCATGCTGTAATTTAAAAAATATTTTATTTCCCCATTCACACTTTGCTAGTTGCTGTGAAGTCATTAATTGATAAGCTCCATCACTGGCAACAAGACTCAAATAGTTCTTTATGCTATTTTATTTTATTTATTTAACAAATTTTGTTAACCCGCCCCTCCTGCTCCAGGCAGCTCATGGTGGTTTACATATAAAAACAATAAAACAGCAAGCTAAAACAACACAATAAGAGAGAAACCAAAAACAATAGATCTCTCTCCCCCCTCCCTAACCCACAATCCCCCACCCTAAACCCCATCTCCCCTGCCAAACACCTGGCAGAACAGCCAGGTCATACTCCTACGCCGGAAAGAAGGGAGGTCCAGGGCCATCCGAGTCTCCACTGGGAGGGAATTCCACAGCCGAGGTGCAGCCACCGAGAATGCCCTCTCCATAGTGGCCCTTCGGGCCACATGGGGGACCTCAAGGAGGGTGCTCCCGGCTGACTGCAGGGGTCACTCTAGAGCACGGAGAGTGAGGCGATCCCATAGGTAAGTTGGGCCAAGGCCGTGTAGGGCTTTATTAACACTAACATCTTGAACTGGGCCCAGAAGACTATAGGCAGCCAGTGCAGAGCCCAGAGCACAGGTGTAATGTGCTCACAGGGGCCTGACCCCGTAAGGAGATGGGCTGCCACATTCTGCACTAGCTGCAGTCTCTGGACCGTCACTATGGGTAGCCCCACGTAGAGCGTGTTACAATAGTCCAATCTTGAGGTAATGAAAGCATGGATGATGGTGGCCAGGTCTCTATCTGAAACATACGGCTGAACCCGATGCACCAGATGTAATTGGCAAAATGCATTCCTCACCACTGACCCCACCTGGGGATCCATGCGGAGCTGCAGGTTGAGGAGCACGCCCAGACTGCGAACCTGGGGAACCAGCAGATGGTGAACCCCGTCAATGATGGAGGCCACCACATCCGCCGCCTTACCCACCAACATCACCTCTGTCTTGTCGGGATTCAACTTCAGTCGTCTTGCCCTGATCCAGTCTCCCACAAGCACTGTGGGTAAACACTGAGACTGCCGGGTTTGGGTCGGATGAAAAAGAGAGGTAGAGTTGGGTGTCATCAGCATATTGACGACACTGCACCCCATACCATCTCACGACCTCCCCAAGCAGCTGCGTATACACGTTGAACAGGAGACGGGACAAGATGGAACCTTGTGGGACAAGTCACCAATATCTCATGGTCAACTGCCGCTCTTCCGTTAACAAAGCCCCCTTCATTCACGACCTCTTCCTTTCTCACCACTTTTAACTCCTTGCACTTACTGAAACCTGGATCTCTACCTCTGACTCTGTCACCCCCGCCACCCTCTCCTCTGGAGGCCTTTCATTCTCTCACCAGTCCCACCCCGAAGGCTGGGGTGGTGGCGTGGGCCTTCTCCTTGCCAACCCCTGTCGATTCCAGCCCCTTTCCACTCCCCCCTCCCTCTCCTTTCCTTCCTTTGGAGACTCACTCTGTGCGTATCTCTCCCCCCTTCACCTTCATGTCACTGTCATCTACTGCAACCCCCAGCCCCCTTTTCTCTTTTCTCCCAGACTTTGAATCCTGGCTTACCTTCTTCCTCTCCGATGATACCCCGCTCTCATTCTTGGTGACTTCAACATCCATGTTAACGCACCTTCCCAGCCCTCTATCTCCCGCTTTCTCTCCCTAACCTCCTCCTTTGATCTCCGCCTCTGGACTGATTCCCCCACCCACACCGACAGTCACTCTCTCGACCTCTTCTCCAGAAACTGTCCTGTTGCCGACCTCTCATTTGACCTTTGCCCCATGTCCGACCATTACCTCGCTTCCTTCAACTTCTCTCACCAACCCCCATCTTCTTCCCCAGCTCCACGTCCCTTCCGTGATTTGCAGGCTAGTAACCCTTTAGATTTTGTTTCCTCCCTCTCCCCCCGCCTCCCTCCTGTCTTATCCTCCTCTTCCCCTGACACTGCCATCTCTTCTCTTAACGCCTCTCTCGCCACAACCTTCTACTCTCTTGCCCCCCTCTCCTCCCGCCCCGTTCGACCCCCAAAAACCCGTCCTTAGCTCACAACTACTATTCACTCCTGCACTCGAGTTGCTGAACGCCTCTGGTGTAAATCCCGCTCCCACCCTGACTTCCTCCAATATAAATTCAACCTCTCCTCCCTCTCTTCCGCTATCTCCCTGGCGAGGCAACACTACTATGCCTCCTGGGTTGAATCCTACTCTCGTGACCCTAGCTGCCTCTTCTCCACCTTTGACTCCCTTCTCAAGCCCCCCTGCACCCTCTTCCCTTTCTGCTCAGGATCTTGCGTCATTCTTCACCTTAAAGATCGACAAGATCCGCCAGGACATTGTTTCCCACCCATCTCCTCTCCCCGCTCCCTCACCACCCCTCCTCCTCCCCTCCTGCCTCCCTTGAGGAAATCTCCTCTTTGCTTTCTTCCTCCAACCCCTCCACCTGCCCTCTCGACCCAATCCCCTCCTGCCTCTTGACCTCTATTGTTCCCACTGTTGCCCCCCCTCCTTTTACATGTCATTAATCTCTCCCTCTCCGCTGGCTCCTTCCTCTCCACCTTCAAGCATGCCACTGTCTCTCCCATCCTCAAAAAGTCCACCCTTGCCCCCTCTGACCCTTCTAGTTACTGGCCTGTCTTCCTCCTACCCTTCGCCTCTACCCTTCGCTTCTGGAACGTATCGTCTACTCCCACTGACTGGATCTCCTCTCTGCCAACTCCTCCCTGGACCCTCTCCAATCTGGCTTCCGCCCCCTTCACTCCACTGAAACTGCCCTTGCCAAGATCACCAATGATCTACTTGTCGCTAAATCTAAGCGCCTTTACTCCATTCTTGTCCTCCTTGACCTCTCTGCTGCCTTTGACACTGTTGACCACTCACTCCTACTGGATTCTCTTCACTCCCTAGGCTTCTGCGGCTTTGTCCTTGACTGGTTCTCCTTCTACCTCTCTGACTGCTCCTTTAATGTGTCTCTTCCCAATTCCAACTCCTCCTCCCTCCCACTCTTGGTTGGGGTTCCCCAAGGCTCTCTCCTGGGCCCTCTCCTCTTCTCTATCTACACCCTGTCCCTTGGCAAACTCATTGCCTCCCACGGCTTCCAATATCACCTCTATGCTGATGACACTCCACTCTCTCTCTCCCCCCCCTCTCTCCCCCCTTCTGTACAAGCTCGCCTCATCAACTGTCTCTGATATCTCCGCCTGGATGTCCCAACATCAGCTCAAGCTTAACATGGCTAAGACTGAGCTCCTGATCTTTCCTCCCTACCCTTCCTCTCCCCTGTCCATCCTTATCGATGGGTCACCATCCATCCCATTCCCCAAGCCTGTAGCTTGGGCTTCGTCTTCGACCCTCACCTTTCCTTTAAACCTTACATCGACTCTGTTGCCAAGTCCTGTCGCTTTGTCCTCCATAACATTGCTCGGATTCGTCCCTTTCTCTCTGTCTCCTCAGCCAAAACCCTTGTTCATGCCATGGTCATCTCTCGCCTTGACTACTGCAACCTCCTCCTTACTGGCCTCCCCTTTTCTCACCTGTCCCCCCTTATCTCCATCCAAAACTCCGCCGCTAGGGTCATCCACTCAGCCCGCCGCTTCGACCACGTGCAGCCCCTTCTCTTCTCACTTCACTGGCTCCCCCTTCCCCAACGCATCCTTCACAAACTCCTGGTAGTCATTTACAAAACCCTTCACAACCTGGCTCCCCCTTACCTCTCAGCCCTAATCTCCTTACACACTCCTGCACACACTCTCTGCTCCTCCTCTGTCCCCTCCCTCGCCTCCCCTGCTCCCCTAACTGCCTTTGTCCCTTCTCCCTTGCTGCCCCTCATGTCTGGAACTCCCTCCCTGCCCACATCCACCTTGCCCCCTTCCTCCGCACCTTCAAATCCCTCCTCAAAACCCATCTCTTCCTTGCTGCCTTTCCTGATGCCTGTTAGAACTTTCCTCTCAATATCTACTGTCTGCCCTCCCCGCAGACTCCTGCCCAACTGCAACCAAGCCAAGCACTTGCACCTGAGACTTCACATCCGCTTGAATGTTATTTATCCCTTGTCTCTCCCTATGTCCCCTCTCCTTGTCTCCCCACTCCGTGTCTATTAGATTGTAAGCCGTAGGCAGGGACCGTGTCTATCTTATTGTTCTGTAAAGCACCAGGTACACAGCTGGCGCTATACAAATGCTAATAATAATAATAATAATTAATAATAATAAAATATCAAAAGCAGCCGACAGATCTAACAGAATTAGAAGGGTCGAATTACCCTGGTCGAATTTGCAGCGGAGGTCATCGACCGAAGCCACAAGTGCAGTTTCAGTGCCATAGCCCGGACGAAAGCTGGACTGCAAAGGATCCAGATAGCTGGTGTGGTCAAGATGCTTCTGCAGCTGCTGGGCCACAACCTGCTCGATAGCCTTCCCTAAAAAGGGAAGGTTAGAGACCGGCCAATATCTGGTGAGGGAGTCAATGTTGAGTGATGGTTTCTTGAGCAGATGCCGCACCACTGCCTCCTTGAGGCAGCCCGGCAATCTGCCCTCCCAAAGGGAGGCATTGACCACCCCCACCAGCAACGGCCCCAACATCTCCCAGCTGGCGTTAACCAGCCAGGATGGGCATGGGTCAAGTTCACAAAAGGTGGCCTGAACTGCCCCAAGAGCATTCCCTGCCTTGGTGGGTGACACCCACTGAAATGGATCCCATGAAACTGGACATGGCAGGGTTTCCACAACCTCTGGTTCACCCATTGTATTAAGCGCAACATCAAAATTGTGGTGAATCCAAGCGATTTTATCAGCAAAGTAATCAACAAACATGTCACAGCAGGTACTAGATGACTCCAGTTCCAGGTGGAGAGATGGTGGACTGACCAACACCCTCACCACCCAGAAAAGTTCCACTGGATGAGATTTAGCAGAGACTATACAACAGCAAAAAACCTCCTTTTTTGCTGCCTTTACAGCTACGGCATAGGCATGTAAACTGGCTCTATGTTGCAATCTGTCAGCTTCAACATGCGAGTGACGCCACTGTTGCTCCAACCACCGCCCCTCATGCTTCAACACCCTCAGGCCTTCCGTGAACCATGGCAGTCTGAAGAGCCATCCAGTCGATGGCCTCCATCAGCAAGGTATTCTATAAGGCCACGAGTCATCGAGCGGGCGGTCGTCAAGATTAGAGGGTAACTCCGCAAGAGCATTCCGGAACCTTTCTGGTTCCATTAGCCTCCAAGGGCGAACCATCCGAATGGGTTCTACACCTCTCTGGGGGCAGACATGCATGGGGAGACGTGCTCACAGGAGGTAATGATCCGTCCACAACAAGTGCTCTGCTGTCACCTCCCCCAATAACAGATCCCCTGCCTCAAGGCCAGTGCAGAAAATCAGGTTCAAGGTATGCCCCCCATCATACATTGGGCCATTGACAACTTGGGACAGGCCCATGGTTGCCATGGTAGCCATGAACTCACACTCCGCACCGCCAAGATTGTATGTTGAGGTCCCCCAAGACTAGAATCTTCGGGGAGCGCAACACCACATCCTACACCAGCTCTGTCAGAGCGTGCAGGGAAATTGCCATACAGGTAGGTGCATGGTATACCAGCAGCACCCCCAATCTGTTCCCCCCTCAATCAAACACAAGATGGAGGCCCTCAACACCTGAGATGGTCTGTACCGGATACCTCCTGGCAGACCACCAAGCCCTAAAAAAAATGTTTACCTCCGCCGCCCCCCCATTCCTCCAGCCGAAGTTGATGATGCATTGAGTACGCGACCATGATAGGCCCCGACTCCTCATCCAGCCAGGTCTCCGTAATACACATGAGGTCAGCGCCATGATCCAAGATTAACTCCCAGAGAGTGGATGGCTATGTCATCCAATAGCCCATTGTCTGAATGGAAAATCATCTTGTGCTTTCAATCATAGCCTAAGGGAGGCAGCAATAACACTGCTCCTGATTGCAGATGCTGGAGTTTGCATTAATTACAGAACTGTTAAAGCCAATCAGTTAAAGCTCAAGTTCAATGTTAATACGTGTTAGAGAAAAGTGTCTAATTGTCTGGGAAAATCTGCAGACTTCATTTACAAGAACTGGAGATCATTGATCTTTATTCAACAGCATGATGTTGCTATTTAAGGTCTGCATTTTTCTTGTAGGGGAGGGAAAATAGTAGAGGAGGACAGAGCGAAGAAGCAGGGAGGGAGAAATGCAAGTGTGATAATGAAATGCTAATGTTGTTTCATTAAATGAATTGTGGAGGCTGAGATAGAGATCAGTATTCTCAAAGAATAATTTCTTTAAATACCTTGTGCTCAACATTCCCCTCTAAGCAACTTTTCATCTTTCTTCATTTAAAAAATAGCATTAAATTTTATTAAAGAGTCCCAATTAAGCTGGTAACTTGCTTCAAAGAAGATGCAGGCTTAGGGGGATATGTTAAGCATTAACAGTGATGGGAGATTCTCCTGTAGAGCAGAGCTGATTTCAAAAACAGCATCTTCCCAACTGGTACAATTTGACTCGCTTCAGGCATTCTCCCAAACTTGACTTGATGCTTATTTTGGGAAACGGCACATAAATACTCAGCTTTAAGGTCAAATATCTTGCAAAGTTGGCTGGTTCCGGTGAAAACTTTTCCTGATAACTTTGGAACACATTAAAGAGTGCTATATATTCACTGACCCAAACCTTTTCCTTTGGAGGTGAGAGTGAAACCCATTTAATTCCAGGGTTGCTTCAGACAGACCTGACATGAACAATGTAAATTTAGCCTGCAGAAGTCATTAGGAAGCACTGTATGTTGAATCTGCTACTTGTGGAAAACTATTTATTTGCAATAACCAATACATTTCTTAGATTTTTCAAAGCCAGATTTTTTGCTATGCTTATTTAGTTATGCTTATTTACCCCCATCAACAAAATAATAGTATTCTGATACTTACCAACTCCTGGAATTTTGGGGGGAACTGTGGCAGAAAAACTCTGTGTGACTGCTAACTAACTATTAATATTGCTACCCTGCAATAGATGGGCAGAGTACAGAGTATGACAGGCTATGAGCACGGGCATAGCTACCATGGAGGGAGGAGGCTCATTTGATCCCTGGCCCTAAACTTTATTTATTTTTATTTATTTATTTCTGAATTTATACCCCGCCCCTCCTGCGAACAGCTCGGGGCGGCTTCCAACAATAATAAAAATATATATAGTAGTAGTAGTAATAAAAATATATATAAAACAGATATAAAACAATTTAAAAATACATCACAATACAATTTAAGTATTTAAAACAGGGCCCCGGGATACAATTTAACATTTAAAACAATAAAACAGGGTAGGGGAGATAAAAAAAACCTAACCCACCCCCCACCCCCAAAGGCCTGGGCGAACAGCCAGGTTTTACAACACCGCCGGAATATCAACAGGCTTGGGGCCAGGCGAGCTTCCTCCGGAAGGGAGCTCCAAAGGCGTGGCGCAGCCACTGAGAATGCCCTCTCCATTGTGGCCCCCCACTTTACGCGGGGAACCTCCAAGAAGTCACCCCCGGCCGACCAAAGAAGCCACTCGGGGGCGTGGAGGGTGAGGCGGTCCCTGAGGTACGAGGGGCCAAGGCTGTGAAGGGCCTTGTAGATCAATGTCAAAACCTTGAACCTAGCTCGGCACGCTATTGGCAACCAGTGCAGAGTCCGGAGCACAGGTGTAATGTGCTCCCGACAACCTGTCCCTGTAAGGAGACGGGCCGCCGCATTCTGCACTAGCTGCAGCCTCCGAACCAGGAACAAGGGAAGCCCCACGTAGAACACGTTGCAGTAGTCCAGCCTCGAGGTGACGAAGGCATGGATGCGGGAGGCCAGGTCTGGGCCGGAGACAAATGGACGCAGCCCTCGTACCAGATGCAACTGGCGGAAGGCAGCCTTAGCAACTGCCTCCACCTGCCGCTCCAGGCGGAGGTCCGCATCCAGTATGACCCCCCAGACTCCGGACCTGCTGAGCTATAGGAGGGCAAACCCCCCCAATCAGGGGGGCCACTCCCTCCCTCGCTCTCCCCACCAACATCACCTCCGTCTTATCGGGGTTGAGCTTCAGTCTGCTCTGCTGCATACATTCCGCCACGGCCTCCAAACACTGGGATAGCAACGAGACAGTCGGGTCTGGGTCAGTTGAAAAAGAGAGGTACAGCTGAGTACAGCTTTAGTGGCCGGGGGTGGGGGTGCTTTGCAAGTGTCCTGAGCACTGCTAGGAAATTTTCAGAGGGGAGAGGGGAGGATGAGGCCAACACTCTGCTCCCACTCACTCTGAAAATTTCTTAGCGGCACCCAGGCTGCATGCAAAGGGCTTCACCAAGAAGGAAGCTTTCAGAATGGTCAGAGGTGGAGTGCTGGCCCTGTCGACTCTTAAAATTTCCTTCCTGGTGGGGCTGCCTCCACTCTGAGAGATTTCAGTGGGAGTCAGGGCAACACCACAACCATTGTGGGGCGGGGAGACTGAGGCTGACTGGAAGCACTAGGAAGGCTACCATTTAGGGAAACTTTGCCTCTTGCCTTTGTGGGGGACATAATTGGCACACGTGCCTGGATCCACCACAACCTTGCTATGCCAGTGACTATGAAACAGAAGACTTGCTAAGTGCCACAAGGGACCCCATTTCAATATTGTTACACCTCATGCTCTACTGAAACAGGCATAAGGATTCTGAGGGTGAAAACAGACATGACTCTAACTCCACTTTTCAACATTTCTTATACATGTTGCAAGGCTGCATAGGGCACCAATACAGCCCTGCAACATGCATAAGAAATGTTAAAGTGGAGTTAGCGTCATGTCTGTTTTCACCCTGAGTATTCATTCATCCAGCTTCCTGTTGCTGCTGGGCAACCTTTGTCTGGGCAGGAAGCCTATCAGGAAGCTGCAAAGTTGTGACAAGGAACTGGAACCAGAGGCCTACCAGGCAGATTTCAGCCAATATCAGCCTACAGTGATGGCGTTGCAGAGCTGGCCAGAGCCCCAAAACCACAGACACGCTTTCTGACACAGTGGGTATTTTCAGATGTGGGTTAAGCGGGTTAAGCCCTGCCATGGGCCGGGGAAGCCTACCCAGGACCATGGTAGAGCAGGCCATTAGTCCCTCTACCTGTCAGGGAGGAGGCAGGGCTGCGCTGAGGAGCACAGGGAGTGGGGCCATGCGGACCTACGTTCCCCCCCCCTTCCATCCCCCAGCCCTGGCCACCAGAACATTTGTTCGATGGCCAGGCAGACCCCTGCCTGGGGTGAGGGGCTCACCCTGGGGTGGGTTTAAGTGTGGCGGCTCTTCGAGCCATCATGTGTAAAAATACCCAGTGTTGTGCAATAAACAATAGAACTTGTCAGAAAAGTGGAATTGCTCCCTAGAAATTATTTCTTAAGAAACCGCATTTCTTCCAGTTCCAGTTTTTACACTGAGAACTGTGATTGAGAAATAAATTACATATCAAAACCCCTACTCCCCAAGAATCCTATTTGTTACATTTTGTTGTTGTTGTAAGCTGCCCTGAGTCATTGTGGATAGGGCTGAAATGAGCAACTAGAATGCTGCTTGTGAAAGATTTCACCATACTGTGAACCAGGATCGATTTTCTGACTGTTTCCTGATACCGATGAGATGTCTCAATTCTCACAATACAACAAGATACCATCCTGATTTACTGACTTTCTGCTTACTGTTTACTGAGAATAATTAATTTATGGCTTACCATATTGCCGAGGGTACCATTTTAATTCCGGGTTTGTTGTTCTTGCATTTCTGAGTCAATTACCATGCAAATATTCCACCCCTTAACCTCCCCCAGTGCCCCTTAACCTTCACTCCTGTGCCTCCAATCAGAATTGTTGTTCTATGTTGTTCCCTTTGCTTTGACCGATCTGCAACTGGATTGCAGATTAATAAAAGAATCTGCATACCAGCAAATGGCGACAAGGAAGTACAAGGGAAAACGGAGTGCAAGAAGTTTGGTATTGCATCAGTATTATCTCTTGGGATTTAAAATGGATGGCAGAGCAGTAAACAGGCTCCCCATAAGAGGAAAGTTGGTAAATCAAGAAATGAAATGTTGGTTGAAACATTACTGAGTACAAAGAGGCTCTTGATTCAAGCGAGGCGGTATCAGAAACTGGGATTTCAAGATTTCCCATTTTGGCAAAATCTTGTTTCAGCCCCAGTATAAATCCAATAGAGAAATAGGATAGTTCCTAAAAGGGGGGGATATGCAATATGTTTATGTATTACAGTTTCTCAATGGTTTTCCATTAAGGGAAAAAAAGAAAATACAGAAAAGTGGAAGGAAAACCCAACCTTTTAAAACAAAAATGTTGGGTATTAACTTTTAATCATTTACTTTTGGGTTGGTGGGGACTCCTGAATTTTTTTAATTTTGGACAAATTCAAAAGAATAATTAAAAAAAAAATTCCCCATGGGAAGAAAAGTCATTTTTTAGGAAAACCTTATTTACTGATGAAAAATCTCTTAAGCTTCATGGATGAACATTTTCAAGCAGCTCTGGTAAATAAGCAGACAGGTAAAGAAACAATCTGCAGGTCTCCTACAGCTTTGCTGGCCCATGGAGAGAAGGGCAGGGACTTGGACCAGAAATCAATCAAAAGCCTTTCACACAATAAAACAACAATAGCCTAAAGTATGCTCTAGGGAGAAAAAAACAATTTAAAAAAAATCTATAGTTCTTTTTCCCCAAGTGATTTCCACTGAAGAAAGGAAGATATTTATGCAGCCATACAAATGCCACATTTATGTGTATACAGGGATATACTGTCTTGCTTTACATTCATAGTCTGCATTTCCTTAATTTCTAGTGGAATGCTAATTGTCTTCATTTCTTCCTCATATCTAGGTTTAGCCAAGGCATGCAGTGTTAGCTTGGTTTCCTATGGAAAGAATGCTTATGAAATCACTGTGTGTGTGTCCTTCATAACTTTTGATCCCATAGGCCAATTTCAACCACATTTGGTGGAGGGGCAGAATGCCCAAAGGTAAGTACCAATCCCAACATTTGTAGATGGGGAAAACATGTCCCCATCTGTAGCCAACAAATTCCATCGATTTACTTAGAGCATTGTTCCTCTCATAGGAAACCAGGCTTCATTTGTTCGGGTGAATGCTGCATGGAATTACTGAATTTGTTTCATTTTTAATCTGAGAATGTGTTGTCCCAGCTAAAGGTGGTGCTACCGGTGATATGTTTATGTATTCTGGAAAACACATATGTTGACTATGGACTTGCAATTCGATTGTGTATTGTATTATATATTATGTTATATTTATTATTGGAATACAACATGTTTTAGTAAGGTAAAGCTTATGGGCGGAATGTACTTTAATAATAAACAGAAGCCCTACTGGGGAGGAAAAAGGGATCAGAATAAATCCAAGCTGACATTTTTGTCAATTGGGACTTCCACCTCTTTCCAATCTGCTGATTGCAACTTCCAATCCAAGAAAGGTATTGAAACCAGAGGAAACTAGCTGGCAGTGCTCAGTAGTAAATACAACAGCAGTAAGCTCAATTTTACAGATGACACAAAACTGGGAGGGGTAGCTAACATTTTGGAAGATAGAATTAGAATTCAAAATAATTTGAATAGGTTGGAAAACTGACTGAAATTAACAAAATGAAATTCAACAGAAATAAAGCTAAAGTTCTACATTTCGGAAAGAAAGAAAAACAGATGCAAAAGTATCAGATAGGAGATAGGTGGCTTGGCAGCAGCACAAGTGAAAAGGATCCAAGGATTATGGTTGATCACAAACTGAACATGAATCAGCAACGTGATGTGACTGTGAAAAAAGCTAATGCAAATTTAGACTGCATTAACAGAAGCATTGGGTGCAGTCACACAAACTCAGGCGGGCCCGATCCCATGCCTGCCACGGGAAGGGCAAACACAGCAGTCACTCTTTGGGCCAGCAGGGAGAGCAGGACATATGATCTGCCCCAATGTGGGAGAACCAGGCAGGCGCCCAGCCCTGCTCCACCCCCACCCCACAGCCTGTGCACTAGCCTGACCACGGCCATGATGTGGCTGCAAGGGAAAGGTGCCCGTGACTGCCGCCCAGTGGTGCCAACAGACCCCACCGTGGACAGGACTGCATGGTCCCAGCAACACGGGAGGCAGTCCGTTAACCCACTTTGGGCAGCCTTACTATGCACTGCGTCCCTGGTCTTTTTTGGATGATGCATTACGTAGTAGCTGGACACCACGGGGCAGGGTGAATATCTGGCAGCCGCCAGCCATACGAGCCACTGCATTGCATAGCAACGTTGCCTAAAGTGGGATAACGTCTCATGTTTCCAAGTCAGCGAAAATAATAACTTCGTTCTATTCAGCACTGGTCAGACCTCAACTGGAGTAGTGTGTCAGTTTTGGATGCATTGGACATTGACAAATTGCAGCAGGCTCAGAGGAGGGCAACAAAGATGATAAAGGGGCTAGAAAGCAAGTCTTGTGATGAAAGGTTGAAGGAACTGGGTATGTTTAGCCTAGCAAAAAGAAAATCAAAGGGAGACACAATAACAGTCTTTAAATATCTAATGGGCTGAGCTCCATGTTAGTGGGCCCGTATCTTTTCCAAATTGTTCTCCGCTGTAGCTAAGGGGGGGGGAGGTCCCCCTCAAACATGGACCCAGAGCATCATAGTTCCTATTTTCATTTCAAGAAAGGGAGATCTCTTGACCCAGCCTGTTATAGGCCAATCAGTCTATTATCAATAGTGGGGACGTTATATGCTAAAATATTGCTGGTGAGGTTGGAGAGATGGGCAGAGAGGGCTGCAGTTATTCCAGGTGAACAGTTCGGGTTCCGCAAAGGCCACTCTACCCTGGACTGTTGTTTTATTTTGCATCATAAGATCCATAAGATTAGGAAGGGCAAACTATACCTTCCATTCGTAGATCTCTCTAAGGTCTTTGACTCGGTCCCAAGGGCTCGCCTGTGGGCGAAACTAAGGGCACTGGGCGTTGAGCCAAATTTACTCGCTGCCATAGTTAACCTACACTGTAACAACAAGGCTAGGGTGAAGGGTAATGAGCCCCAGGGCCTAAGTGACCCGATATTGATCGAAAGAGTGGTGCACCAGGGGTTGCTTTCTTGCACCCCTGCTTTTCTCACTGTACCTTTCAGACCTTCCAAAGGCTATCTCGTCAGAGATAATCCATGCCCCTAAGGTGGGGCTGGAGCAACTGGGATTCCTAGAATTTGCTGATGATATTGTATTCATGACTCAAACAGAGATCGGCATGAGAAGGGCCTTGGAGAAATTTTGCGAGTATTGCAGGTTAAATGGCTTAGTTCTTAATACTGCAAAAACAAAGATTATGGATTATGGCAAGCGGAAACTGCCTAAGGCCTGGGAATTGAGTGCAGGGAGGGTTGCCCTGGTTCATTCATTCAATTACTTAGGGATGACATTCCACTCTAGGGGGACACGGAATTCCCAAGTCCAAAATAGGGCTAATACGGCCATGTGTGCTGTTAGAGCCCTATTGAAAGCGGCCAAGATTTCTAGGGGATTGCAAGTCTCGGCTTTTTTGAAGGTGTACGTGGCTAAGGTTCCACCCTCCTTGCTTTTCGGGATGGAGCTTACCTCATACACCGATTTGGCCCCGTTGGAGAGGGTGCAGAATATATTCCTCCGACGTATCCTGCAGGCTGCTCTGGGACTTCCGGGTGCGGTATTAAGAGCTGAGACAGGCATCCCCTTGATCTCATCATTGGCTAACAAAGCCTTCATAAGGTATTGGGTGAAGGTGATTTCCCAGTGAAAAACAGCCCTCATCCACCAGTGCCTTGGGGAGGAGCTGTCGTATGAGGGTGTGCAGATCTACCCATGGGTCCGCCACTTGGCACGCCTGATTAGTGAACATGGCTTTTCTTTCCAACATTTTGCTGGCAAATCATTAGCAGCAATTAAAATCGGAGGTCCTGGCTAGGATTCAGGATGTGGCCAACCAGGAGGATATTTCAGTGCTTAGAGGTTGGAAAGTGGCACCCTTCCTCGGCTCCTTTAAAACATGCTTTTGCCTGGAGCCGTATATGGATATGCTGGTAACTGTAAGCCCAAAACTCAGGAGAGCATATTTGCTACTGCGGTTTCAGCTAATGCGAACGGCCGTCCTGGAGGGAAGGTACCGTTCCATTCCCTACCAGGCTAGGCTGTGCTCTTGCTCTATGGCCAAGGTAGAATCAGCAGAGCATTTCCTTCTGAGATGTCCCCATTATAAATCACTTAGGGCAGTATGGTTTGCCACGTTCCTGCCATCGGGCAAGACATTCGATTCCAAGGATTGTTATGCCTTTTTCCTTTCCCTCCCCCAGAGGGAGGCTATGGTTGCCTTGGCTTCTTTTGTCCACTTGGCATCTGCCAAGCATGAACTTTTAGGCCGGCAAAGTTGAGCTGACTGGGTTATATGACAAAGATAAGATACGATTAGATTCCCAAACCATCATGGCCTGAGCTGCCTTGTTAACAACAGTTTAAACTAACTTGGATCCTTGTGTGCCCCTACTATTCTGGCTTAGAGACGAATGGCACCGTGTTTTGTGGCCAGGATTGATATACCCTCATTTTATTGGTACCATGGTCTATTGTTTAGGCACGGTGAAATCAGTGTCGTCCAATATAATAGGGTTGGGAAGTTCGGGGTTGGGAGATCCTTATTATTTTGGTTGATGATTTGTTTTATAATTAGTAGCGTCATTGAAGGTACAGTTTGTAGTCACACTTCATGTGGCTACTTTATTTATATTTATATCTATATCTATATTTATATCCATATTCTTCTTATTATTATTTTATGCAGTTTGTTCTGATGTGGGGCTTATAGCGAAAGCTTGCCCGTAATAAAACTGAATTGAATTGAATCTAATGGGCTGCCACAAAGAAGACAGCAAGGAACTGTTTTGCATTGCTACAGAGGGCAGGAGTAAAAATAAAGGGTTCAAGTTACAGAAAGGTAGATTTCAAATAAATATCAGGAAAAAACTCAACAATAAAAATTGTGCAGCCATGGAACAAGTTGCCTACGGAGATGGTGGGCTCTCTACCACTGGAGGTTTTCAAAAAGAGGCTTATGTTGTAGCTGGAGTCATCCTGCATCCAAGCAAGGTGTTGAGGAGCTGATCCCCAAGGTCCCTTCCAACTCTATGATTGCACAATTCATTTCAACACTAATTAACGTCAAGTTGCAGTCTTAATGTTCTGAGAAGAGAAGGGATTTTAAATTATATGGACCTCTAGGATCTAGTATGAGAAGCAAAATGTTAAAAGGAGCAGGCACATGAAACTCAGTTTGTGTGTTTCAGGTTTCAACTGTTGCTGTCCCTGAAGGATGAATGGGCTTTTAACTCTAGGCATTGCCTTTCAATTCACTTCTGATCCAAACTTAGCATCTAGCTTTGATGGTGCCTTAGCAACACCTGTACTAGGCGGCAAAGTCACAATGAGATGTGATGCGTCACTAAGGAGGCCACTTGGGGAACCAGTACACAAAGCCCAAACGGAGAAGGTGTGTCTGTTTTCTTCAGAGCCTAAAGATGACCTTGCAGCAGAAACATCCCCTATCCTCTTATTTCCCTGCTTTTGCCGCAAGTTTCCTAATGTGCATTTTTCTGTGTGCAGTTTTATTTTGCCACTTTCACAGTGATGAAAACTGGGTTTTGGGTCTCTTTCTTTCATTTTTTTTTAAAGAGTAATATCTATAATTGACTTCTGTAGTTCAGCAGTGTTCACTGAGTGAATTGATTTAAAATTGCTATAATAATACTGCAAAATTCCTTTATTAGTCTGAGAGTACATCATGGCGAATCAGTTCGATTGCCATCCAGGATAATAAATGCCTATAGATAAAGTGCGAGAAGCCCATAAAAGGCAGCAATTTTAAAAGTGTTTCTCTCCTATTGCTGCTAGCCCATCATCACTATAAATTAGACTCTACCTATAGGAGTCATTTGTAGGGGGCTGCCTGTGTTTCAGATGTATTGTGCATGCATAAAGAAGGAGAGAGACAAACTTTGGGAAGAAACTGAAACCTAGGAATTTAAGTGGGCTGAATTTTTTAGCTCCGGTCCATGACAAATGAAGATAAAGGGGCAAATGTGTCTTTCAGTTTGCACCAGTGTAAATATGGAGTCATTTCCTTGAGGTAAAGCCACATGAGACGGGCTGGCTGGATCCTCTGGCCACCCCAGGGAGGGTGCATGCAACTGCTACACTTCGGGCTGGCAGGGAGGGCAGTCCAAACAATTTGCCCCCACATGGGAAAATGAGGCAGGCAGGTTGCCATCACACCCTGGGGCAGGCTAGGAAGCTGTCCCCATGGGCAGGTGCCCAGCACCGACCCACCCCCATGCCTGCCCACTAGCCCACCCCCTGGCTTTGATGTAGATGCACAGGAATGGCAAACTACATCCACGACTCTATTGTTTTGGCGGACCTCACCAGAAGGCAGGGCTGCACGGGACCTGCCTGACAGGAGGGCCTGTTATTCCACATTGGCCTGTGGGGGACAACAATAGCCCGTGATGCATCACCAGGCTTCTCCAGCAGACACATTGCATAGCAGCCAGCTGATTCCTGCCCTGGGGTGGAAGTGGGCAAACTAGCAGCTGCCGGCCTGATAGTCAGCTGTATTGTGGGCTAATGTGGGGGTAAGGTCGCCCAATGTGGGTTGTCACATGTGGCCTTGTCCTTGGGATAAAGCCACATGAAACAGGGCCAGCCAGATTTCCCTGCCTGCCCTGGGGAGGACGAATACAGCCACCACATTTTGGGCTGGCAGGGAGGGCAGTCGAAACCAGCAGCCCCCCTGCAGCCATCACCGAGGAGTTGGCCACATGGGGCTGGACTCCCAGACTGCTGCTACGCTGCAGGATTGGGCCAGATGATCAAGGTAGGGGTGCCCGGAGAAGCGCGCACCCCTCCAGGTCTCCCCTCCCATGATCAGTTTTTTAGCAGGCAGGGAAAGTATGTGTGCGCCTCTGGGCATTCCCTCCCCCAATATGCTGTTTGGCAGGTGGGAAGAGCACACGCCCTCCTCCAGGCCCAATCCTCAGACCTCACCTCGTGGCAGGGTTGCACGGGTTGACCAAAAGTGAGATGGCCCGCTACCCCACATTGGCCCAGGTGGGACAACAGTAGCCATGATGTATCACCAGATTTCTCCAGCGGATCCATTGCATAGCAGCCTGCTGCTCATCCCAAGGTGGAAGTAGCCACACTTCCGGTGGCACTGGGCTGACGATCAGCAGCACCATGGGCTAATGTGAGGTCAGGTTGCTTTCAGTTGGTCCCATTGTAAGTGTCAGGCCCTGGGGCCTGAGGAGATGGGGCTTGCACTACCGGCAGGGCCAAAGGGGTATCCACCGCGGCACGCCGAGCAAGAAGCGCCCGGCCCCGCCGGCGCGCCGACAGACGACGAGGGAGCTCCCGGAGGCAGCCATGCCTCCCTCCAGCGTGCACGACGTGGCCACACCTCCTTCCAGCGTGCACGACGTGGCCACGCCCCCCTCCGACGTGGCCATGCCCCCGCACGCCCCGCTGCGACGCTCACAGCGGCTACAGCGTCAGTCCTCGGCACAGCCTACATAAGGCAGGCAATGACACACCTTCCTTGCTGGTGATCAGAGCCTTAGCCTGTGAGACCGGCCCCCTGCGTGTGGAGAGACTTGAGAGACGTTGAGAGAGAGTGTGAGAGAGAGAGCAAGGCGAACGAGTGTGTGAGTGTTTGGGCGTGCGTGTGCGAAGCCCCGTGGATATCTGTGAGTGGGTGTACCCCTTCCTCCCCTACAGCCCACGTGGTGTCCTGGGAAGTCGGCAGTGCAAGGAGCCCCTTTCCCAACCTCATTCCCCCCTGCCCCTGCAGGGGTCCCTGGCACCTGTGTTCCCCCCACCTCTCTGCACTCCCCCTGGGCCTCCGGTTACCGTGTGCCCCGTGCCTGAGGGGCCTTCCCCGGTTGGGAAGCGGCTGCGCCTAGATCCCTGTGATGAGCTTGGTAGGGAGCACCTGAGAGCCTCCGAACTACCGCATAAGACCCTGAGGGAACCTTTTCTAGCAGCACCGCTTCCCAGACCTAGAGGGGAACGCTCTACCTGGGCCCGTGAAGGTTCCACCCCCCCTCCTTCCCTTACTTACCCCCGTGGGACCGTGGGCTGCCCCCCCACAGGCCCCACAGAATCACCAGCCTCTCATCATTATGGAACAGATACTAGCCAAACTCCAGGAACTGACTCACACCGTACAGTCCCTCGCTATGGAGGTCAAGGACCTCAAAGACCAACGAGACAGCGAGGTAACCCCGCTGGTAGGCCCCTCCCTCCCAGNTGAGGGGCCTTCCCCGGTTGGGAAGCGGCTGCGCCTAGATCCCTGTGATGAGCTTGGTAGGGAGCGCCTGAGAGCCTCCGAACTACCGCATAAGACCCTGAGGGAACCTTTTCTAGCAGCACCGCTTCCCAGACCTAGAGGGGAATGCTCTACCTGGGCCCGTGAAGGTTCCACCCCCCCTCCTTCCCTTACTTACCCCCGTGGGACCGTGGGCTGCCCCCCCACAGGCCCCACAGTAAGTGACTCTGGGCATAGTCCCTTGAGCCTATAGATGAAAAGCCCACAGTGGGAGACTTAATGTCAAGACCACTGGATAATGGTTTCAGTTTGGATCTCTTTTTTTCCAGGGAGTTGGGTCAAAGGTAGAGAGCCCACAAGAGGTGTTAACAAACATAACACTGGCCCGGTTCGGCCCGCAGCACTGACCCCACACATTTGTTCAGGGCCTGCCAGATGTGGGCCTGGTTCAAACCCCAGTGAGTTTGGCAGCTGGGTCAGAATCATGGGCCCATAATGAAGCAGGCCCACGGTCTGGCACCACAAACTTCCCAGGCGGGCCAAACCAGGCAGGCACATTTGTTTGCACACATGCCTGGCCCAGCGTGTGTGTGTGTGTGGGGGGGTACCTGTTATTGGCAGGCATGGCTGCAAGTCATGGCGGGGGGTGGGGTACCAGTTGAAGCATGGGGGTGGAGCTGGCCACCTGCACATCATTCCCCGCCCTTCCTCCCTGGCCAGGTGTGGCTGCAGGGATAGGTGTTCCCACTGCTGGAGCTCACCCGGCTGGGGGTAGCCCTCCTGACCCCCGGGTGGGATAACAGCAGCACCATCACTTTTGTTAACACCCAAGAGGAGCAGTGTTGGATCCAGGGAAGTTGAGTGAAATGGTCATGTGGGTCCCCTCCTAATAGAGGAATATTTGACAGACACACACTGACTCACCCATTATAAAAGGGAAACACAACATCCCCTTTAGGGGCTGAGGCTCTTTGCACTGCAGGCCTGTATGTTACACATATGTTGTTATTTCTAATTTATTCATGGGTCCCATGTGCTGGGGAGTACCTCTCCTGAATTGCCATGGACCTTCCCCAAGCTGAGGCTCCCCACATTTGAGGCTCTGTGAACACCAATGCTTTTCACACTCATGTTGTCATTTCAAGTTTAGCTATACACCCCATTATTGTAGTTGCATGCATGGTCTGTACTCTTCTGTATCTTGCTATAAAGAGGGGCCAAGGAAGACCATTGTTGAGTCCAGAACCAAGAAGTCAGGGCTGAGTTGGAAGCTAGAGTTAAAAACTGGAAATCAAATCCAAGTCGGGAGCTGGAAAGTCAAAAATCAGAATGGAGTGAGAAATGAGGCAGCTGGGCAGAGCAGAAGCAGAGCAAGAGCAAGGTGAGCTGCAGCAGCGCACACACAAAGTCCAAGAACGCATACCATACAGAGTAACCACCATACTAAGCAGAGACTTTCTGGTGCATCAGCAAGTCACCCTCTGGTGTCTGATCTAGCCAGAGTGGGACAGCCCCAATGACAGTACCAATCAGGGTTCTCACAGACTCAACATGGGCCAGTAGAAAGCAAGGAGGGGAGTAACTCTATGGCTGGCTATTGGCCAACTGGCCAGAGTGCCCACCTGACATCCAGAGGCCCTAGGCTCAGTCCCCACTCTGTCTCCTTGTTTGTCTGAGCAGTCCTAAGTAGCAGCTTCAGCAGACTCTTGCTGCCCAACTGACTGGCACAATTCAGTCCAGAGATTATTTCAAAAACAAAAGTGTATGCCACAAGCTGTTTAGGTACCAATAAACAAAGCAGATGCCAGAAAAAGACTGATCTATTGAGAACCTCATTATCATCATTATTGTTTTTGTTAGGCGCTTTCAATAGCAGATTTATTTTTTTTAAAAAGGCTATTTCTTTGAACTAGGACTGGTCAAAAAGTGGTCTCCCTCCTTTGTGAAAGATGACAATTGAATTTCTGACCAAATGCAATGAAATTTTGCTGTGAAAGTCAAGGGCTTGCAATATTTTTCATAATTAAATGTATAGAAAAGGGAAATTGCTGGAACTAGAGGCAGGGCACTGAAGGCAGCTTCAGGCATTCACCCTGGAGCCAGAAGCAGATGAAGCTGCACTCTCAGCTGCAGGAAAAGCACAGCATCCAATCCACCAGGAACTGCAAGGGCAAGAGAATCCTCATACCTGGCTGCCTTGGGACAGTGGCAGCTGCAGATCTGACAGCAGGCAACCATGTAGCTTCTCCCTGCTTCCTCTATGCTGTTACTGCGGACCCAGCATGTGATAGCTAATTCTTTACCTGAATAAAATCGTAACACAAAAGTTGGTCTCTTTGAGACTGAGGCTTTCATCTAAATTATGAAAACCTCCTCTGCTCCTTCTCCCCCATCGCATCCAGCACAAACTGATTTTCTTACTAGAACTGGGCCTTCTTGCTAGCCCTGTAGGGGGTTCTGGTGAGACACTCTTTGGGGAATTAGCCCGTGGCTCTTAGATACAGCTCTCAAGTCCCTTCTGTTAAGAATCTCTCTAAGTCAGCCCTTTGCTCTGGGGCTGGCTCAGTTCCTTGCAGGGATCTGATCCTTCAGTAAGTTTTCCTGGGCTGGAGCATTGCTCGATCCCCAGTTTCTATATTCCAAGATGTAAGGACCTTGCCCCTGGGCCAGGCCTCAAGACTCAGTGGATCCCAATCCTAGGATAAGTATAGTCTATTCTATTCAAGAGCCCTTTATATCTGACCTCCACCTCCCCAAAAGCCAGCCCAAGGCACAGGTTATCTCTAGATTGGATAACCTAACCATAGTTCCTTAGTCCAAAGTCCTCAAGGCCCTCCCTAGGGCAGCAACAAAGGTAGGGGACTCCTCAAGGGTTGGCCATGGCTGTGTTCACCTGCTGATCCCACCAAGCCTGGAATGCCACTGCTTGGGCAGTGGTCACAACTCCCTGTAGGCTCCATCCTGCTTGTCAGGCTTCCAAATGAAAAGGAAGCCGGTTCTAGATTCTTACTCTAGGCTAGCCTCTTCTAGACTGAGGGCTTGCTCAGTTATCAACCCTTGAGCCTTCTGGCACCTGATTGGCTGAAAGGTATGATCCTACAATAGTGCACCTGCCTGGTTCTACTCTGCACCAGCCAAGGCATTATCCTTAACTATACTGTGTGTTAGCTCTTTTTGTGCTGGCATTAAAATCTGCACTGTTACACTCACCTTCAAGGCTCTTCATGGTCTTGCTCCTCCCTACCTTTCTGTCATCACTTCCTGGGAACTTTGCTGCCCCTTTGCTACCACCCTCACCCTTCCTCCCAACCTTCAAATCCCTCCTAAAAATCTACCTTTTCTGTTCAGGTTTCCCCTAGCTCATTGCCCCCATAGCTTGCTCATTTGTGTTCCTCTTTCAGGATCCAATCCCCTTCCTTCCCTTGTAACTAAGCTAAGCACCTGCAACTTTTCATCTTCTTAAATCTCTCTCTGTCCCACCCTGTGTGCCCCTTCCTCTTTTCTCTCCTCCTTTGTCCAGCCTAGATTGTACGCCCTTTGGGGCAGGGACCTGCCTCTGTTTATGACTGTTTAGTGCACTGCCGAAGATATATAAATAACAAGATTATGCTCCATCAGCACTATCCCAAACCTTTTCTAGTAGAATTAGGGAGATGGTTGGTTTATTACTTCAGTCTGTTTGCACAGATCTTGCCTATTTATTTACTGCCTAAACACTGTGTCTCTAAGCAATGCATAATTAATAACCCAAGCTCTAGTTTAATTTAAGCAATTACATTCTATAAGCTTCTTATTCACTGGGATATCTTCCCTTTCTACAGGGTCCCCTGAACAGGGGATATCAGCTAACAGCGGAAACCAAAACACTATCATATATGCAGGGCTTCCGGGGTTTGATGTTTCATTTTGAATTGTGGTATTGTTAGCAATTTTCAGCTTCTATGGAGATATCCAAAAATGAGATTTTCAGGGCTTTCCATTTTTAGCCTGTACTTGATGTGGTACTTCCCAAAATTCTTAGCTAACTAGCACCTACCATCATTTTAATTATACGCATAACAATGATAGGTTAAGCTTTTTGAACCTGTGGTTTAGTGCGGTTTTCCCTATTCCTTTCCATTGCACTAGGTCTATTATTTTCACAACCCATATACTCACCACAAAAAGCAAAACTGAGAAAAGGGTCAGATTAGCCTGAACTGAGTAACCATTTCTGGTGTTTCCACCATGTTTTTTAGCTAGTTTAAGTTGCCATTGTTGTTCTGTTTCAGGGTGCTATACTTGTGCTCGCCGGTTAAAAATGAAAACCAGAAGCCCTATGTATATGCTTGTCCACAAGATCAAAAAATAAACTTCATTCATGAGAGCCAATGTGCAGCCACAGTGGCCTCTTCAGAGCATGTTCTTTCTACAAATAAAAACATAAAAGCTGCCATATTGGGTCAGATGAATGGTTCATCCAGCCTAGCCAGGGTGGGTCCGTTGTAGGGCTGAACAAATGGGGCAGTTGCCTGGAGCTTCACAGTGCCTGGGGGCCTTGTGTGAGAACCCAGCGGTAGCAACACAGGGCTGCCATTGCTTGAGCCGCCGTTGGGGCCACTGCTGTTGTGGCCTCACTCCTGGTGCCACCAGGACCTGCCACTGACAGCAGCAACAGCTCCTGCTGTGGCAGCTCCAGTGGCAGGTCCTGGTGGCACTGGGTTTGACCCTGAACTTCCATAGGACAAAATGGGAGTTCAGGGTCAAAGTGCAAAAAGTGGCAATCCTACCAGCAACAGATGTGGGCCACATCTGTTTTACTGTGTTCACTGTGTTCTACTGTTTTAAATGTTTTACTGTGATGGGCCACAGTGTCAGCTGCCCTGGGCCTTGCAAATTCCAGACAGCCCTGAGCCCAGTATCCTGCTTCCAATAGTGGCCACACTGGCCAGTACTGGATGCTTCAAAGGAAGTGCACAAAAATAGGGCAATTACAGGTGATCCATCCCCTGCCATTCACTCTCAGCTTATGACAGACTGTGTTTTCACAGTGGTTTGATAGACCTATCCTGTATGAATTTTGTCTACACCATTTTTGAACCCTAGTTATACTATGGGCCTTCACAACATCCCCTGGCAAAGAGTTCCACAGGTTAATTGTGTGCTGTGTGCAAAAAGTACTTCCCTTTGTTTTAAACTTGTTGCCGGTTCATTTCATTGGGCATCCTGTAGTTCTAGTGTATTTCAGAAAAGGCAACTAGCAGCTCCCTGTTTACTTTCTCCACACCAGATATAGTTTTTATAAACCTTGAGAGGAAAGGTGCGAAAGTGATGGAGGATAACGATGGTTGGTCCTGTGGTTCAGGTGATAAGCTAGGACTGTGGAGAACTGGGGGAAGCCTCCTGCTGTTCCACAGACTCCTCGTGTGGCCTAGGCCAAGTCACGCAGTCTCTCTGTGCCCGTTTCCCATCTGTAAAATGGGGTCAACAGCACTTCCTTATCTTAAAGGCATATTGCAAGTATAAATCCAGTGCTCATATACTCTGGTAATGGAGGTCAAAGAAATGTCTAAGAAAGGAGAACAGATTTGACTTGCAGGTACAGATTCTCCATACAGAACATTCTGTTTCTCCTGGATAAGGAGCTGAGTAATAACTAAACTCCAGCAAACCCTGGCAAAGATAACCTGAAATGCACAAATACAATTGGGTACATTGGATTCAGGCTCTGTTTTGAAATTCAGCATGTATAAATATATATGAAGTCCACACGTAAAGTGTGCCAGATTTCAACATGTACTGGGATAATTAGTGTGTGCCTATCTCTTGGGGTTACCCACCTCATTCACCAAAGAAGGATTATTGCCATAGCAACAGCTGCATGCTATGATTTTCCGGCTACAAAAACATGCAGGAAATGTTCTGAAATGATCCATACGCAAACAGAAGTGTCCGCTTCACTGGCTGCTTCCATCCAACCCTTTCACCTTTGAATTGTCTTCTGCACCATTCTTATGTGGCTCTTAGAAGATAATGTGAGATTCCTCCGGATGGGATGCTGCCTTTTCTATTTTCATTTTAATGAAATATCTCTGTTTCTTTCTTGTTATGGTGATGGCAATAATAAACTCCCCCATTGTCAACAGGGCTATTTTACAGCAGAGGAGAGAGCAACTTAAGGATGGTTTAGAAAGGCCCCAACACGACAGTTTAAAAAGCCTTTGAGCCTCATTGTGCTGCACCAGTGATAGTCTTGTTGAAGACACCAAACCCCCAACACCATGCCTTCTTTCTTCCTCTTCTTGTTTTTTCTTCCATGTTGCCAGAAACACCATGGAGAGGTACAGGAACTAGACTGACCTCATGAAAATTCATGTCTCTGCGGTGCCTGGATGGTCAAAATCCAGTAGCAGGGCAGCACATCTCGAAATGGACCAGCAGCTATGTGATAGCAGCAGCTACTGGTTATCTGACTGTACCCATGATTTCCCCCAAACCATGCTAAGTATGTGTGTTTGCACAAACTGGTGCAAGGACCAAGAAGACAGGTCTCTGTGGCTAAAGAAAGACCACCCAATAAGGGCCTGTCTTGAGGGAAGACAGAGGGTGTTTTTAAACGAGCGAGGCAACGGCGGGGTGGGGTTGGGGTGTTCCTAGCCGCTGAGTGACACAGACTGCTGCAGAGCACCCACGCAGATGGAATGTGTGGGGAGCGATTCAAACGGGCAGTTCTCAGGGTGGCCTCTGCGGCCACAGAGGTAGCCCCCATGCACGCCCCCTGCCATGGACCATGGAGGAGGGGAATGCACACTGGGCTGGCTTTTGCAAGTGAAACGTCCTCACTGCTGAGTTCCAGCCAGTTCCTGTGACTTGCAAAGATTGTGTTCTCCCACCCACAGTGCCTCTGAGCGGCAGCTGTTTGCTGGTATGGCTGGCTCAGGTCACCACGGCTTGTACAGGCAGGGGTTCCTCAACCACCCATTGTCATGGAGCTATTTGGTTTGCCCCGCACAGAGCACTCCGGATTTCCTGGCAGTGCTCCATGCGTGACCATGAGTGGGTGCTCCGTGGATCCCAGGAGCGTGCACCCCCCCGCACCACCTTCAGATGGGCGGTCAGCTCTGTGGCTCCTGGGTGGCCATGCAGGGTAGTGTCTTGTCCAAAAACACCCAGCTCAAGGCTGAAGAGGGAAGAATACCTTATTTACTGAAAGTCTAGAGTGTGGTTGCCATGTTGGTCCCAAATAGGAGGAAGACAAAGTAATTCACTCATTTCTTTATTGGGCCAATTTCTGTTGGTGACAGAATGCAAACTTTGGAGCTTCCCAGAGCTCTCCCTATACATTCAAACTGTTTTGTATTTAAATGTTTTGCTGCACAGTCACTTAAAGCACAGAGAGGCTGAGATAACACCCTATTGTTATGAACGAACAAACGTTGCTTGCTTTCCTGAAAACACAGTGGATACAACTTTGGTTTATGCAAAGCTTGTAATTAATAGATTGGTCCTATTGTCTTTGATGCTGCCAGCCCCAGCTGCAATGCAGTTAAATAATTATATAGCTCTCTCAGCTAAGATCAGGCCTCTGAACAATTCACTGCAACTTGGTGTTTGCCACTAGGGGCTTGGGACAAGAACACGCTTGATGTTTGAAGGAGGAGATGCTTACTACCAGTCTAGATATTGAGAGGAGCGAGTATGTGCGTGGATGGGAGGGAGTGATGGCTGTACCTGTGTGGAGGGGTTCTAATTAAACTGAATAAATTGTTTCTGAATAAAACACTATCTTCACCATCTCACAAAGAGGCTTTTTACTAGTGACTGTCCATTTCAGTCCATGAAACACTAGAATTTTAATTTAAAACCCAGGTAGTAACTATCTCTCATCAACATGCATCCATTCTGAGCAAATAAAATGGAGCAAAAGGGACAACCATAATTAGACCATAAATTATCAACTGTTGCAAGTAATTCTCCCATCCCCTTGCTCCGGCTATTTCACTTACAGCACAGTGCCAATCTGTGGTGGGGACCAACTAGTGCAATGTATATCACGAAATGGTTCAATAAGGATCAAAAAGATCGGGAGATCTCGAGCAGGGCAGCCCCGGATGACCGCAGGGGCTGATCCAGGACCTGGGGAGTGAGGCGATCTCACAGATAGGCAGGGCCCAGGCCGTTTAGGGCTTTATGGGCCAAGACCAACACCTTGAATCGGGCCCGGAAAACCACCAGAAGCCAGTGCAGATAACAGAGCACTGGTGTAATATGCTCCCGGCAGCCCAGTTCCACTAAGAGACAAGCCACCGCATTCTGCACCAGCTGCAATTTCCGAGCCGCCCCTTACCCTCCTTGAGGGTGTATTGTTGTTAGTGGTGGGACCCCGGGCCCATTACCGGCTACCGGATTTACCGGTTACCGGTTCTAGGAAAACTGGATTCCCGGATTAAATCCGGTATGCCGGTACCGGATTTATTTCATTGGTTTCAATGGGGCGCTGTGTCCCCATTGAAACCAATGAAATAAATTAATTCCCTCCC
>QEPC01011131.1:1816367-1846616 GCA_003113815.1 Sphenodon punctatus
TATGCAGACGAGCTTCAGCCTCACCAGTTCTTGGCCCGCTGGTCGGTGGAGCTTGGGGTGGCAGGAAGGCCAAGCCCCAGGAGAGTCGTGGTGTCCTCAAGCGATGACGCGCAGCTGCGATTCCAGAAGCACCCCCAGGTTCTGCATAGATGGAACCAATGGAGGACAAACACCCCCAATAACAGGAATGTTCTCCCTGAGATAAAAATTGTTCAAATAAATAAATACTCCTTTAGACGAATGTGTAAGACCTGGCTGTTCCATCAGGCTTTTGCTGAGGGAGATGGGTAAAGGGTGGGGTGGGGTTGTTTTTGCTTTGTTTTACTTCCCCCATTATTTATTTACTGTGTTTATTCTTGTCGTTTTTAGCGGTTTTTATATGTGGTTGTTTTATTTCTTATGTTAGTCACCCCGAGCTGACTGAGGCAGGATGAGAGTGGGATAAAAAAATGGTTTAAATCAATAAATCACCGACCTCCCCACCACCAGCATCACCTCTGTCTTGTCAGGACTGAGCCTCAATCAGCTCGATCTCATTCAATCCCCCACAGCAGCCAAGCATCAGGATAGCAAGGAGACAGCAGGGCCTGGGTCTCTTGAAAAAGATAAATACAGCTGGGTGTCATCAGCATATTGGCAACAACGAACCCACCAGCTGCGTACAACCACCCCAAGCAGCTTCATATACACATTGAACAAGAAAGAGGGGACAGAATGGAACCCTGTGGAACCCCACACAACGAAGTACAGTCACCTCACCCACTGTGATCTAACTGCAATGTAAGAATAGAACCATTGCAAAATGGTTCTGTCCACCCCAGCCAGGTTGTGCAGGTGGGTTGCCAACATCTCATGGTTCATGATATCAAAAGCCCCTAACAGACCAAGTAGAACCAGCAGGGTCATACGATCCCTGTCCAGTTCCACTAGGAGGTCATCGACCATGGACACCAACGCCGTCTCTGTGCCATAACCCAGGCAAAAACCCAACTGTGTGGGATCAAGAAAACCAGTACTGTCCAGATGTGTCTGTAGCTGACCAGCCACCACCCATTCAATAACCTTCCTTAAAAAGGGAAGATTAGAGACAGGCCAATAGCTCAACAGGGCATCAACGTCAAGAGATGGTTTCTTGAGGAGAGGCCAGACCACAGCCTCCTTGAGGCAGTCCGGCACTCTCCCTTCCCAAAGGAAGGTGTTAATTACCCCCACCAGATCCAGCCCCAGTGTCTCCCTAGAGGCCTTGACCAACCAGGATGGGCATGGACCTAACAAGTTGTGGCCCGAACAGACCCCAGGACATCCGCCGCCTCGGCAGGTGTCACTGATTGAAATTCATACCCCAAATCACGATCAGACAGAGCATTCCTAACCTCTGACTCTGCCATTGCCTCTGAAATGGTGGAGTCGAAGTCGTGGTCGATGCGAGCAATTTTATCTGTAAAGTACGCTAAAAACATGTCACAGCAGACCTTGGACGAATCCAGTTCCAGGCGGAGACAGGGTAGATCGACCAACCCCCCTCACCACCTCAAACAGCTCTGCTGGATGCGACTGAGCAGACGCTATGAGGGCAGCAAAGAACCATTTCTTTGCTGTCCGCACAGTCACCATAGGTCTTTAAAATGCTCTATGTCACAATCGGTCATCTTGAGTGTGAGTATGGTGCCACCATTGCTCAAACCACCTCCCTTTGTGCTTCAGCCACCACAGGTCCTCCGTGAACCACGGGGACCTGCGGTGATGTAATGTTGGGAGTGGATGCCTAGGAGCCACCCGATCAATGGCTTCAGCCAGCCAAGTTTTCCAAATGCCCACAAGGTCATTGATGAAGCGACCGTCGAGATCAACAGATATCCTCCCCAGAGCATTCTGGAACCCCTCCGTTTCCATAAGTCTCTGAGGTGAACCATTTTAACTGGTCCCACACCCCTATGGTCAGGCAGGCCTGCTGGGATGGAAGCTTGCAGGAGGTACTGGTCTGACCATGGCAGGGGAGAACTCACCACTCCCTCAATCATCGGCCCCACCCCCGCCTCAAGGTCAGTGCAGAACATCAGGTCAAGAGTATTTCCCCCCTCATGTGCCAGGCCCACTACCATCTGAGGAGGTGGGGAGGTGCTAGTTTCCAAGCCTTTTAGTCACATCCTCATTTACTACTATTTTCTTCTCCAAAAGGCATGGATGGGGAACCTCAGGCAAGGGGGTCAAATAATGATTAGTGTTTATGTGGTCCCTTTCTAGTTCCTAGATCTAGCTCCTGAATCCAGTTCCTGCCTCCAAGCACTGAAACACTGAGCTCAGAGTAAGGGAGCAGAGATGAGAGCATGCACACAAGGAGGGGACAGATCCATAATCTGGTCCCACCCCTTCCTGAGCGTGCCCCTTAAGCACTCTGGCCTCCAACTTTTATGGGAACTTCGGAGTGTGTACTAATTTTCAAAATGGCCCCTGGGAGGGAAAACGTTTCCCACCCCTGCTGTAATGCTACACAACTTACATGCCACATCTTGTGTTCCTGCAAAAGCTACTAGTAATTAACATAAAATGAGCACACACCTATTTCTTATCCCCTGGTGATGGAATGCTGGCAGGAAAAGGTTGGCTCATGCATCTCACAGAATGGAATGTTAGGGGAAGTTTGAAAGGAGAAGAGTCAGTTGTTGTCAAGCTCTGGAAGGTGACAGAGGGAGGTTACTCGGTTTGGAGGGGAGTAACTAAAGGGTGCTGTCATCAAGGGCTGTGATGCTGGGTGTTTTTAGACAAGCACCTCCCCACCGATCATGCATGTGGCAGGGCTGCATAGGGCACCAATGGGGCCCCACAACATGCAGGGTG
Organism: Sphenodon punctatus; assembly: GCA_003113815.1. Taxonomy (NCBI): domain Eukaryota; kingdom Metazoa; phylum Chordata; class Lepidosauria; order Sphenodontia; family Sphenodontidae; genus Sphenodon; species Sphenodon punctatus. Next base: position 1,819,206 of record QEPC01011131.1, read on the forward strand.
GGTGGGTGTGATGGGTGACCCTTTGTGTCAGACTTCAGGACTGTGATTGGGATACAGCGGTTTCTATGCCGGTCAGGGCCAAACAGTATGAAGTGTGTAAAGGGTGACTGGTGACCAAGAGAACCACTGGAAGAAGAGGGGAAGAAGCAGAGATGGAGTTGGTGGGAACCTGAACTGTATGTAGGAGTGCTCTGTAATCTGGGGTTGTAAAACCTACTTAATTTGATAGATTTATTTCCCTGAGAAAGGGAGGGAGAAACCAACCTGAAAGATTGGAACCTGTGCTTCACCCTATCTAAATAGTTCACTAACTCCTATTAAACAGGTCACATAGCAATGGATCTTGAACTTTCAATGTGTTATAGCTCCTCTTCTTGGGAGAGGGCACAGAGCCCACTGCAAGCCCATCTCTACCAGACCTAGCTAGCTACTAGTTTTCAGCATTCAACACACATTTGGTGGTTATGTTTGTGCAAATATGCAGCCTGCTATGCACGTAACACATTTTGGGATCTGAAAAAATCATTGATGTGGACCAGTAGCTGCCACAAGTGTTAAGTTCAGAGATTTTTGTTCATCCAGGGACCATACAGCCATGTATTTGTGTGAAGCGCTGGTCTAGTATCTGCACATCTCCATGGTGCTTCTGGCAAGTGGGGAATAGGGGTGTCAGGATGGAGGGGGGGAAACCAAACTGGAAGGGGAAGGGAATGAGGTGGTGAAGGGAGTAAGGGGAAGGAACTGATCGGTGTTTTCATATTTGGATTTTCTTTGGAATGAAGCTTTGTCCACACAGTCCCAGCAATTTCTATTCAGGGCTGCCAACCCTATGAAAGTCTGGAGCCAGCTTCCCACTCCTGCAGCTGGGTTGATTTCACCAAGGCTGCTTTTAAACGAGGTGCTTAGAAGCTCCTCCTGAGCCTTGCATTCAGAGGAAAGTCGCATGGGGAGTGTTTACATGCTCCCTGTGCTATTGGAAGGGACGTGCTGTTTGTTGTTGGCAGCGGCAGCAGCTGGAAACGCGGAGCTTTGAAGAGGCGTGTTATGAAAGCCTCACTTTGCAGGCTTTCAGGACGCGCCTCTTCAAAGTCCTGCATCTCCAGCCGCCGCTGCTGCCAACAATTGGCAGCATGTCACTTCCAGTAGCACGGGGAGCATGTAAACGCGGGGCTCAGGAGGTGCTTCGAAGCACCTCGTTTAATAGCGGCCCAAGAGGTATCATTCTGGAAATAGCTGGTGGAAGGAACCTATCAGGTCGCTGCAAACACACAGCAGCATCAACATCTGTTCAACATGCTCAATACGTTCATGATGATGTCATTGATTTCAACATGGGATGGATTTGGACCTGTTTATCATTATATTTGGTAACACCCACTGAAAGGAGAAATACAAACAGGTTTGCTCTGGATCTACAAAGCTAAATGCTATGATTCTTTACTCTTTCAGCCTTAAAATACTTGCAAGTTACTCAAAAGGGTAGCAGGAGAAAGCAATGTCATGTTTCACCTCACCACCACAGGGCCTTCTCATTAGCTCATCTGTCTTTGTAATGGACCCTTCACTGTGCATAGCCAGGAATAAAATAACCTTTTGAAAACTATCAACAGGTCTGTTTGAGAATAAGGTGATCAGGAACTACACAGCAAGAACCTTTCTCACTTCTGCAATCCTTCACTGAGAATAGCTTCCTTTAAAAAAAAACAAAAAAAACCCTCCAGGCTCCATTTTATAGCAGGCTGAGTGAAATTCTCTTCACAGTCCAACCCAGCAGATCAAATCTAAACTGACAAGACCGAGAAAAAGTGGGAAATATATTTAATATTTCTATCCCTATTTCACAGATGGTGAACAGAGGCATATAAGCAGGGACCTGTTTTCACTGTGTTTTCCCCAGTGCCACAGTGAACACAGGTCGCTCCATATAGGGATGAAATGATTTGGCCAAGGTCATTTTGGGAGTCTGTGATTTTGTGGAGGATTGAACCCAGACTTTCTGAAGCCCAGTGCTGTGATTTAACCAAAAGACACTCTTCCCATCTTTCAAAATTATTGTCTCCGCCCCTCCCTCTGCTCCAGGGGTGGGGGGCCGGTAGGCCCCTTGCCGTGCCTGCTTGAGGACGGGGCAGGGTGAGGAGTGATTCACGCCTCGGGGGTTTGTGTGCCCCCAAAGGCAGGAAGAAGGAAGCGGCTGCGCTAGGGAGCTGAGGCTAGAACCCTGCCAGGGTTGCTAGGCGACCCTGGTGGCCCAGGATAGGTCGAACAGGTCCACATGTGTCTTGCCCGACTGGGTGGGACCCACAGTGTTGAAGCTCCGGTGGCTTGCAGCCCCACTTGCAGGCTGGAGCCAGAATAAACTGCAGCAGTTTGAGCCGCTGCCGCATAAAAAAAACCCCAACAACCCATGATCCTGCATGGCCAGCACAGAGGCGGAGCCAACAGACTCCGAGGTAGGGCACTACTGCTCCCCACTTCCATGGTTGGGGAAAGCTAAGAAGAAGGCTGCTGCCACCGCGACCCAGCAGCGGCGCGGGCCCAGCCAGACGGAGGCAACCTCCCTAGCCCCCGAATGCTCCCTCTCTGGAGTGGCAGGGCCAGGCGCGGAGCCCCCCTACCCCCCTCAATGTCCTAGTGGGCCAGGTGGCCCATGGACCATCTGGGCTGGTCCTCGGATGAGAACATGGGCTAAGGGAAAATCCATCCCAGGGGGGTAGGAAGGGGCGGGCATGGAGGGGGCAATCCGAGCACCCCAGGTAAGAGCCCCAACTCCAGTTAGGCTAGATTGGCTAGAACGGGCCCTGTTGGTTCACCCTGATCGGGAGGAGGTTGAGTATGTGATTGAAGACTTCCAGCAAGTGTTCAGGATACCAGCACTTAACATCCATCAGCAGAGGGTGGCCCCCAATTTGAAGTCTATAGTAGGGCTGGAACATGTGGTCCTAGAAAAAAGTGGGAGGGAGCGAGCAGAAGGGCAGGTTGCCGACCCTTTCCTGCCCCCCCCCCACATGGTGATTTCCCCCCTCGGAGTGGTCCCCAAGAAAGCCCCGGGGGAATTCCACTTGATTCACCACCATGTCCCACCCACGGGGTCTCTCAGTCAATGATGCAATACCCAAAGAACTTACATCAGTTCAATATGCTTCGTTTGACTTGGCAGTGGCACTGGTGAGGCGCTGTGGCCCCGGTGCGGTCCTGGATAAGTGCAACATTAAGTTGGCTTTCTCCCTGCTCCCAGTCCACCTGGAGAGTTACCACCTGCTAGGCTTCCACTTTAATGTCTGGTACTACTATGACCAGGCCGTGTCGATGGGGTGCTCCATCTCTTGTTCGGTGTTCGAGAGATTCCGCTCCCTGATCCAGTGGGTAGTGAGGCAGCAGGCCGAGGGTGGGGAGGTCACCAAATATTTGGATGACTTCCTCTTCATCGGGTGGGCTGGCACGGAAGAGTGTGTGGGGCTAATGCAGACATTCCAGAGGGTGGCAGAGGAGCTGTGTATCCCTCTAGCACCAGAAAAGATGGAGGGACCGGCCACTAGGCTGACTTATCTGGGGATAGAGCTGGACATGGTTGCAGCCGTGTTGCACCTACCCCAGGATAAGCTGAGATCCCTGCAGAACAAAGTGAACGAGTGCCTGAGTGCAACCAAAATTACTACTCGCCAACTCCAATCATTGCTGGGGAGCCTCAACGTCACGTGCAGAGTGATTGCGACGGGGCGGGCCTTCTTGTCCCGCCTCTATGCCAAGCTTGCGGGAAATCCGCTGCCCCACTACCACATCAGGCTCAACAAGGAAATGAATGAGGACCTCGAAACGTGGGCAGCCTTTCTGGCAGGTTTCAACAGGACTAGTTTCTGGAGGGACCAGTGTTTGCTGGAAGCAGAGCTCCAGGTGCACTCTGATGCTGCTGGCGGTTCTGGTTTTGGGATATATTTCAGGGAAAGGTGGGCAGCAGACCCTTGGCCACCCGAATGGAGAAATCCACTTGAGGCTGGATTACTGCAACGTGCTCTATGTGGGGCTGCCCAAGAAGCTGGTCTGGAGGCTGCAGCCAGTGCAGAATGCCGCGGCCTGTCTCCTTACAGGGGCGGGTTGCAGAGAGCACATGACACCAGTGCTCCAGGCTCTGCACTGGCTGCCTATAAAGCACCGAGCCAGGTTCAAGGTGCTGGTTTTAACCTTTAAAGCCCTTCACGGCCTGGCCCCTACTTACCTGCAGGACCGCCTCACTCCCCATGTGCCCGTGCGACCCTTGAGATCGTCCGTGGGAGCCTTTTTGGAGGTTCCGCGGGTGAGTGGGTGGCCATCGATGTTAGATCTTTCTCGGTGGCCGCCCCTGTGCTATGGAATTCGCTCCCGGAGGAGGCTCAGTTGGCTCCCACTCTCCTGCTATTTTGGCGTTTATGTAAGACCTGGTTGTTCTGCCACGCTTTTGGCAAGGGGGGGGAAGGGTCTTTTCCCCCTGCATTATTGTGTTTTTAACTGTTTTATTGTTTTACTGATGCTGTTCGCCGCCCTGGGCTGCCCTGTAGGCAGGAGGGGCGGGATATATTTTAAAAATAAATAAATTATTATTATTATTATTATTAACAAACATTTATATAGTGCCAGCAGTGTACCTGGCACTTTACAAAGTAATAAAATAGACACGGTCCCTGCCCCTAGGGCTTACAATCTGAGAGACAGGAGCTGGGGGAGAGACTTAGGAAGGGGAACAGAGGGAGAGACAAGGGGTCTAACATTCATGAAGATGCGAGGTCTCAAGTGCACGTACTTGGCTTGGTTACGATGAGAATGACAGCAGGCAGGTCCATGTTGCAAGGATAAGGGTAAACCGATCGTAGGTATAGGAATAGTGGCTCAGCAGGATAAAGAGTCAGACAGAGCAGAGCGAAAGAGGTGAGTTTTAAGGAGAGATTTGAAGGTATGAAGGGAGGGGGCAAGGCGGATGTGGACAGGGAGGGAGTTCCAGGCATGGGGGGCAGCAAGTGAGAAGGGACGAAGGCGCTTAGGGGAGCAGGGAAGGCGTGGAAGGGTGAGAGAAGGGACAGAGGAGGAGCGAAGTGCACGGGCTGGAGTATGGAGGGCGATAAGTGCAGAGAGGTAGGGGGGAGCAAGGTTGTGAAGAGCTTTATAGGTGAAGACTAGGAGCTTGTGCAGGATTCGTTCAGGAAGGGGAAGCCAGTGAAGCGGCTAGGGAACAAATAAACAAATAAACAAAACAAGGCAGGAATCACTAGGGATCTCACCTTCCTTGAGCTTTTCCCCATTGTGGTGGCTGCCCACCTCTGGCCGCGGGAATTCGCAAACCAGACAGTACTTTTCTGGTGCGACAACCAGGCCATAGTCCACATAATTAACATGCAGTCTTCCTGGTCCCCACGGGTGATGAAGCTTCTTAGGGCACTTGTGCTCACCTGTATGAACTTTAACATACTGTTTCAAGCTAGGCACGTTCCCAGCATTGACAACAGTGTAGCCGACGCCCTTTCTCACTTCCAGATGGAGCGTTTCAGCTCGTTGGCGTCACAAGCCAGGGTGATGCCAGAGCCGCTGTCGTCATCGGTGTGGAGCCTTGGGTCATAGAGCTGTACGTCGCCATTCAGGGATCCTTGGCACCGTGCATGAGGGCTGCCTATGATCGAGCATTCCGGGAGTTCCAACAATACCGACTGTCCCAAGGGTGGGGGCAGGGCTTCCTGATCCCGGAGTCCCAGATACTTCAATTTGTCCCAGATACTTCATGAGGCGAAAGGGGGCTGCCCTGGGTACTATAGCCGGAAAATTATCGGCACTTGGTTTTATGAGGAATCTGGCTGGGCACCCCCCTCCTGACAGGGTTTTTTTCACCAGGCGCTTGCTCGAGAGCTGGGCTAGGGAACAAAGCCACATCCCGGACCAAAGAACCCCTATCACCCCACCTTTGCTGCTGGACATTTGCGGGGTTTTGCCCCAAATTCGTTTTGAAGTTTCTTTATTTAGTTCAGTGTTTAAACTGGCATTCTTCGGGGCCTTCTGCATTAATGAAACCGTAGTCGAATCAGCCAGGGATACCACAGGTAGGGCGATTAATTTTGGCGATGTCCAGATTGGCCCAGTGGCACTTTCACCAAGGATCTGCCGATCAAAAACTGATCAGAGGGGAAGAAGGCAGGTGGTTAGGCTGTACGGAGTCAGCTCACCAGACTTGTGCCCTGTCCGGGCAACCGAGGCATACCTAGCAGTGCACTCCCCAGTACCTGGCCCTTTCTTCAGGCATGCTAGGGGTACGAATCTGACTCGTTACCAATTTACAGTGGTACTGAGGGCTGCTCTGGCCTTCCTGGGTTGCCGACGACTGAATATGGAACTCACTCATTCCATATAGGGGCCGCCAGTTTTGCGGCGGCAGCGGCAGGTATGTCAGAACAGGGCATTCATGCCATCGGCTGTTGGTGCTCAGGGGCTTACTGGTCTTATGTTCGGCAGGCCCCCTCCTAGGTTCAGTCCTGAACTTGATTTTGTTCCCCCAGGTGCTCTCCCCCATCGCAGGAAGCATGTCTGTATCATCGGGTACAGCTTAGTGCACTGGGCTGGCAAGGCGGCCGGCCAAATGAGGTGAGGAACCCAGCTCGGTTTGTCAGCACGAGCCATGATTCAGTGGAAGGGTCGTAGTGGCATGAAGTGGCACTGTTAGGATTTTTCAATCCAGTAATTTCCCTACCAAGCACAATTCCCCAATCGGGATCTTTGTCAGCCCCACACCACAAATTAGACGTTTTTAATTGGGTTACATCTCTATTTTATTATCCTGCTCACACAATCAGGTACAGCACGAACCCAATGCAACAGTTCTTAGATAGATCCCAGCCTGGCCTGCCTAGCATATAAAATATGTTTCTTACGTGTCCTGCAGATCACAGTGGCGAGCGTTGGTTTGGAGAGGTTGATACAGGTGGGGGTCCGTACCCGGGAAAGGTGCCCCTTGTTGAGTTGCAGAACTCCCTATGGAGGAGCTCCAGAAAGGGTCATCAGCCCACGGACACCAAGTTAGATGCCAAGCGCTGAGACAAGGACCTGGAGTATTGCTTGGCTTTTTATACTGTTCTGGGTGGGGACATGTTGTCAAAATACTGAGTGCAGGGTTCGACTGACCTTTCAGGCAGGAGGTGTATCAGCATATTTGGGAACAAAGCCTTTTGTAATCTTTTGATGGTTTGGGGCTTACCCAGTTGATATGCTTATTTATTTTCCCCCAATCTATTTCCAGAGCATTCAGACCCCAACCCTCCAGTCCGGGCCAAACCTTCTGTAATTTAGATTGGGGTATTACTCATGCCCCTCCTGGCATCTCCAAGGCTACTTTTCTCGTTGACACCCAGTCACTCTGCATCAAAGTACTAAAAAGGCCCCTTTGTCTGGTTAGGTGTTGCCGCCTATCTCCTGTTTTGCAGTACTTATAGCTTTGTTTATAGCAACATTCCTTTCTCCTCTCCTTTGTGCATGGCTCTCAACTTCGTATCACTGTGACCTGAGGATTTTGGTTTGAGGTTTAGCTGGCTAGTAGGTTCTTTAGCTTGTACCCATCATGCTCTATAATATGAACCAGTGTTTTTCCCACTTGGGCTAACATATATTCAATACTATTTATATTTAATCTACTAATGCTACAAACAGGTGTTATATAGTTACTAAAGTCATCTAAACGCAGGTTTACAATCATGTGATATGGGGAGAATACAATCAAAATGCAGCACAAGTCAGTGTACACAGTTACTAAGATAAAAACAGGTTTACATGGCCAGGTGAGATTACAATAAAAATGCAACAGTCCCTGCCGTGTCACCATTCTGCTATATGGTGGCATAATTTTGCTTCTGGAGTGCTTGAGGCTTTTGAATTTTAAGGATCATTGACTTGTCTGGCTGTGAGGGAGCTCAACTCTCAGGCAGAGAGCCTATGTCCTTCGTGCCAATGGAGCATAAATGGCCCTACTTTGTAAGGTCAGTATTTCTCTCCTTGCCCAACATGCAATCCAAATGACAACAATTATTAAAATACATTGAATAGCTAAAATAACAACAATGGGGTGTATTATAATATTGAATATTCCTGTAGCAGTGGGAGACCATCCAAATAGGCTTTCCCAAAAGGAATGTTTGGTTGTGTATTCTACCTCTGTTAAAACATGTGTAATTTTATTCCCCTCTGATTTAAGGAGTAGAGCAGCATGACCCAGTGTGTTGACTAAATGGTTTACTTTTTGTTTAAACATCAGGGTGTCATGTAAAGCTTTGTGAATTGGGGCGGCTGAGTATGCGAATGACATATTCCAAAGCTGGAAGCTATCTTTATCCCACAATCGCCTCCACTCATTAGCATGCAGTGTCCAGGTGTAATTGTCAGTAGCTATTTTAGTGACGTTGCACATTACCAAGAATCCAGTAGATGGCATGACATGTTTGTACAGTTGGTTGAAGGTGACAGTGGAATTTGGGGTGGACACTATGTAGAAACATTTGTGCCCTAATGTGTATACCTGAGGCGCCACCACTCGTAGAACATCCACAGTGCACTCATAATTATCAGTATTGTAGATGCACCTCCTATATTCCCTTAATGGCAGAGGGCAATAGTACATGGTGGTTTTCCATATATTACATTGGTTTTCCAAATCGTAAATTAAAACCTGGTCACCTCTTTTCTTTTGCCACAGTCCTGGCAACTCAAATTTTAACCACTGGCCATGGGAGGTCCAGGGGTATGCTTGCACTGCGCATGCTTCTGAGTGGGTGCCTTTAGGTGTAGCTGTCTGGATGGTTAAGATTAGTCCTGCAGGGGTATCACTAATTTGGTGACCCAAGACCTTTGTCCAATTTGCATCTGTGTTTTCCCTGATCACTGGTATGGACCATAAGTGATGATGCAAACGTCCTGCTTCCAATCCCTCAATAATATTGTCTAATAAGCTTAATGCCCATTCTTGCCATTGAGTACACAGTATTGCGGTCTTGGTTGCATTAGCTAACGATTTTAAAGTTAGTTCGGTAGCAACTATTTGCTGTTTCATTACTTGATACCAGTTCATTCTCCCAGTGGAGTGTAACATTTACAAGCTCCTCCCCCTACATGTTATACTCCACTGTAGGTACACAAGTATGAACAGTTTGACCATTCAATGTACCCGAGGAACAAGGGTCTACAGGGACTACGTAGGGAATAATAGAACGAGGTATAACAGGGAAAACATTATCAGCATAGCATATATGTGGTTGGGTATTCAATGTTATAGACAAAGCACACGGTGATACAACCTGATTACAGGAGTGGAGACCCGTTCTCCATGTGCAGGCAGTACGGATGTCAGAGTTCCATAGGTGTAAGTCTAAGCCGTGTTGGGGTGTGGAAGTGATGGTTCCCATACGAGTGGTAAAAGAGCATCGGTGAGAGTTCAAGGAAATGTGGATGCGTCCATTCCGGGGAATCCAAGTAAAAGTTCCTCCAGTACAAAATATAAGATGTAAATCCTTGCTGCATGGGTCGTCAGAAAGAGCTAAATGCACAGGGCATAATGCAGTGAGAGAATTCTGGGGACGTGAAATGGCAGAGCTGTTGATAAGGCTGTTGCTTGGCTCATCAGCTGATCCTCTAGGGACAGGGGACCGGAGTATCATATCCTGGGCAGTGTGTGTAGTGGAGGCAGTTATTGGCAGTGCTTGCTGGCTACCAGAGGAAGGAGGAGCAATCATTGCAGAAGGGGGAGCAACCAGGACCTGGGTCACTGAAGCAAGGACTATCACAATGGTCCACATGTTACAGGCACCTGTGAAAGAGAAAAGCACAATGATGCCCCCCCCCCCCCCAAACCAAAGAAAGCATCGGAGGAGTTATTTACCTTCCAGTTTCGAAAAATATGGAAGGAAGTCTGAGGCAGGGTGATGATAGGCGGTAAGTTCCCGACGGGGCTCCCTTGCCCCTCCAGGTGGGTTTGTCGTGTTATAGCATCTTGTAGAGCCCCCCAGAGAAGCCAGATAGCAGCAGAGACCTTATGCTCTTTTTTAGGGGAGTATAAAGAAACATACTTATCCCAAACCTCAGATATCTGTTCTTCACTAATGGGGTTTGTAAAAAGCTGATTAGTCCAAGGGCAAGCTCCTAGGCTGTGTATGAATTCAACTAATTTTGGGAGGTTTTTTATTTTATCCCAGTTCTCCAAGGGGACCCCACCTGTACTCTTCCTCCCGAACCAAGACATTGCCTATGCTAGTACTGTATCCAAGAACTGGAATGTTTTACAAAAAAGTGTGAGGGAGACTTAGGAGAGTACCCTGGTCTTTTCCTTTGTTGACAGTACCAGTATCACCGAGGTGTGTGCAGCACTGTTGGCCAGACAATGCAGCTCACAGTCCGGGGGTAAAAAAAAAACAACACAGAGTGTCTGCTTTGATTTTTCACGTGTACCTGTACACAGACCCCACAGACCTCTCTTTTTATGGTAGCCGTATACCGAGAGCTGTGTGCCTCGTGTCTATAAGGATCCTTCCGTGAAAAATGAAACGCAGACTGTGTACTTGGAATGCCACTCACAAGTACTGGAGCATGTCTCTCACAACTTGCATCGCTGTGTGCCTACGTGGCATCGAGTTCCACTGCTCTCAATTTTCAATTTCAACAATACTCTTGAAAGCTAACTAGCAGTTTTTAATGGGGACCAGCAAAAATGTACTTATCCCAATGGGTACTGTCAATTGTAGGAATCACAGAGCACTTCCAGCCTGCAATTCTCCACCACTTGTTAGGATTTAAAATCCAGTAATTTCCCTCCCAAGCACAATTCCCCAATCGGGATCTTAGTCAGCCCCACACCACAAATTAGACGTTTTTAATTGGGTACAACACTATTTTATTATCCTGCTCACACAATCAGGTACAGCATGAACCCAATGCAACAGTTCTTAGATAGATCCTAGCCTGGCCTGCCTAGCATATAAAATATGTTTCTTACGTGTCCTGCAGATCACAGTGGCGAGCGTTGGTTTGGAGAGGTTGATACAGGTGGGGGCCCGGGGGTCCGTACCCGGGAAAGGTGCCCCTTGTTGTGTTGCAGAACTCCCTATGGAGGAGCTCCAGAAAGGGTCATCAGCCCACGGACACCAAGTTAGATGCCAAGCGCTGAGACAAGGACCTGGAGTATTGCTTGGCTTTTTATACTGTTCTGGGTGGGGACATGTTGTCAAAATACTGAGTGCAGGGTTCGACTGACCTTTCAGGCAGGAGGTGTATCAGCATATTTGGGAACAAAGCCTTTTGTAATCTTTTGATGGTTTGGGGCTTACCCAGTTGATATGCTTATTTATTTTCCCCCAATCTATTTCCAGAGCATTCAGACCCCAACCCTCCAGTCCGGGCCAAACCTTCTGTAATTTAGATTGGGGTATTACTCATGCCCCTCCTGGCATCTCCAAGGCTACTTTTCTCGTTGACACCCAGTCACTCTGCATCAAAGTACTAAAAAGGCCCCTTTGTCTGGTTAGGTGTTGCCGCCTATCTCCTGTTTTGCAGTACTTATAGCTTTGTTTATAGCAACATTCCTTTCTCCTCTCCTTTGTGCATGGCTCTCAACTTCGTATCACTGTGACCTGAGGATTTTGGTTTGAGGTTTAGCTGGCTAGTAGGTTCTTTAGCTTGTACCCATCATGCTCTATAATATGAACCAGTGTTTTTCCCACTTGGGCTAACATATATTCAATACTATTTATATTTAATCTACTAATGCTACAAACAGGTGTTATATAGTTACTAAAGTCATCTAAATGCAGGTTTACAATCATGTGATATGGGGAGAATACAATCAGAATGCAGCACAAGTCAGTGTACGCAGTTACTAAGATAAAAACAGGTTTACATGGCCAGGTGAGATTACAATAAAAATGCAACAGCACCAACTCTTGCCAGCGCTTCGGGCACAACCCGATGTCCTCATCCTCCACCTAGGCGAGAACGATATACCACAACTAAAGGGGGTCCAGTTGATCAGGAACATAAAGAGGGATGTATGGGAGATAAAAAAGCTTTTCCCTTCCACTCTCATCATATGGATTGATCTGGTTGAGCGTATGACTTGGGGCAAAGCGGTGCCCCCTAGGAAGATCGACAGGACCAGAAGAACTATTAATAGGGATGTGGACAGGTGGCTTGCTGGTCTGAGAGGAGAGAGCATAAGCACCCATGCCTTGTCACATAAGCACCCCGAGCTGTATCGGGTGGATGGGGTGCACCTGTCAGCTGAAGTCAACGATTGCTATTTGGAGGCCCTGAAGAAAAAGCTAGTTTCTATATTGGAAAAGTTTTAGGAGGTGGGGTATTGGTTCACCCGGGTACCCCGGCGACCCTTAGTAGCAGGGGTCCAGTACTGCGGGTTAGAGTAGGTTAGAAGTAGCATATGTACGAGTCATCTCCTTAAGAAATGGGGAGGCCACACCAGTCGTAAAAGCAGGGTACAGTAAGCGGCGGGGTAGCCTCCCTGGGAGGGGTGTCCAGCAAGGGCAGGAAGGACACATATGGTTCCCCGCCGGTAGGTGCCCTCATCCTTACTCAGGTCTGGAAGGACTTTGGTCCGCCTCACCCGTGACAAGTGGGGGGCCACGGAGAGGAGGAGATGCTTTGAGTTTGTGTATGGGGTGGTAATCGAGGGTATATCGAGAATTGGTGTCTGTTTAAGAGTTCAAGTACTGGACCCGAATCGCAGTAGGCGATTTCCCCCACCAATTTAAATTCTGATTTAATTTGAATAAAGAGTGCGGCCATTTTAAACCCATTCTTTGTGTCCTGTCTCTTTCAGTGCATCGGCAAAGCTTATTTGTAGCACTCTCACACTAATTTATTTATTTTTTATTTATTTAGTAAATTTCTACCCCGCCGCTCCTGCAACGCAGCTCGGGGCGGCTTCCAACATTAAAACCATAAAATACAATAAAATCAGTACAAAAACAATCACAAAGTGCTTAAAACCTTAAATATTAAATATAAATATAACTTAACAGGGCTAGACCAAAAACCAAACACAAATGGGTAGGGGACTAAACACCCCCCTCCCCACCCTCCCTCCCAAAGGCCTGGGCAAACAGCCAGGTCTTACAGTTCCGCCGAAATGTTAAAAGGCTTGGGGCCAGGCGAGCTTCCTCCGGAAGGGAGTTCCACAGCCGCGGTCCCACCACCGAGAATGCCCTCTCCATCGTGGCCCCCCGTTTAACACGGGGGACCTCCAGGAGGGCACCCCCGGCAGACCGCAGGAGCCGCTCTGGGGCGCGAAGGGCGAGGCGGTCCCTAAGGTAAGTCAGAAACTGTGGCCATTAATAAAACAAGGATCTCTTGCCTAGAACTACAAAACAATTACCACTAGGTCATTGCACTAGACTTTTAAGAGCAATTTTTCTACTAATGCTACATTAAAACTGTCTTGAGAACAGTGAAGAGGGGCATTTTGCATAGTTTTCTTTAGGGAAAAGGAATTTCTGAAAATGTTAATAAGTTAGGGTGTCTTTAGACCCAGCATTTGGGGTGAACACTGTAACACTGTAACGGTAGGACACTGTGTTACAGAACACTGAACAGCGTTATGTCTAAAGACACCCTTAAAGGTTGAAATAACTCCACCTAGAGTGCTGTTTAGTGCTTTACAGGTTATTTTGTTTATTTGCTTTCTCAATCCTGTCCTTTGGCAGCTATTTCAAGAGCGGAAATGAAATGAGCTAAAACCAAGAACAAACAATACTTTTCTTTCCAGTTCTCATGAGTGTGATGATAACAAAGGCAGAGTCAAACGCAAAGCCCTATAAAGCGTGATATAGAATAAGTACCTTCTAAAGGTCAATTTTTAAGGGTCAAACAGGTCACTCTTTGGCTGGGTTTCCTCTTTTCTAAAAATGTGTTGTACTTGAGATGAATTATGTTCAAAACTTAGAGGTGCAAATCCACCCTTACCTCAATTATAGATTTGTCCTATGTGGACCTCTGCAATGCAAAACTCTCTCCGTCTACAGTACTTTTCTCTCCCCATTATCTGTATGCTGTGATGTCTCTCATATTGGGTGTTTCCAGATGGACAGGCTGCCCTGGTGCTGGCCCCAACTGCAGGTGGCCTGTCCATCTAAAGGCTCCGGAACACTCTGGACCACTGCCGGCAGAGTCGGCAGGCCAAACCTGGGGCACCAGCCTGAAGCGGAGCAGCTATCTGTCTGATGCATGAACCTATGCTGCTGCTCTGCTTTCAACTGGCCATTGCCCTGGGCAATATAACAGAGTTGCAGGTGCCAGCCTACAGCATTGGGCGATTGCCCGCAACTCTATGGTGTGTGTGTGTGGGTGTGTGGAGGTGCTGTATGGGCAGACTGTGGGCTGAGGAACCCACCAGGTCCATCTGAACCCAAGTCAGGCAGGACTGGATGCTGGGGGATGTGGGAGTGGAGCTCTGGGGCAGGTTGCCTCCACATCCACCTGAAAACACCCATTGCCTTATCTCCTTCAGTCATTTCCCAAGCAGGCTAATTTCAAACTTTACCTTCAGATAGGCCTGAGCTGTAAAGTTTAGAGCTTCCAAAGCTCAAAGGAATGTGGATCTAGTACTGATGTGCCTACCCATTGTACAGAGACACTTAAAACTGAATTCAAATTTAGATCAAACTTCCTCAGTTTTCAAAGAAAGGAGAGGAGTCTTTGATTCAGTTCTCTATTTCAGGACTCCCTCATTTCACCATTCACAAAATCTAGTCAAAAGCCATTTCTAAGCCATGCAGTCCATTGTGCTGGTGTGGTTAAGGCATCCCCATTTCTATGGTTTATTATAGTGTACTAGGAGTGATGTGGCAAGCATCACGTCTGACCCCCCTTTGACTCTAGCCACCTCCTGTACAAACAAAAATCCTACACACGAGCTAATTCTTTCACTGAAAGGATGTCATGGCAACCTTTATTATAGGTAGAGTTTTCAGTAGGGGTGAAATGAGAAGCTAAATTGCTGCTTGTGAGCATTTCTCACTATGTCGAATACCAGGACCAAGATCTCATTGGGTGTTAACACATGCAACGCTGGCCCAATTTGCCTACTCTGACCCACATGGGCCAGCACTGAACCCCATGCGTCTGTTCTGGACCCACCAGATGTGGGCTCTGTTCAAACCCTGGCGGGGTTGGCGGTCAGGCCAAAAATGTGGGACTGGAACAAACTTGGCACATGATCTGGCCCTGCGAGTTGCCCAGGCAGGCCAGAGCGGGGTGAACCAGGTGAGCACATTTGTTTTTGTGATTGCCCGGCCCAGTGTGGGGGGTTGTTATGGCAGCCAGACATGTCTGCCTATTATTCGCAACCTTGCTTGCCAATCATGGCGGGGGCGGGGTGCTGGCTGCAGCACAGTGGCAAAGCCAGCCGTGCATCACTTCCCTTCCCTGGCTGGGTCAGACTGGGGGAATGTTAGTTTCCATCCCCTGACCTGACCCAACCAGGGGTTGCAGAATGGCCATCCTGCCTCTGGATGTGCAGTCACCCGTGTATGTTAACACTCAATGAATTCTTGGTCCTGGTACAAGTTCTCAGCAAGAAACTTTAATAATAATTAAAAAAGACATTGCACATGCACAAATGGCCATCACCCTTAACCAAAATGGCAGTGATAGCATCACCATTGCCACCATTTTGGTTAAGGGCGATGAGCTGCTCATGTGCAGCTATTTTTTTTTCTCACCAAGAACTCAGCAAAGATATCCCTCTTTGGCCCTAGTTTTCAGTCATTATTATTTTCCATAATGGAAAGTGGGCCCTTGGTCTTATGAGACAACACCCCCTCCACCAAAATATTTAGCAATATGTGGACACACAACCCATTTCATGGTGGCCACTGAATCAAAGGACAAAGGTGGAATGAAAGGGCAGTTCACACTTTTTAGGGCTATTGCTTGTGGATTTTGGCAGGGATAATTGCATGGTTTACATTCAAATTCACATTGTCAGTGTTATCTTCCTAATCATAAATAGGGTTGTCAACTCTTGCAGTTTTGATGCCGAAACTCCCATAGTCAGAATAGGAGTGTCGGGGTCAAAACCATGAGAGTTGGCAGTTCTAACCATAAAGATTAGAAATATATCTCCTCAACTCTTCCAAAAAGGAATGGACAAAAAAAGGGGGGACCGTTACAGTGCCCCTGTGACTTCCTTGGATCTCTTAGGCTGACGAACC
The DNA here is from genome assembly GCA_003113815.1 of Sphenodon punctatus. Taxonomy (NCBI): domain Eukaryota; kingdom Metazoa; phylum Chordata; class Lepidosauria; order Sphenodontia; family Sphenodontidae; genus Sphenodon; species Sphenodon punctatus. The sequence continues at coordinate 1,835,417 of QEPC01011131.1, forward strand.
ACTAGTCTTGGATCACTATTAATTTTAATAACAAGTGGGCGTCAGTCTTTGAAAAATCTCAGTCCCTATGGCTAATTCCCTCTCAATACCACAAGATCTGTACCTGGCAACTAGAGGAGAGATTTCCAGACTATTTGTTGGGACCCTAACATAGGTGTGTCTGAGACCCAGACAGAGAGTCTGGATCCATCAATGGCTCCTAACAAAGAAGGCCAGGGGATGTGAACTTTGGTTGCCAGAAGCAGGTAATGAACTACAAGGAATGGATTTATTTATTAATTATTATTACTATTTATATAGCGGCAGTGGTGTACCTGGCACTGTACAATCAGTAGTTATAGATAGGTCCTGTGGTGGCAAAACTAGTTAAAAAGGGTTTTTTTCCTAGTTCATGACTTAGGAGAACATGTTCTCTCTCGGGGTTACTATAGGTCACACTAACTGTCTTCAATGCTTGCTTCAACCAGTTTAATTTGGCTTTGACCGGCAGAGCGGAACTTCCTGTTCCTCCTTATATGGACAGGGCAAGTTAGATAAAATAGTCAGGAGACTTTGCTTTAAGCAGAATTTTTCCTTAGCAACTAGCACAGGACCAATTACAATGAAGTTAAAGTATGTGTAATCTTTTTTACTGCGCAGCTGTGAGATTGTAGAAGTATGTATAAATATGCTGTACTCCAGTTCCAAGGGGATCTCAGAATAACTTTTGTTGCTGAGATCCACAGCGCTGTGTATTTTTATGTATTATTATCAATTTGAAATAAACAAATCTTTTGGATCCAATGCAGCCTCCACTCTTCAATCAAGGAGGGAATTTTTCCCTAACAAATAGTGCCGAAACCCGGGAGAGTGGAACTTAGGAATCGGGTGTGAAATTCCTAAGGTAAGTGCTGCTGGGGTATGCCCCTTGCTTCTGAATGTGTAGAAATTAGGACTTAATTAATTTATTTAGTCCTTCTAATTACCTCAGAGCCTGAGATTTGAAAGTTTTAAGATCTGTAGTTGAAAGCTAGCTTCTGAATTTACTACTGAATCTAATATCTGAATCTGAATCTGTTACTGAATCTAAATCTGATAATCTGTTACTGAATTTGATACTGATAATTTGTTACTGAATCTGGTACTGATAATCTATTAATCTGATACTGAATCTGTAACTAATAGTCTGAAACTGAATGTTCTGATATTGTCCAAGGACCTGTAACTGATAGTTTGATACTGAATTTGATCTGAAATATTGATAACTGGTTTGTTAATGTTTTTTTTCTGGTGAATATTAGAAGCTGCTGCTGGCAGTGGTTATTAGATTGATAATTGGGTTGTTGATGGGTGTTTTAACTTTGTCTGATTTTTGTTAATGGAATGTGGTTTATATTTGTAAAAATTATAGAGTGAGTTTTATTGTTACTTTGTTAATTTGATAATTTGATAATTATTTTATGGGCTCAGAGGATTCCAAGTTGCTCCCGGGTGTCACCCCGGTAGGCTATATGGCCCAAAGATATGGCCAGCCTGCGTGCCGTTGTGTGCATAAATGGTATTTTTATACTGCAGATAATCCAGAGCTGCAGTTTCCTTTAATTGCGTCTTTTTGCATTCCTGTTCTTACACATTTGAGACTAAACCTTGAGTCCAAACACCCCCATCAAATGGAATTTTGGTATTTGTGGGTCGATGAAGCCAATAAATCCACTGTTCAGGAATGTTTTTCTCCTCGTCCCGAGACACTGGGATCCCCTCCTAAGTGTTCCCTATTCCCTGTCTCCTTTCTCCCCAACCCATTTCACCTCCAGTTCCCTGTACCTCCGTATCTCAACCCTCCTCCCTACTCGAGCTGCGTTGCAACTCGGCTGCTATGTTGAGGGAGTGACGGCAGGCAAACCCTGGCTGTTTCTCCTGTTATTTTCTGCAGGGTCCTAGTGCTCATCTCTTTTTTCCTCCTTATTGCTTTTAAATTACACTCAGGGTTAAATCCTGATGCAGTAGCTGGCCTTCAGCCAGTAGTACACACTTGCTTACAGACTGCTATGATTAATTATAGGACCCAATCCTTGAATGATGTTACCTCTGCCTGTTCCCAGATTTGGGAAATAATATAGGAACAAACAGATAAAAAGCAACTTGTCCAAATGTGTGTTATGTAAGTACAGCCCCAGCCCCTCCAGTCCTGCAGGACCCCAAATCAGGCTCCCTTATCATCCCCGCCAGGAGGGATGGCCCCCTTTCCCTCCGGGTGGTGACACTAGAGGTCAACATTTTGTCATGCGTGAAAGCCCTGTCCCGAGACACCTGCGCTTAGTGTTTTTCATAGCAAGAGGTTTCCTTGTAGACCAGCGCACACTGAAACCCCCTAACAAAGAAGAACCGTTTCCATTTAAATAGGGTGTTAATAAGCCTAAAAAGAGATTATTTTCAATACATGTTGGTGTATGCATTTGTGTGTAAGTTTAATACTGGATGTCTGCAAGAAACAATGTATGCCGGCTTCATGTGAATTTAGAGGTGTGAAACAAAATTTGTGTTGTTTAAAGTTTGTAGGACTTTGAGTGAGAATGTATATATGTATGTTTGAGGATTTTCTTTGAGTGTGCTTCACATCACACGTATAATAATTATTATTATTTCAGTTTACAAATGTCAATAGTCATGTTGTTTCTGCCCTAGTAAATACCGGGGCTACTTGTTTTGTGTTTAAAGTGTCAGACGTTCCCTTTCTTGCCCGGGGTGTGTGTTTACTATCAGGGGCTGATGGTGTCACAACTAGCCAGCTGCTCTCTGAAGTCTCCACTGTAACCCTGGGCCCACTCACAGAGCGGCACTCTTTCCTCTTTAGCCGTGACATCCCAGTCAACTTGTTGGGAAGGAATTTACTATGCAAATTGAATGCTCAAATTTTGTGTTCTCCAGATGGCATTTTTGTCAAACTATTGTCTCCTGATTCTCCAACTTTACTGATGGCCCTTGCCACGGAGGAGGTGGGACATCCTCTCCTGCCTGATAAACAGGAGTTGCTGTCTACTTGCCTTCCCAGTTGTGGGCAGACTCACCAGATGACGTGGGCCTGCTGCAAGGTCCCCCGCTTCAAATATCATTAAAGCCTGGTAAATCCTTCCCCTCTATTCCTCATTATCCATTGTCTTTAAAAGCCACAGAAGGCATTCGTGGGGTAACCCTGAAATTTCAGGAACAGGGCATTTTGGTTCCTACTCAACCCCCTGTAAATAGTCCTATTCTTCCTGAGAGAAAAAAACAACAACAACAAAACTGGAAAGTTTTACCCTGATGGTTCTCCTATTTACAGATTTGTTCAGGACCTCAGAGCCATAAATAATTTGTTGTTCCTTTGCAACCTGTTATTCCAGATCCTGTTTTAACTATTGCCAGTATAAATATTTCACTGTTGTTGATTTGTCACAAGCTTTTTTCTTTGTTCCTGTTCATTCTGACTCTCAATATCCATTTGCTTTTACTGATCCTGCTTCTAGAACTCAGTTCACTTTTACCCGCTTACCTCAAGGATTTAAGGATTCTCCCTCGTTGTTTGGGTTGGCTTTAAGCGCGACTTTGCAGGATTTGCGCCTTTCTTCAGATGCTACACTTATTACCTATGCAGATGACTAGGTTGATAGCTGCCCCAACTCAGGAACTTTGCCAACAAGCCTCATTACAACTTTTAAATCATTTGACTTCCAAGGGACACTAGGTTTCCCAAAGTAAGTTGCAATTTTGTCAGACCAGTATTTCTTATTTGGGACATGTCATCACTGCCCATTCTAGATCACTTTCCCTCGACCGTTTACAGGCTATTGTGTCTCTCCCCTTGTCCACTACCAAGCGGCAGCTGCGGAAATTTTTCGGAGCAGCTAACTACTGCCGCAAATGGATTTAGCCTTTGCCTATTTGGCCCAACCCTTGTACTCAGCATTAAATTTGGACCCTTTTTCCTTAAACATGGAAACTATACAGGCATTTCACACTATCAAAAGTGCTTTGGAGGCCCCACCTGCCTTAACCCGACCAGATTATCAAAAGCCTTTCACCCTGTTTTGCCATGAATCTCAGGGCTTTGCTCTGAGAGTCCTTACTCAGCTCTTTGGCCCTGATCAATGACCTGTCGCTTATTTTTCTTTCTGTTTGGATTCTGTAGCCCGGGGACTGCCCCCTTGTGTACGGGCTGTGGCAGCAGCCTCAGACTTGGTTGAAAAGGCCTCTACTTTGGTATTAGGTCATCCCCTAACTGTTGCTGTTCCTCATGCTGTTTCTTCTTTGTTACAGCACAAAAAGACACAATTTCTTTCCAATTTTAGATTAACCAAATACGAGTTAAACTTGTTAGCTCCTGAAAACATCACCTTGCAGAGAGTGTCTCCTTTGAACCCTGCATCCCTTCTTCCAACTCCTGGGGAAGGTAAACCTGATTGTATACTTGATTCTCAACCTCATGACTGTATTGACACTGTAGATTATTTGTTTACACCAAGGGTGGGTCTCACAGATGTACCCCTCCAAAATCCTTACTTGGAACTTTTTGTAGATGGAAGCTGCTTTCGCAAGGAGGGCATTTTACAGGTGGGTTATGCTGTTTGTACCCCTACCGAGGTTGTAGAAGTCTTTTCCCTTCCCTCATTGCGATCAGCTCAACCTGCAGAACTGGTAGCCCTTACCAGGGCCTGCACCTTAGCTACTGACCAAAGATCCAACATTTACACTGACTCCCGTTATGCCTTCGAAGTTTGTCATTCTTTTGGATTAATTTGAAAAGAAAGGGGATTTTTGACTTCTTCAGGATCATCTATTTCACATGCTCCTTTAATTTCTGAACTTTTATCTGCTTTACTTCTCCCCTCTCAAATAGCTGTTGTTCATGTATGAGCACACATTACTTCTTCCTCCTTTGAAGCTCTGGGCAACAGATTCGCTGATCAGACTGCAAAACGAGTAGCGATATCTGGCCCTTCTGCCTCTCTCGTTGTTGCAGTTTCCCTTTCAGATTCACCTTTGCCGGCGCTGCTCCTCTGTTATCTCCAGGATTACCAACAGAAAGCACATCCGTCAGAACACCTCATCTGGACAAAGGCTGACTGCGCCCCTGATGATCAAGGCATTTTCTGACACCCCGACGGACGTCCAGTAGCACCTCGATCTTTAGTTCAACATCTTGCTCGTGTGTGCCATGGTAGGACTCACTCGAGCAAAGGGGGGATGGCGGCCATGATTTCAGCTTCCTGGTTTGCTCCTTTTGTCACCACTGAAACACTTAAGGTTGCCCAATCCTGCCCTACCTGTCAGTCTTTTAACCCTTCTTGTACTGAACCTGTGCAACCATCATCTTGCCCATGGAGTGATGGCCCCTTCCAGAACATACAGATTGACTTTGCTGAGTTACCACCGGCCCAAGGGTTCAAATACATGCTTGTTGTTGTTTGCATTTTTTCTTCATGGGCTGAAGCTTACCCCTGCCGTAAAGCAGATGCAGAGGCAGTGGCCAAACATCTCCTTCGAGACTTTATTCCTCGTTTTGGTATTCCTCTTTCCATTGACTATGATCAAGGTTCTCATTTTACTGAAAAATTGATTCGGTTACTATGCAAAAGTTTGCAAGTCAAGTTGCATTTTCACACACCATACCATCCACAAAGCAGTGGACAGGTTGAATGAAAGAACTCAGATCTCAAAACTCGACTAGCTAAGTTGACTCATGAAACTGGACTGAAATGGCCAGAAGCACTCCCTCTAGTCCTGATGGCCACCAGAGCCAATCCAAACCGGAAACATGGCATGAGCCCCTATGAACTTGTCGTTGGCTGGGCCATGCGAGTGGGCATTGAACTACGCCCTCCTCAGGTACGTGATCTGTCTGATTTAAATGACCATTTAACTCAAATGTGATTTCTCTTTCGGAAGCCTTGAAAACTGCCCACAACCAGGCCAAGGAGGCGCACACGCCACCGCTCACAGAACCCTGCCATCCTTTCGAGCCAGGAGACTGGATCTTCATAAAAGAATCCAAAAGAAAAAACTGTTTGGCTCCTCGCTGGACTGGACCTCATCAAGTTCTCCTGACAACCCAGACGGCTGAAAAAATTGAAAGAAAAAGTGCCTGGATCCACGCTTCACACTGCAAAAAGACCTCTGAGCCTATAGAAAGGGGGCCAGAGGAACAGGGTGTAAGTGCTGGTAACTTCTCCCCTGTGCAAGAACCGGCTGTGCCACCTCACGATGAAGAAGAAGCACCACAACAACGGCATTTCCACAAGGAACAAAAACAGCAGCCAACCTCATGGCCTGAAGAGTATGCTCCTCTGGACAATCAGTATTGCCACCATTTGTTCCTTTTCACTTTGGTTGTTTCACCATACTCAGCACAGCCTATATAAAAAAGAACTCTCCTCCAGGAAAACGATCTTTACATTTGGAAAACATTTTTGCTAGTAATTGAGCAGCTTCGCATTGATTTAAATGTATTTGATTGTTGGATTTGTGCTTACATTCCCTCACATTTTTAGAAGGTATTCCTATGCACGCATATCTGTTTAATTACAGTGAATTAAAGTTTCCATATAGGCCTGAGTTGTCTCCTAATGAATGCCACATGGGCAGTTGTACAGCGCAACATTTTTGAATTTATTTACATTATAGCCCCTCCCAGGTATTTACCTGTCCTAAGTAGAGATACTATTCATATTTTCATAAGTACCATAGGGGGGAATTGTGGTGGCAAAACTAGTTAAAAACGGTTTTTCTCCTAGTTCATGTTTTAGGAGAACATGTTCTCTCTCAGGGTTACTATAGGTCACACTAACTGTCTTCAATGCTTGCTTCAACCAGTTTAATTTGGCTTTGACCGGCAGAGCGGAACCTCCTGTTCCTCCTTATATGGACAGGGCAAGTTAGATAAAATAGTCAGGAGACTTTGCTTTAAGCAGGCTTTTTCCTTAGCAACTAGCACAGGACCAATTACAATGAAGTTAAAGTATGTGTAATCTTTTTTACTGCGCAGCTGTGAGATTGTAGAAGTATGTATAAATATGCTGTACCCCATTTCCAAGGAGATCTCAGAATAACTTTTGTTGTTGAGATCCACAGCGCTGTGCATTTTTATGTATTATTATCAATTTGAAATAAACAAATCTTTTGGATCCAGTGCAGCCTCCACTCTTCAATCAGGGAGGGAATTTTTCCCTAACAGTCCCTACCCCAAGGGCTTACAATCTAAGATCCCTGGGTGTTAACAAACGAGACATTAGCCCGCTATAGCTCCCACTAAGTGAGTGTCCACCTGCCCATTTATTAGATATTATTCCCCACCAGACACAGGGTCACCACCCACAGGACCCACAGCCTCCACTCACAGTACGGTCTTGGAGGATGTGGAGCCCACCATGTGGGTGAATGCTGGCTAATGTGTGCTCATGTGTCTGCGTCCTGTCAATTAGGTTGCAGGCAGTGCCTACATGCTTACAGGTCCACCAGCACCATAGAATCACGGGCCGAAATCCTAGAGCACAGGAGGAGTGACTGCTTCCTGCCCCTCTCTCTGCTTTCCCTCTCCCTGGTGCTGGCAGTGGAAGCTGCCTCCAGGCACATGAAAGACACGCCAGGGACTGCCTGTTTATTAGGCTGGACACACAAAACATGCGAGTTAAGGCTGAATGGGGTCTGCACAGACTGAACCCAGACTGAAGCAGGCTCACGGCTCATTTATTTTTACCCTCTGTTTTTGTATATTTTCTTCGAAGTATCTAGTGCTGGCCGGAGACAGGATACTGAGCTAGGTATGGCAGCCCTTGAGTTTGAGTTTTCATGCTCTACTAAATATGGAGCTGTGCTTCGTTGTGTAGTTGACAGTAACCAGTATGCTTTGGCAAGCTTGCCCACAGATCATATTATCACAGCTACATAGACATCAAAATGCAATCCTAGTATTTTAACTTTAGTACATTTTCTTGCATGGAGATTTCCAACAGACAACAATAATACTGCCAAGTAAACCTGCCTTTGTGATGATTATTTGAGAATCATTTAATTTTAATTGTAATCATCGCGTTCTAGTGTGGAACATCCAGCTTAACAGATGTGACCGTATTGCAATGCCATAGAAAGATATCAAAGGGAAGAATTTTTCAAGGGTCATTGTAGACTTTGCTGACTATTGAAAATTCCCAGATTACTACCACATTACATTTTTCATCAGCATTCTGCTTAATTTACTGAAATTGTAATTTACCAAGTGTGCATGACTGGAAAGAGAATGACCTTTTTACTCTGCTCAGATATTGAAATTTTTTACAGGGTAATATATTTTACTTCCTTGGTGTTAATCTCACCTGACAGTACAATCATCCTCATCTTCATCAGAGTTCTTTCTTACAGATCCTTTTTAGAGTGCATGGTCTTAACAGCACAGAGGGAAAGGGAAAACTATAAGGCAGGGGTGGGGAGCATTTTTCTCCCAGGGCAGCTTTGAGAATTAATTCAAGCTTCAAGCACAGCATAGAAGTTGGGTGTGGGAGTGCTTAATAGGTGCATTCATGAAGAGGAGGGTCCAGATCATGGATAAGTGCCGTGAATGTGTCCCCTACCTTTGTGTGCATGTCCTCATCTCCTCTCCCTTTCTCTGAGTTCAGTCTTCCGGGGTAGGAACTGAATCCAAGGGCCAGGGCCAGGGCCAGGAACTAGAAAAGGACCAAATAAAAACTAGCTGTGGGCCACATTTGGTCCTCGGCAGGAGGTTCCCCAGTTCTCTTATATATGGGCAGGTGGAAAGAATTGAAGGGCTTTCATTGTATGAGGTTTTCATTATGTGTGTTTGGAACTGGGTGATTGGGAATTGGGGTTACCCTTAACCAAACCCCTACTGCACCTCCAAACACAGCCATGACTTGGTTTCCCCACTCATAATCTTCATGGGCTAGAGATTTTAAAACCCAGGGTTTCTTCACCCACTCTTGCAAGAATGTGTTTTGGGCCAAACACACACAAAGCCAGATTCACAAGTGCAGACTCTTAGCCGTCTGTAGTTTGAGGTGCTCCTAGATCATAGAAAATTTATTTAGGGAAGCTCATCTCTGCATACAAATAGAAGACCACCCAGTTCAGCAAATGTATATAGTACATCTTCATTAGAGTAAAATAAAGCTTTTATAAAAAGAAATTAAAGTTCAGGTTAAAATAAAAAGGGAAAATGGTCCAGAGTAGAGCTTCAGCGGGCAGCACATTTGCTACTCACGGACAATACCTGCAATTTCAAGCACTGTGTCAGGTGCCTGACTTGGTACCCAAGTAGTGGTGGCTGGTGGTTTTTGAGGCTGGTGGGGTGGTGGGCAGGTTGAAGCTCCTGCTGGTAGCTTTGCTGCCAGCGGGCCTAGGGGCGAAGCCTGGTCAATGGTAGGCAGAGCCTGGCCAACAGTTAGGCCAGTGGCGTGGCTTAACCCAGCAGCAAAGAGTTCCCAGGGTTAACATCGGATGGACATTATGTTAACACTGGGAACTCCTTGCTGCTGCATGAAGCACTGCCACTGGAGGAATAGAGAGCTCTCTTACTGGGGTCCTGCTCACTTTCTCTTTCCCACTGGGTCCAAATTACCATAGCAGGTTAAAAAAATAGATCACGTTGCCATTGCCTACCTTTATTCTGAACCAAATAAGCCCTATCCAAACCAGCATCCCTAGTACCTGCACTGTATCTCCAGCAGCCAAATGCCTGCCCAAACAAATAGGCCCTTTTAAAACATTTGGGCAGCTGCAGGACAGTATTGCAACCCAAAAAGCCCCATCCAAACCAGCATCCCTAGTACCTACACTGTATCGCCAGCAGTCAAATGCCTGTCCAAACAAATATGCCTTTTAAAAAAATGTTTGGGCAGCTGCAGGCCTGTATTGCAACGAAACAAGCCCCATCCAAACCAGCATCCCTAGTACCTACACTGTATCGCCAGCAGTCAAATGCCTGTCCAAACAAATATGCCTTTTTAAAAACGTTTGGGCAGCTGCAGGACAGTATTGCAACCCAAAAAGCCCCATCCAAACCAGCATCCCTAGTACCTACACTGTATCTCCTGCAGCCAAATTTGTGTCCAAACAAATAGGCCTTTTTTATTTTAAAGTTTGGGGAGTTGCAGACCTGGAATGCAGCCAAACAAGCCCCATCAAAACAGCAGCCTAGACATGCAGTAAGATGAGATTGGGGGTATCTTATCCACCAGGGCTGAATAAACCAAAATTAAACAATGCATTTCTGTTTCTCCACAAAAGCAGTCACAAGCAGAGAGGCAAGAAACTACTTTCCAGCAGTGGGAAGCATTGAAACAGCAAAGGGACCATTTTAAACAAGAGTAGTTACAACCAGTGGACCCACAAATTAACAAAATGGCTTCTCTACTCATGCTTGGGAGGGGAGAAGGAAAGCAGCAATGCATCATGCAAACACAGAGCAAGCAAACCAAACCATCTTAAGGCAACAACATTATGTGCAGTCCCTAGCACACTATAAAAGCAGCAGTGAGGATTTCCACTTGTCCCCCAAAACATGCTACACAGCTCTGTTGCAATGTAAGAGATATCTGCTGCAACCAGACAGGGAGCATCTATGCAAGGACTAGCCATTAGTGAAAAAGCTTGCCACAAAATCTCACAAAACTGTAAATGGCAGAGCCATTTTTGTTGTTGTTGTTGTTGTTGTTTTTAGGCAGAGCCATTTTAAAATGCAAGCAACATTCCAGCAAAGATTGGAAACGTTTCCATCCAAGCTCCTAGGTCCCCCACCCGTAAACCAGAAAACAGACAGTTTACGTCAAAAACAGCCAAGAAAGAGACCAATTTTAACCAAGAGTAGCCATAGCCAGTGGGGCCCCCAGAAAATGGCCATGGCCTTTGCACATGCTGGGGGGGGGGGTTGGGAGAGGAGCGGGGGAAATCAGCAGTGCACACTGTAAACACAAACACAGAACAAGCAAAAGCAAACCAGATCTTAAGCCAACTGCACCATATTATGCGAAGTCTTAGCACACCACAAAAGTAGCAGCGAGGAGTTCCATTTGTCCCCCCAAACTGTTACAGCTCTGTTGCAGCCCCATTTCCCCCAGCAGTCCCCTTACACACACACCCAGCCCCATTTTCCCTACCAGTCCCCTTACCCCCCCAAGCCCCATTTTCCCCACCAGCCCCCTTACCCCCCTGGCCCCATTTTCCCCACCAGCCC
>QEPC01011131.1:1889209-1912851 GCA_003113815.1 Sphenodon punctatus
GGGAGCATATTACACCTGTGCTCCAAGCTCTGCACTGGCTGCCGATAGCGTGCCAAGCCAGGTTCAAGGTGTTGGTGTTGATCTATAAAGCCCTACACGGTCTGGGCCCCTCATACCTCAGGGATCGCCTCGCCCTCTGCACCCCAGAGCGGCTCCTTCGGTCTGCCAGGGATGCCTTCTTGGGGGTCCCCCATGTTAAGCGGGGGGCCACAATGGAGAGGGCATTCTCAGTGGCCAGGCCGCGACTTTGGAACTCCCTTCCGGAGGAAGCTTGCCTGGCCCCAAACCTGTTGACATTTTGGCTAAGTTGCAAAACCTGGCTGTTCGCCCAGGCCTTTGGGAGGGTGGGAGGGTAGGGTGAGGGGGTTTTAGCTCCCCCACCTGATCTACTATTTATTATCTTAATTGTTATTTTAGCCCTGTTTTAATATTGTTATATTGGATGTTTTTATTTGTTTTTATTTGTTTTTATTGTTGTAAGCCGCCCCGGGCTTCTTTGGCAGGAGGGGCGGGGTATAAATCCATGAAATAAATAAATAAATAAATTAAATTAATGTCTAGAGTTGGGCATGCTCTGCCTCCAGGTTTTGGACATCCAATGACCATACGGATGTGTGTTTTTGTGAAGGGCCAGTCTAGTTTCTGTGCATCTCGATGGTGTTTCTGTTGAGTGGGGGTGGCAGCATGGAAGAAAGAACAGCAATGAGTGTTTTTAGATGAACTGCAGCACCGGTTCTGCCTGTGCCAGCCTGCTTCACCCGTCTGGCCAGTTCGTTTAAAAGCACCCCACCAGATGTGGAAGTGGAGCAGGCTCTAGGGCAGCCCTGCTTGCAGCACTCCAGAACATCCTGGAGTACCACCTGCAGTGTGGGCCAGCTAAACCCAGACACTGGCCCAAAGTGGAGCTGCTGTCCATCTGCTCAGTGGACCCATGCTGCAGCTCCACTTTTGTCTGGCCGTTGCCCCGGGCAATACCATAGAGTTGTGGGCAGTGGGCACCAGCCTAGATCATCAGGTGATCTGCCCGCAACTCTATGGTGTGTTGAGGGGACACCGTGCGGGCAGACTGTGGAATGGGGAAAATCTCCCAGGCGTCTCCGAGCGTGCGGTGGCCCCGCCACCTGTCTCTCCCACCTCCGGCCCTGCTTACTGCGGCATCCCCTTCTCTGTTGCCTGGCAACCCGAACCACGCCGCCCACTGCCACCAGAACCGGGCGGCTTCTTACAATGGGGCAATCCATTCCCTGCTGTTCACTCCCAGCTCCTGATAGTAAGAGGTTACATTCCCCAAACCTACCTGGCTAATAGCTGCTAATAGACCCAGAAACTTGTCCAACCCTTTCTTAAACTCAGTTATACTACTGGGTTCATCTAAAAAAGGCCCAGGTGAGGCTGCAAGTGGGCGGACATGGGGGTGCACCCCAGAGCAGCTCTGGGGACAGGCAGCCTCTGTGTCCATCTGTTTATATCCAAAGAGGTGGGGGAAGGGACTGGTGTGTGTGTGTGTACGCGCGCTTCTTTAGGGAGTGAGGGAGGGTATGTTTTCACAGGGAAGGGTATGGGAAGGGGCTGGGGGGGGGAGTGTGTTCACAGATTTGTTCACTCTCTTAGGAATGAAATTTTGCCAACAGAGTCCCAGCAGTTTCTATTCCAGGGCTGTCAGACATTTGACAGTCTGGATCTGGCTTCTGTGTCCCGCAGCCAGGTCCCAGCAGTTGTATTAAGGGATTTCATCTGGGAGGAGACTATCCAGTAGCTACAAACACACAGTGACACAACAGTCTGTCCAGCCAGCTACATGCCCAGAATGATGTCATCGATTCAGCATGGGATGGATTTGCATGTATTTATCTGTATTTGCTCATTTTAATCTGTTTTAGTTCTAAGTCCCCTTCGCCGCGGGTAATCCCGGCGACGGGGTAATTGCCGCGCCCCCCCTCGGGGATACGGCGCAGTCAAGATGGCTGCCAGAGCAGCGTGATCGGGCCATGGGGCCGGTTGCCAGGGCAACCCTGGTGGCGCGTGCGCAGTGGCGCCGCGCCTGGAAAGAGAGCGGTTCCCGCCCTTTGTAGGGAGGGCGGGGCCGCGAGGAGAAGCCTCAGTCTGCGTGCGGGTGCAAGAAGGCAGCCCCACCCACCTCACCCTTGGTACTGTGGTTTTTACTGGTTGCCATTACGGAGCCGAAGGGGAATTTTGGCAACTAGCCTAAATTTAGGGTTGCTCGTTTCGCCCCTTTAACAGTGCCAAGTAGGTTAAATAGGTTGTTTGGCAACGTAATTTGGACAGAGAATGATAAAACCACCAAGTGCGGAATTAATGAAATATGTGAATGTGAATTGACAACAGCAAGATTGATTCCACAAGAAAAGGGATTTATCGTCGCACTTTGCGGGGGTCCAGTATGCTACAGTAGGATAAACAGGTAAGAATAGGATAAGATGAGTCATCTCCTTAAGAGATGGGGAGGCGACACCCTGTGCGAAGGGAGAGCAGTACGCGCAGGGGTTATCACCCTGGGAGGCGTACCAGGTGAGACCAGCAAGTACATGCACGGTCTGCTGGCCTTACGGGTACTCACCTCCTTACTCATGCCCACCGTTGGGCCTGTTCCCTTTCGGCCAGAGCCAGAGTGCTGTCGAAGGGAAGAAGTTCGTTGGTTAGTACTGACTAGGGAAGGTGCATCCCGGTCAGTACACGTTAATAAGAATTAAGTAGCTAGCATACTGGACCCATATTGCTGGTGCAATCACCCACTGGCCTAATTGATCTGTTGAAATAAAGTGCGGCCAAGTTTAAACCATATACTGCCTCTGTGTCTCATTGGGGGGGTGCGCCGGCAAGTCCCCTTCGCCGCGGGTAATCCCGGCGACGGGGTAATTGCCGCGCCCCCCCTCGGGGATGCGGCGCAGTCAAAATGGCTGCCGGGCAGCGTGATCGGGCCATGGGCCGGTTGCCAGGGCAACCCTGGTGGCGCGTGCGCAGTGGAGCCGCGCCTGGAAAGAGAGCGGTTCCCGCCCTTTGTAGGGAAGGCGGGGCCGCGAGGAGAAGCCTCAGTCTGCGTGCGGGTGCAAGAAGGCAGCCCCACCCACCTCACCCTTGGTACTGTGGTTTTTACTGGTTGCCATTACGGAGCCGAAGGGGAATTTTGGCAACTAGCCTAAATTTAGGGTTGCTCGTTTCGCCCCTTTAACAGTGCCAAGTAGGTTAAATAGGTTGTTTGGCAACGTAATTTGGACAGAGAATGATAAAACCACCAAGTGCGGAATTAATGAAATATGTGAATGTGAATTGACAACAGCAAGATTGATTCCACAAGAAAAGGGATTTATCGTCGCACTTTGCGGGGGTCCAGTATGCTACAGTAGGATAAACAGGTAAGAATAGGATAAGATGAGTCATCTCCTTAAGAGATGGGGAGGCGACACCCTGTGCGAAGGGAGAGCAGTACGCGCAGGGGTTATCACCCTGGGAGGCGTACCAGGTGAGACCAGCAAGTACATGCACGGTCTGCTGGCCTTACGGGTACTCACCTCCTTACTCATGCCCACCGTTGGGCCTGTTCCCTTTCGGCCAGAGCCAGAGTGCTGTCGAAGGGAAGAAGTTCGTTGGTTAGTACTGACTAGGGAAGGTGCATCCCGGTCAGTACACGTTAATAAGAATTAAGTAGCTAGCATACTGGACCCATATTGCTGGTGCAATCACCCACTGGCCTAATTGATCTGTTGAAATAAAGTGCGGCCAAGTTTAAACCATATACTGCCTCTGTGTCTCATTGGGGGGGTGCGCCGGCAAGATTCTGGGGCAGATATTTCTACACATTTTTATATTAGGTTGGGTAGCACCCTATGTTTTTGTGCATTGCTTAGTACAATGGATCCCCAAACCTGATTAGAGATTCTGGGCACTACTGTAATATAAATAAGTCAGAATAACTCTTGAGGCAGGGTTAGGACAAGACTAGAACATAGGTCATAGTAGGTCAGTACTGAGATCTATTGGGGGAGTTGTGTGAAATCCAGATGGCATGCAGGTGATCAAGACTGAAGCAAATTATTTGGCAGGGCCATTTGGGAGAATTTTGTGCCATACGTATTCTCAAACTGTTTTTGGTGTTAGTGAGTTTTGTCCAAACCTTGCCTTCCCCAAGAGTCACCCACTTGCCTATTAACGATAAAAATATAAATCTAGTCATAGGCCTCAGCTTAATCAAGTAGCATTATGGCACTGCAATGAAAAACTCTTATTTTATTGCCCACAAAAAATAATATAATAATCATCATTATTAATGGGATGACTGTGAACAAAATGCTCCAATAGTCACTCCTATTATAATGCATAATAAGATAGACTTTTGATATATTAAAGATTTAACCTTTGAGTTGGAACCAATTTTTGATTTGGCAACGAAGCTTAAGTTACAGTGAAGGAACGTGTGAGCTCCCAGGATAGCCTGAGTCTATAAATGGATTGTTCTATTACTAATGTAACTGGGGTTGAAGAAACAGAACAATTTTTTCACAGCTCATGCATCCAGAAACCAGCCACTATGCTTGGCATCTGAGTCGACATACAGGGTCGGCCTTACGCAGGGCCAGTAGGGTCTATGGCCCAGGCCCTGACGTTGGAGGGGGCCCTACATGTAGGCCAGTCCCTGAATCCCTCCCTGCCAGAGGAGTGTGTGTCTGTGTAAGAGAGGGAAAGTGTGTGTGTGTCCATTCCTCTGTGACTAAGGGCTGCCTTGGGCAGGAGGGTGCGGGATAGCAAGTCTTTGTAATAAATAAATAATAAATAAGGATGCTACGGCAAAAGAGGAGACCTTTATGTAAGATTGCCAAATCATTTGAGAAGCGCATGTCCAGTCACTGAACATCTGCTTCTTTAGACACTGCTGCAGTTTCCATGCTACAGTAGAGTGTGTGTTACTTTGTAATATTGCCCTTTAGGTGATGTGCCTGGTACTTGGGACCGCATCTGGTATTTTGCTCATGGATGATATCTGCAAAACAATTTGAAAATATAGAGTGCAAAGAGTAAGCCTTCTTGCTCACCAATGGCCTTTAAAAGTTATCAGAAATCAGTCAACATTTGAAAAAGAGGCTTAAAATCATAAACCAATGTTAGATTATAATCTGTGCTGTTTAATTACTGCAGCTTTCTATATATTATCTGATTGGTGAAACAGCACTCTTCAAAAAGACTGTTGAAACCAGGCTCACTCTGGGAAGGAACAAACATTAATGATCAGAATTAGAAAGTAGCCATAACTTCCTGACAATCCTGCTCCCAGGAGAGCATTTTCATTTCTCTGCTGCTTTCTTTTTTTCTCTCCTCATTTATTAAAACTGTATAAAATGCTTAGTGAGTGGACTTCAAGTTCAAAGCTGAAAGATGATGTATTTTTAGCTAATGGCCTTTTTCAGGAACTGGTTAGAACAGAGGTGGTAGCATTAAACAGCAAGATAAGTTCAGCAATTAGTAGGAGTCAGATGGGAGCTGATGAATGATATACCGTAGCAGGAAGTTGCTGGAAAGAGAGTTGGAGAAAGATGACATGGAAGTGGGGGAGGGGATGCAAACAAAATAACTGACTTAGGACATAAGAAAAATGGGTTGGAGATTTATCAGTGACCTACAAAGGCTGGCAGGGGGAAGAGCAGAACTGAGAGGGTACTGTGATGTTCATAATTTGTCTGTGAGTAACAAATGGGAAGAGATGGACTGGCTGATTATTATTATTATTATTATTAACAAACATTTATATAGCGCCAGCAGTGTACCTGGCACTTTACAAAGTAATAAAATAGACACGGTCCCTGCCCCTAGGGCTTACAATCTGAGAGACAGGAGCTGGGGGAGAGACTTAGGAAGGGGAACAGAGGGAGAGACAAGGGGTCTAACATTCATGAAGATGCGAGGTCTCAAGTGCACGTACTTGGCTTGGTTACGATGAGAATGACAGCAGGCAGGTCCATGTTGCAAGGATAAGGGTAAACCGATCGTAGGTATAGGAATAGTGGCTCAGCAGGATAAAGAGTCAGACAGAGCAGAGCGAAAGAGGTGAGTTTTAAGGAGAGATTTGAAGGTATGAAGGGAGGGGGCAAGGCGGATGTGGACAGGGAGGGAGTTCCAGGCATGGGGGGCAGCAAGTGAGAAGGGACGAAGGCGCTTAGGGGAGCAGGGAAGGCGTGGAAGGGCAAGAGAGGGGACAGAGGAGGAGCGAAGTGCACGGGCTGGAGTATGGAGGGCGATAAGTGCAGAGAGGTAGGGGGGAGCGAGGTTGTGAAGAGCTTTATAGGTGAAGATCATGGAAGGTTGTGGTTATACAATAGCCCAACCTAGCCCCACCCTCCAGACACCTACTGACTGATGAAGTACATAGGGCTAAGCAATGTGTATATGGTACAAGCTCTGCAATCCAGTCCTCTATGTTCTGTAGACACGACCTAACTACATTCATGGGGGTGGGGGGGACTGAACTAGATGACCCTTAAGGTCTCTTCCAACTCTGTGACACCTAGCAACTTTGAGAGTTGTTAGCAATCTCCTACTGGTCAACAATAAGAACATAAGCAGTGCCATTCTGGGTCAGACCAATGGTCCAGCGAGCCCAGCACCTGTCTCCGACAGTGGCCAATCTTGGTTGCTTGGAGAAGTAGCCAACAGGTGAGGTCACTATGGGTGTCACGGCTGGTAAGGGGAAGAGGGGGGAAATGTTGGGAGGAAGGGAATAGTAAGGGGGAACACACACACTCTGAAAGGAAGGACACACAAGAGGGCGGCCTTTTCTCTTGATTAGATGTCTATCGGAGGAAACCACGCCACCCACTGCTACCAGAACTGGGCAGCTTCTTCCAGTACCACCCCGTCCAAGCCGCCCCGCCCCCAGTAAGGTAGGGAGGCCGGGCTTAGAGGGGTGGCGGAGGTGAAAATCACGAATAAGACGAGGGGCATGAATGTGCCCAACAGGCTCCCAAGAGCGCTCGGCGGGGCCATAATTTTTCCAATCAACAAGATAATATAAGCGAGAGCCAAAAATGTGAGAATCTAGTATTGCACGAACTTCGTATTCAGGGGTATTGGAAACAATGATAGGGGGAGGAGGGATAGTTCTTTGAAGGGCATACGTTGGAACGAGGGGCCCTTTTTAACAAAGAAACATGGAAAGAGGGGTGAATTTTCATGTGGGCAGGTAGGTGACGTTGTTCAATTGTCGCTTAATCGGGAAGGGGCCCATATAAGCATCATCGAGTTTAGCGGAGGGACGTAGGGACGGGTAGTTGCGACGTCTAACCCAAACCAAATCTCCTACCTTAAATTGAGGGCCAGGTAATTGGCGGGTGCCAGCGGCAATCTTATACCGGGAATGGGCATGGCGTAAGTGCCCGAGGGCGACCCGTTGTACCCCATGAATGATTTTCACCAAAGCCCCAGCAGCCGGCACTGACGAGAGGGGCACGTCTGGAAAACAAAGGGGGGGATGAAAACCATATGATACATAAAAAGGGGAATTTCCTAATGATGCGTTAGGTCCATTATTATAAGTAAATTCTGCAAGGGGTAAACGTTCTACCCAATCATCCTGAAGGTACGTGCAAAAACAACATAAATACTGTTCAATATCTTGATTAGTTCTTTCAACTTGTCCATTAGCTTGGGGATGATATGCAGTCGTTGGTCGAAGCTTCACCCGCAGAAGAGAGAAGAAGGCTTTCCAGAAGCAAGAAATAAATTGGGGGCCTTGGTCTGAGACAATTTCCTTAGGTAGCCCATGGAGATGTACCACCTCATGGAAGAGAACACGTGCAGTGGAAGGGGCCGAGGGTACTCCTTTGCAAGGAATAAAATGCCCCATCTTGGTAAAATAGTCTATTATGACCAGGATGGAGTCATGCCCTGTGGATTTAGGAAGTCCCACGATGAAGTCCATGGTTATTTTCTGCCAGGGACCCTTGGGGCACTCGGTAAGTTGTAGTAAGCCCACTGGTAGGGTTCGAGGAGTCTTGGTGTGGGCACACGTGGTACATCCTTGGACATATTTGTCCACATCCTTACGAAGGGAAGGCCACCAAAAGGAGCGCTGGATTAAGGAAAAGGTATGTTGGTTTCCGGGGTGACCTGCAAGGGGGGAATCATGATGAGCCCATATGACCTGCGGTCGAAATTTGGGAGGAATAAATATCTTTCCTTTATAGTAATATAGACCATTGGTCAAGGTAATTCCAGAACATGGCGTTTCCTTACAGGTCACGGCCTGCAGCTGAACTAGAGAAGGAAGAGTAGCAGCAAAAACCTGAGGGTGTAAGATCAGCCCTTGGAGTTCCTCATCCCTTCCTGTCGGGGTATGATAACGTGATAATGCGTCGGCCATGGTGTTCAGGGAACCGGGATGATATTGAATAGAAAAGCAAAAACGTATGAAAAATAATGCCCACCTTGCATGTCTTGCATTGTTGATATGAGCGGACTGGAGGTAGGCTAAATTTTTGTGGTCTGTGGAAACCAAAATAGGGTGGGGACCACCTTCCAAGAAGTGCCTCCACGCTTCAAAAGCCGCCTTGATGGCGAGTAATTCTTTATCTAAAATGGGGTAATTTCCTTCAGCAGGGGTTAATTGGCGGGAGTAGTAGGCGCATGGTAGCTGATATTCTGAGGGGCCAAGGGCTTGAGTTAGCATGGCCCCGATTGCCACATCCGATGCGTCCGCTTCTACTATAAAAGGTTGTGTGACATCAGGGTGTTGGAGAAAGGGGGCTGACATAAAGGTCTGTTTTAATAGAACAAAAGCCTTATCTTGGTGAGGTCCCCATTCAAATTTTTCCCCTTTTCGTAACAAGGTAGTAAGGGGTTTATAGTAAGGTCCGCATGGTGCAAGCTATATTGTCTATAATAATTTACACTACCTAAAAATCGTTGTAAAGCTTTTACCGTGGTTGGCGCTGGCCAGTGATTTATGGCTTAAAGCTTGCTGGGGTCCATATGTATTCCTTTGGACGATACAATGAATCGCAGAAAGGGAACAGAAGTAGCATGAAAAAGGCATTTTTCCCTTTTGCAATACAAACTGTTATCCAATAGGCATTTTAGGACCGTCCGAACATGCATGATATGATCTTCTAAGGAGGAAGAAAAAAATAAGAATATCATCAAGATATGCTACCACATGTAAATCCAATAAGTCCTACAAAATATCGTTGATAAAATGTTGGAAAGTGGCGGGAGCATTTACTAGTCCATAGGGCATTACACAATACTCAAAATGGCCAAACCTAGTGCGAAAAGCAGTTTTCCATTCATCTCCCTCCTTGATTCGAACCAGATTATATGCGCCCCTGAGGTCAAGTTTGGTGAAGATGGTAGTTCCTTGGAGATTTCCAAGTAGTTCAGGGATAAGGGGAAGGGGGTAACGGTTTTTAACTGTAATTTTATTTAATCCGCAATAATCAATACACAGCCGAAGATCCCCCTCCTTCTTGGGGACAAAAAAAAGAGGTGCCCCTGCAGGGGAGGTGGAGTGTCGTATAAACCCCTTCGCTAAATTCTCCTTAATGTAGATTCTCAAGTTTTCGGTCTCCCCCGGGGACAAATTATAAATACGCCCATGTGGAGGTTCGCTTCCGGGGATAAGTTCAATCGGGCAGTCATAAGGCCTATGAGGGGGAAGCTCAGAAGCCTCGCGCTTACTAAATACTATGGCTAAATCAAGATAGGAAGAGGGGAGGGAAAGGTTTGAGGAATGGGACAAAGTCAGGGTTTTTTAACTAACTCCGCCGGGTTAGGAAGTTTGTGAGGATGGCAAGAAGGAGCAGTGAACACTAAGGATTTAGTAACCCAATCAATAGAAGGGTTATGTTTCTGTAACCAAGGCAATCCCAGGACAAGGGGAAACAGGGGGGAGGAAATTAGGTCAAACTGTATGGTTTTGTGAACCTATAGTACACTGTATCAGGATGGAACAAACAGAAAGGGGTCCTGAGGTAAGAGGGGATCCATCAATAGTCTGAATTACTTCTATGGATTTACGGGTTTGGTTAGGAATTCCCTGTCGGTTGGCGAAGGTAGTATCCATAAAATTGCCTGAGGCCCCTGAATCAATCAGCGCCTTTACTACCACAGACCGGGCTGAGAGCCATTGGAGGGTAAGGGATATTTTCAACTACTGGGTCACCTTCGTCTTCAGTCCTAGTCCAAAGAGGGGGTTACAACAAGTTACCTAGAGGCCCCCCCCCCTCCTCCCGGCTCCTGGCATTTCCCGAGACCCTAGAACGAGAGGCCTTAACAGGACATTCCCTTGAAAAGTGAGTATTAGCTCCACAATAAAAACAAAGTTTCAATTGTCGTCGTCTTTCTCGTTCTTCAGGGGTAAGGGGTCCCCATAAGACTCCTATTTGCATAGGTTCGGGCTCCCCCATCCCTGTTGAACCCTGAGGAGGAGGAGGATTTACGGTTCCCCTAAATACCCATGAGCCCATACCCCAACCTTGATCTCGACAATGCTCTTTTTCGTTCCATAATGCGTTCATCAATTTGTATGGAGACGGTGACCATCTCCTCTAAGGATTGGGGGGTAGTCGTTAAGGCCCTGCCGATATAATGCTCGCAGGGCTGAATCGCTCCACTCAAGGTCAAAAGCCAGTTTCCTAAATTGAGTGGTGTAATCCAATAAAGGATTCTTGCCCTGACGAAGGTGCAAAATGGCCTGCTCGGCATCCCTAACCCTGTGGGGTAATCGAACAAAAATCAAAATTGTTTTAAAAATCCTTTATAATCACGTAAAAGTGCATCGTCTGTGGCTAGCAAGGGGGTTGCCCAATCCAGGGCTACACCTCCCAATAAACCTACTATATAAGCTACCTTCGCCTGGTCAGAATTGTAAGTAAGGGGTTGGGTCTGAAAGGTAAGGGTGCACAGGGCTAAGAAGCCCTGGCAAGCCTTTCGGTCTCCATAAAATTTATCTGGACATGGAGCCTTGGGCTCTCGAGGAAAAGGGGCAAATGGAGGAGGCCCCAAGGGGAAGGAAGCAGTAGCACCCCTAGTCTCTCCTTCCTCTTCCATAGGAGCTACATGAGCCTGATCTATAGATTCCTGTAGGGCCCGATACCTATTCCAATCCGAAGGTCCTTATTCTCCGCCTTTAAATCCTTCACCTCCATAGTCAAGGATTGTACTGCATGTATTAATTTCTGAACTTCCTGTTCTGAAGTCATTTTTGATAAGGGAAAAAGGAGTGCCGGTAATTCTGTCACAGCTGGTAAGGGGAAGAGGGGGGAAATGTTGGGAGGAAGGGAATAGTAAGGGGGAACACACACACTCTGAAAGGAAGGACACACAAGAGGGCGGCCTTTTCTCTTGATTAGATATCTATCGGAGGAAAAAGGATCCCTCAGGGTCTTAGTTGGGCTGTCTCTCTGACTCAGAGACTAGCCCTGCTCATCATAGGGAGGCTCAGAGAAAAGGCAATTGCCCCAATACAGAGAAGGACGAGACAAGAAAGCCACGCAGTCGGGGAAATAACCCGGGACCAGGACACCGCGTGACACGGTGGAAAGCAAGGGGGGGAAGGGGAAACTCCCAGGGAACAAAAGGGTACATGGGAAGGGAAAGGGGGAACGGGACAAGTGAAGAAGGAGATGGGAAGGGACGTTCACTCAGACAAGTGGTGGGGGTAAGGTCAGGTGTCCCTACTAAAGGTTGGGGAGAGGAATAAACAAATAGGAATAGGGCACACCAGTTGCTTCAACACAAAACAAGACCCACGCTCAATACCACACTCAATCACTTTCACTCACCACGCTCTCTGGGGAAGGGTGACAAACCAGACGTAGACTAGGATTAATTCACTCGGTCAGACTTTCACAGGCAATATGGGATTCCAAATACTGAAGGGGCCAGCTTCTCAGAACTGATTACCGGCAAGGGCTTTCGGCCCCACCAGTGGTTAATATAGGCCAGTCAATTAGCATGCCGCAATATCCGGGGCGGGGTCCCTGCCTGTCTCTGACCCCGGAACCTTCGCACACATGCTACTGCTGGGCGGGGCTCCCCCGCATCTCCGAGCGTGCGGTGGCCCCACCCCCCGTCTCTCCCGCCTCTGGCCCTGTTTACTGCGGCATCCCCTTCTCTGTTGCCTAGCAACCCGAACCACGCTGCCCACTGCCGCCAGAACCGGGTGGCTTCTTACAATGGGGCAATCCATTCCCTGCTGTTCACTCCCAGCTCCTGATAGTAAGAGGTTACATTCTCCAAACCTACCTGGCTAATAGCTGCTAATAGACCCAGAAACTTGTCCAACCCTTTCTTAAACCCAGTTATACTACTGGCCTTGACCACATCTTCTGGCAACAAATTCCACAACTTAATTGTGTGTAGATACTTCCTTTTATTTATTTTAAATCTGATATCTGTTAGTTTCATGGAGTGACCCCTAGTCCTAGTGCTATTTGAGAGGGTAAATAACGGTTCCCTATTAACGAGTTCCGCACCACTCATGATTTTATAAACTTCTATCATATCCCCACTCAGTCGTCTCTTCTCCAAACTGAAGAGCCCCAGCCTATCCAGCCTCTCTTCATAGAGGTGCCGTTCTGTACCCCTTATTATTTTTGTTCCCCTTCTCTGTACCTTTTCTGTTTCAACTATATCTTTTTTGAGATGGGGCAACCAGAATTGCACACAATATTCAAGGTGTGGTTGCACCATAGATCTATATAGTGGTGCTATGATATTCTCAGTTTTATTCTCTATCCCTTTACACACTCCACCCCCACCCACCCCCGACACCAGCTACAGACCTGAAGGGCGGCACAAGCGGCTGGGCCAAGCGGGGCCCCACCAGACTGTGCGTTTGCCAGCCCCTGTTTCCATCTCCCCTTCTCCCGGTTGGAGGAGAGGGCGGGGCTGGTGCTCCAGCAGGGACTTCCTGCACAAAGGGGTTACAGGCAGCAGGCAGCCCGGCTGTGGGACACACACCTCCCTCCCCAGACCTGAAGGGGTTTGGGGCAGCGGCTGGGCCAGACGGGGCCTCATCAGACTGTGAGTTTGCCAGTCCATTTCCATCTCCCCCTCCCCCGATTGGAGGAGGGGATGGGGCTGGTGCTCCAGCAGGGACTTCCTGCCCAGAGGGCCCAAAGGATTTAAGATGTGAGATAGCAGGGGCACAGCCGTGGGCATGGGCGTGCACCAAAGGGTCACACCTAGAGGTGTGACCCTTAAGGGAACCCTTTAGGGGTGTTTAGGGGAGATGCTGTGGGAGGAAGGGGAGGTGGAATGGGGTATGTATGGGGGGAAATGGGAGGAGGGGGAGAGAGTGCAGGGAGCACTTGCCCTGGGTGAGAGACAGGTAAGTGCTCCAAGCAAGGAAAACCACATGGTGACAGCATGTAGAGCGGGGAAATGGGGGGGCCGAGTGATGAGAGCACTGGGTGGGAGTGGGGGGGGATATGCAGGGGAGAAGGGATTGGAGACAGTTAAGAGTGAGGTTGGGGGGATAGTGTGGAAATGTGGAGGGACATTTTGGGAGTGGGGAGGGAGGGAGATCTCTGAGGGCTTTGCGGGAGCAGCCGATGAGGGGGTCAGGATGGTGTGGACGGGAGGGGGGGAGTGGCCATAGGTGGGTTCTGGGATGGGGAAGGTATGGTCAACGGGGTGTGTGGTTCAGGCTCCTAGGGGACCTAGGTCCCTGGTGGAGGGGGGGACCCCCCACTGGGGGTGAAGGAGGAGCAGGGTCTAAGGTCTGCTAGTGGGGGGCTGATGCTGCTAAATGCAAGGCCCGTGGTAAACAAGGCCCCGGTAATCTGGGATGTGGTCCTGGATGGGGCTGCAGACCTTAATGCATTACAGAAACCTGGCTGGATGAGGAGGTGGGGCCAATTTTGGCCGACCTCGTTCCAGCTGGGTATGCCGTGCAGCACCAGTCCTGCACTGGGGGTCGGGGAGGTGGTGTAGCTATTATTTTTAAAGAGACATGGCCTGTTAGGAGGTATCCAGTCCAGGAGATTCTGGGGATCGAGGCCCTTCATGTGGTGTTCAATTTGGCTGGGGACAATCTTGGGGTGCTGCTGGTGTACCGAGCCCCTTCCTGCCCAGCAGCATCCCTTGCCACTCTAGCAGAGTTGGTCTCGCCAGTGGTGTTGAACTCCTCCAGGACCTTGGTTCTGGGGGACTTCAATACCCATACTGATGCCGGCCTTGTAGGAACGGAGCAAGAGTTCATGTCCACCATGGCAACCATGGACCTGTCCCAGATTGTTAACTGTCTGACCCATGTGGGGGGGACATACCCTCGACCTGGTGTTCTGTTCTGGCCTTGAGGCGGGTGATCTGGTAGTGGGGGATGTGAGGGTCATGCCCTTGACATGGACGGATCATTACCTCCTACAGGCTAGTCTCTTAGCGCACCACCTCCAGAAGGGGAATGAACCAGTTAGGTTGGTCTGCCCCCGGAGGCTGATGGAACCTCAACGGTTCCAGGAGGCCCTGGAGGAGTTAACCTTAGACCTTGACGGCCACTCTGTTGAAGAACTCGTCTGAGCTTGGAACATCTTGCTCAGGGAGGCCATTGACAGGGTGGCTCCAAAACATCTCCAACCTCTGTCTCATCACTGCAGGGCCCCTTGGTTCACTGAGGGGATGCGGTGTATGAAGCAGACAGGTAGGCGACTGGAGCAATGCTGGCGTCGGACTCATGCTGAATCCAACCTACTTCTCCATAGGGCCTATTTATGGTCCTATGTTGAGGCTGAAAGGACGACAAAGAAAGAATTCTATGCCGCCCTCATAGTGTCTGCAAAGTCGCATACAGTGGAGCTGTTCCGGGTGGTGCAGGGGCTGGTCAGTCCGTCCTCCCTCCGCCTGGACGAGGACTTGTCCCAAGCCCGCTGTGAGGAGTTTGCCACCTACTTTGCAGACAAGATCGCTTGAATCCAGAGCAACTTTGACACTGGATTAAGGACAGTAGAGATGGAGTGCAAGGTGATGGAGGCCCCGTCTGGTCCATCTTTTTGGGCTGAGTTTCAGGAAGTGATGCCAACCAATGCTGTGGATGTCCTGGGGTCTGTTAGGGCCACCAGTTGTGAATTAGTCCATGCCTGTCCTGGTTGGTGAAAGTCTCCAAGGAGGCATTGGGGACAGTGCTGACGAGGGTAATTAATGCATCCCTTTGGCAGGGGAGTTTGCCCCCCGGTCTCAAGGAGGCCATGGTGCACCCCCTGCTGAAGAAGCCATCCTTGGATGTGGGCACATTTGCCAGCTACCTATCTCTGTCTAACCTTCCCTTTTTAGGGAAGGTTATTGAATGGGCGGTAGCACTGCAGCTCCAGGCTCATCTTGACAGCATTGGTTTCCTTGACCCATTTCAATCGGGGTTCCGCCACGGCTATGGCACAGAGACGGCATTGGTGGACTTGGTGGACGATCTCCGCCAGGAGATGGATGCAGGACTTTCAACACTTCTGATCCTTCTAGATCTCTCGGCCACTTTTGAAACAGTGGACCATGGGCTGCTGTTGAGACAATTGAGAGCCCTAGGGGGTCTGTACAGGGCTGGTGCAGAATGTGGCGGCTCGTCTCCTTACGGGGACAAGCCGATGGGAGCATATAGCACCTGTGGTCCACGCACTGCATTGGCTGCCTATAGCATACCAAGCCAGATTCAAGGTGTTGGACTTGGCCTATAAAGCCCTACACAGTCTTGGCCCTTCATACCTCAGGGACCACCTCACCTTCCGTGCCCCAGAGGGGCCCCTTCGGTCCGCCTTCTTGGAGGTCCCCCACGTAA
Organism: Sphenodon punctatus; assembly: GCA_003113815.1. NCBI lineage: Eukaryota > Metazoa > Chordata > Lepidosauria > Sphenodontia > Sphenodontidae > Sphenodon > Sphenodon punctatus. Next base: position 1,904,982 of record QEPC01011131.1, read on the forward strand.
AGCGGGGGGGCACAACGGAGAGGGCGTTCTTGGTGGCCGGTCTGCAATTATGGAACTCCCTCCCGGAGGAAGGCCATCTAGCCTCAAGTCCGTTGGCCTTCTGCCGGGCCTGCAAAACCTGGCTGTTCTACCAGGCCTTTGGAGCAGGGGGATGGGTGCGATAAAAGCTTGGGGGGTGTTTTTAGGGGTTTTCTAGATGTTTTAATCTTTTGTTTTATGGTCATTTTAACTTATTGTTGTTTCTGTGTGTTGTAAGCCACCCCGAGATGCCATGGGCATGAGGGAGCAGTGAATAAATGTAATTAAATAAATAATTCCTAATGTGTGTTAAGAATTATTAGTTAAGAATGAATTTGTGTTGCTCACGATTTTCCACCCCAAGACGGCTCAGAAAGCAGTCCCGCTGGACACAGGTTTGTTTTTAACCCAGAGCCACATTGTTTACTCATGTTCGGTTTATGATCCACCAAACTCCCAGCCCCTTCTCTATAAGGCTACTGCTAAGACAGCTATCCCCATTCTATACTTTGCATCTGGATTTTCCTCAAGGGGCGATGGGCCATGATGAATTGGAATTAGCTTTGATAACCCCGCAGAGATGAAGAAGAAACTTGTCTGAATTGTTCTAGCTATGAAATGAGATGAGAGCTAACTCATACAGCTGCTGTATGTTGATTTTTTTACCCTTTCCACTCACTGCCTAAGGCTATATCAGGCAAAAAATTTAAAAAACACTATGAAATTTCCAATGCTTGCTTCAGACCAGCTCTATAAAACTGTTTATGCCAACTTTGGCAGGGGCAATATTTTACAAGTTTTGTCTGCTCAAAATATTAGAATATTTGTTTACAACTGGGTGGCAGATTTCTAACATACTTGATTTATTGTGTGTAAAATTCTAAGAAACATACAAAGAATATATGTAAATTAAGCTGGGCTTCATTTTAGAGACTGCTTTAGCAAATGTGGTGCTTCCTGTTTGAGAAATTGGAAAAATGCTGGGAAAGAGAAAAATTCCTGCTTGCTTTCTGTAAATAAATGATTTGAATTATTTATTCATGTGTTCTTGAACTCATCATTCTCACTGTGCAAGTGTGATTGATCCCATAATTGAATGTGAACATTTTGACATGTATTAAATTCTAGTCACCTTAATGACAGAGACTTCTTTTGTTTTAAGCTAGCTAGTAATTAAGTTAAAACCCACATACTTTGCAGAGATGTGAGCTCAAACCACTCCCATCCTTACTTTCTAATCAGATTTGCAATGCAGTTTCTTCCGTTGGCAAATCGTGACTTTTTTTTTTAACCTCTCTAGGGATGCCTTATCCCAGCTGCTGCTTTATGAAATCAAGTAGGGTTTATTGTTTATACGTTTTTATTTGACAGCTTCAAAGAGTTTATATCAATGAAGTACAGTCTTTTTCCCATGAAAGGTGCAGTGCCGAGGACATAGCAGGTAGCACTGAAGCAAACATTTGCAGCAAATATCACATCAATGACTTTGCCTGCTTTGAATCGAGTCCAACAAAGGGTAAATACAAATGTGACATGGACCCACTGTAACCTGGGACTCACTGTACATGTGGTTCAATCCCACTAGATGTTGGCCTGGGACTGCCCTGGAGGAGGTAGGCAACCGGCTCGACATGTGCCCTGGGCCCAATTCTGGGCCAAGGGCTGCCCACGGGGGCCAAAGTGGGTCAACGTGTCTGTTCAGCCATGCCATCCCCACTGCAGAGTGGGGGCCTCCATGGCGGGGGCAGGGTGCTGGGAGCCTGTACGTATGTTGTGGACCCACCCGTACCGGGTCATGCAAGCAGTGGGATAGCTCTCCCAGAAGCAAGCACATTTGTTCAGTACTGCCCGCCGACTTGGAGAATGGCTGACGTGGGTTTCCTGGGCTGGGCAGGAGAGCTGCCCCGTTGACAAATGTTTTTATTGTTTTTTTACCTAAAGCAGATATGAACTGCTATTTGGTTTCCACTTTAGTTTCTGAAATGATCATCCATTTTGGTTATTTTGGTCTGGTTATTTCAATATTTCAGTTATTTTGGTAAATTTGTTCTTGCACCAAGTGAAGTTACTGAATGAAGTTACTTTTGTTTTATTAACTTCACCAATAGTGTTGAAACAAAGTAGTCAAAATACTGAAATGACTTAGCCAAATAAACAGATATCATTTTGATATTGATTATTCAGAGGGCTACCGTAAAATGTGAATAATATTTGTGAATACTAAAACATCTATTCGTTTCTGCTCTGCTGATAGGTATAGAGCCATTACTATGCTGAGAAGTCTACTTTCCAGTGTCCTAGACTACCAAGAGCTAACTTAGGCCCTTTTTACATGGGCCATGGCGCGGGACTGGGGTCCGTGTGCGCCGTGGTCTATCTGCACTGGGTGGGTGGGGAAGGTGTAGACTGGCACCCCCCACACATGGAGGCACCTCCGTTTTCGCAGATGCCTCTGTGTGTGGGAATGGGTGTACATGTGTGTGTGCGCGCCAGCAGCACGCACATCCACGACCACGGGATTTGCACAGGCAGCACCCACGCATGAACACCCTGATTTCTGGGTGTTCAAGTGTGGGCGTCACCCATGTAAAAAGGGCCTTAGAAGGAGATCTCTCTGCCGCTGTGCTGGAAGAACTAGCTAGAGCAGTAGGATGAGGAGAACACTGTGCTGAAGAACACGTCATCCCATTGCTTTAGATCAGTTACATCTAGAACCCAAAGACTGAAAATAAGTAGCCAGTCTAGAAGTAGTAGACTAGAGCAATTTGATTTTTTTTTGCCAGAAAGCTTGTTCAAACATAGCATACAGTAGATTAGTGTTGACATTTTCCATTTCTCCATGAATATTTTCAAAATTTTGCACCGTGTTTTGATGTGAAAGCCCTATGCTTTCCAACTTTTAAAATATTCCCAGTTTCATTTTTAATGAAGGGAAAAAACAAAAATACAAAGAGAAAGAGAGAGATGATTAAAATAAAATAAAAATACAGTAAAATCCCTCTAATCTGGACCTCCCGTATCCAAGCCCTTTACTATTCCAGACATGCTTTATGTCTCCATTTACTTTTAGGAGACATAAATGTAACCCTTGTGCCAGTGGCATCTGTGGCAAAAAGGGCCGGGTTACCTTTTCAAGGGGTTGATACAACTAAACACACTGGCTTAAGCCCCCATCCAGAAATCTGGGACACTAAATTTTACTGGGCAGCCTGGCATTCCCCACTTGCAAGCACGCCAGCTAGGTTATGAACAAAGGAGCTTTATTAAAAGGTTAGAGCTAACAAGTTATTAACATATAGGAGCATCTGGTACTGATGAACTTCCCACACATACATCCCACCCTCAGAGCAAGAGTCCCATGGCACAGTAAAGAGTCACAGTTCTGCATTCCCAAACTCCTTCACCCCACTCATGGTTCTTTAGGGGATGTTCAGTTCACAGAACCCAGGTTGTCCCATGCAGGCTGCTACTGAGCTCCATCACCAGCATCCTCAGGCACGCAGCCTCCGCAGTATTTGCCTCAACCCCATGTTCAGTGAGGCTGTTCCCCATGGGCTGCTGCAGCTCCCTGATACAGTCTTCAATCCCTGGGAGCCTGCTTCCTGGTCCAGCAAGTGAGTTTAGCAAGGAGCTGGACCAGGTCCAGTCTTCCCACACCGGCTGCTCTCTCTCTCCGACCATCCCAGAATGACTGCTTTCTCTGCCACCTTTCCTGACCCCGCAAATGAACTCAGCTAAGGGATGGGTGAGAGGAACTTACCAGGTCCAGTTGTCCAACACTGGCTGCTTTCACTAGCACAGTTCTCAACAGACACTGGGAGCCTGTCTCTGAGGCAGCAAGTGATTTCAGCGAGGGACTGGGTCAGAGGAACTCCCTAGATACTAACTGATCTGGTGCTCTCCAATTGGGCCCATTTGCGGTCCTATGTTGAGGCTGTGAGGACAGCAAAGAAGGAATTCTTTGCTGCCCTCATAGCATCTGCAAAGTCGTGTCAAGAGGAGCTGTTCCGAGTGGTGCGGGGGCTGGTCAGTCCAGCCTCCCTCCGTCTGGACGGGGACTTGTCCCAGGCCCGCTGTGAGGAGTTTGCCATCTACTTTGCAGACAAGATCGCTCAGATCCAGAGTAACTTCGACACCGGGTTAGAAGCAGTAAGTGAGGAGCATGAGGTTATGGAGGCACCGTCTGATCGATCTTTCTGGGAAGAGTTTCAGGAAGTGACGCCAGCCGATGCGATCGATGTCCTGGGGTCTGTTAGGGCCATCAGTTGTGAATTAGATCTGTGCCCGTCCTGGTTGGTTAAAGTCTCCAGGGAGACATTGGGGATGGTGCTGGCGAGGGTGGTTAACGCGTTCCTTCAGCAGGGGAGGTTATCATCCAGCCTCAAGGAGGCTGCGGTGCGCCCCCTGCTGAAGAAGCCATCTTTGAATGTGGACGCACTCGCCAGCTACCATCATGTCTCTAATCTTCCCTTTTTAGGGAAGGTTATTGAACGGGTAGTGGCTCGGCAGCTCCAGACGCATCTGGACAGTATCGGTTTCCTTGATCCTTTTCAATCTGGGTTCCGCCCCAACTATGGTACTGAGATGGCGTTGGTGGGCATGGTGGATAATCTCCGCCAGGAGATGAATGCAGGATGTTCGACCTTTTTGATCCTGCTAGATCTCTCAGCCGCTTTTGATACCGTGGACCATGGGCTGCTGTTGAGATGGCTGCGAAACCTGGGGGGTCTGGGCGGAATGGTCCTTGGATGGTTCTGCTCATTCCTCTTGGGTAGGAGCCAGTGGGTGGTGCTGGGGCCTGAAACATCTAGCCCCTGGGCCTTGACCTGCGTCATTCCTCAGGGTTCTATTCTGTTTCCACTATTGTTTAATGTGTATCTGCAGCCCCTGGGGGAGATCGTGAGAGGGTTTGGGGTGCGATGTCACCAATATGCTAATGATACTCAGCTGTACCCCTCTTTTTCAACTGACCCAGATCCTGCTGTCTCGCTACTTTCCCAATGTTTGGAGGCCGTGGTGGATTGGATGTGGCAGAGCAGACTGAAGCTCAATTCCGATAAGACAGAGGTGATGGTGATGGGAAGAGGCAAGGGAGGTGCTGGCCCCTCTGATAGGGGGGGTTCGCCCGCCTGTTGCTCTTCAGGTTCGGAGTCTGGGGGTGGTTTTGGATTCGGGCCTCCGTCTGGATCGGCAGGTGGAGGCGGTAGCTAAAGCCGCCTTTTGCCAGCTGTATCTGATATGGAGGCTTCAGCCATACATCTCCGGGCCCGACCTGGCCACTCTCATCCATGCCTTCATCACCTCGAGGCTAGACTACTGTAATGCGCTCTACGTGGAGTTTCCCTTGTTTCTGGTTCGGAGGCTGCAGTTAGTGCAGAATGCGGCGGCCCATCTCCTTATGGGGACGGGTCGGCGTGAGTACATAACACCGGTGCTCCGCGCTCTGCATTGGCTGCCTATAGCGTACCGAGCCAGATTCAAGGTGTTAGTATTGATCTATAAATCCCTGCACGGTCTGGGCCCCTCATATCATGGGGACCGCCTTGCCCTCCGCGCCTCAGAGCGATCCCTTCGGTCCACCGGGGGCGCCTTTCTGGAGGTCCCCCATGTAAAATGGGTGGCCACAATGGAGAGGGTGTTCTCAGTGGTTAGGCCGCGTTTATGGAACTCCCTCCCGGAGGAGGCTCATCTGGTCCCAAGCCTGTTGGGCTTTCAACAAATTTGCAAGACTTGGCTGTTTATTATTATTATTATTATTATTATTATTAACAAACATTTATATAGCGCCAGCAGTGTACCTGGCACTTTACAAAGTAATAAAATAGACACGGTCCCTGCCCCTAGGGCTTACAATCTGAGAGACGGGAGCTGGGGGAGAGACATAGGAAGGGGAACAGAGGGAGAGACAAGGGGTCTAACATTCATAAAGATGCGAGGTCTCAAGTGCACGTACTTGGCTTGGTTACGAGCTGTTTGTCCAAGCCTTCGGAGAGGAGCGTGTGGTAGGCGGGTGAGTTATGGGTTTTAGGGGATCTTAGTGATGTTTTTAAATTGTTGTGGGTTTGGTGTTTTTTTATTGTTGTTGATTTTATTATTATTGTGTTTTTATGATATTGGAAGCCGTCCCAAGATGCCATAGGCATGAGGGGGTGGCCAATACATTTAACAAAATAAATAAATAAATATCAGCACTCCAAAGATTGCTAGAGATCTTACAATGAAGAAGAACTCCGCCAACCTATTAGAGTACACAGGCCATCTCCAGTGGCTTGCTTGCATTGGCCCAGCACCCTGAAGGGCACTATTTCTGGTGGCCCAAATCCAACCCAGCCCCAAGGCTTTGTCCAGATTATTATGGTCCAAGACAGTGGTTGCTCTGGTGGTGGTGGTGTGTGGAACTACTTCCCTATTGTCCAAGGGACCCCCCAAATTGTCATCTGTGGCCTCCCATCATGCACCTGGAAGTGCATGCAAATCAGGCAGGCAGGCATGCAAATGGCATACACTCAGGGAGGGCACATCCATGGAGCAGATTGCTTTCCATCACAATGGGCTTCTACAAACACCCAAAGATAACACGGTAAGGGAGTTTTCCCTTACAGTGGACTGTTCCAAAGTCCTGGGCTACATAAACATGCCCAAAATAGAGAAGTGCTGTCGGCACTGAATAGTCAATCAACATTTTTCACTGCTGATCCTGGATCAGCCCTGATCAGCTGTTGATTACAGTCATTGTTCAGCAGCTGTTCAGAGCTAAAACTCACATATTCAGAAACCTTTCATATCTGGACAAAATGTTCTTCCCACACCTCCCCTTTAAAAGAGGAGGCTTATGAAAAATACATGATGCAGGGCTTCATTTCCCTCTTTTAAAGGGGAGGTATGGTAATCCTACAACTCCCCCCTTCTTGAGACATATAGATATGGGACATTATACTGCAGGGATGGGCAATATTTCCACACGTGGGCCTCTTTAAATATTAGTACAAGCTCATGGGGCATAACTATAATGGGTGCAGCCACACTTGGGCCCACATGCATGCTGAAAGCATATGCACACTGGAGTGAAGGTCCAGTTGGGGGCCCATTTCATCTTCTGAGCTGCATAATTGCCAAGGCCCATTCCCACCTAGCTACACACCTCTGACAAATTTCATGGCCCAGATAGGAATTTGGGGTGTGGGTGGGTGCGTGCGTGTGCTTAAAACATATGCTCAGGATGGAGGTGGGAAAGGGGAAGATCTATTTATTTCTGTATATTTCTATCCCGCCACCCCTCTCACCGAAGTGACTCAGGGCGGCTTACACTTTATAAAATAATACAAAAAATAAACAACAATAAATACCATAAAGATTAAATACATATAAAATTAAGCTTAGAATTAAAGTATAACATTCAAAACCTCCCACAACATCTCCTGATCTATGTATAAACCAACCCTCCTACTCAGCTATCTCCGCCCCCTCTTCCCCGAACGCCTAACAGAAGAGCCAGGTCTTACAACTTGGATGGAAGGCAAGGAGATCCGGGATGAGGTGAATCTCCACTGGGAGGGCATTCCTCAGCGATGGTGCGGCCACCGAGAATGCCAGCCTGTCCATCCGAATCCACCTATAGCGTGGGTGTCACGGGTTGGGGTTCAACACCCCCTACTTTACCGGGTTTGAGTGACTCAGTTTCCCTTGCGCACAGTCCTCTTGAATCAGTTTCTCTCACTGGCTAATTCAAGTCTGCCACAATGAAACTTCTTGTCACACAAGGGCCCGATCCTTCCCGTTTCCAGACTCTTTACTCTCTGGGTTCGCAAGAGCTTGAGGGCTCTTGTAGCTCACTTGTGTTCCAATATTAGAC
>QEPC01011131.1:1928015-1955564 GCA_003113815.1 Sphenodon punctatus
ATTCAAAGCCCACACCACAGTCACCGCAACAACACACACCAACCCACCCAAACACACAGCACAGCCAAAACCAACACAACAATCGCCAAAACACACTACACAAGCAGCCACCAAAACAAACACACACCCTCTCGCCTCACTCGCGCACACGAATTTCCGGCGTGACGCCAATTTTACGTCTTCCCGCGATCTCGCGATATTTCTGGCCGAACGCGAACGCGCGAACCACCCGAACACCGAATGGACGAACACGAACGCACAACCCGACGGCGAACGAACCGAATGGCCGAACACGAACGCACAACCCGATCGCAAATGAACCGAACGCCCGACCATGAACGCACGACCTGCCCGAACAACCGAACACGAACGGCCGAACACGAACGCCACCGAACCGAACGGGCGAACACGAACGCGCGATACGACCGAACGACCGAACACGAACACACGAACCGACCGCGGCCGAACCGAACGGCCGAACACGAACACACGAACCGAACGCGTCCGAACCGAACGGCCAAACACGAACCGCGATCTGTTCGCCCATGCCTACCAGAGATAGAATGACATCAATAATTTTAAATGGGGCATCCTGGGAGATGAAACACCCTAGCCCCTCACAAGGACGACCTCTGGAATGGTATGAAGTAGCTGGAAGATCATAAGCTAGATAACCAGCCAATGTGAGCGGGACTAGGGCCCACGTCTCCTGAACCAGTATAATATGGTGCTTCTTAATAAAAAACATAATGAAGACCCACAATTTATGTCCAATCCAGCCCGCTATGTTCCAAGAACATATTGTAACCACTCCCAGGGCTGGATCAGATTGCTGTCATGAACTGTGTGGGGAAGTGGAAGCTGCCCCAACCTCAGGTACTATCATCCCGCCATCCTCAGGAAAAGGAACTAGAGTAGGCAAGGGATCCTGGCTAGCCCCATTAAGCAAGGAAGGGGTTATTGCTATATCCAATGGGGCCAAAACAGTCTCCACCACAGCCATCCCCTCACCCTCCACGTGGCCCTCAGAAAAAGGAAGAGAGTCCTGCTCGGGGCTAAAGGGCAAGCCAGGAACTTCTGAGGTCACCTCCCTCCTTTTCAATGTAGGAACTGGCTGGGTACAAAGCATATTGTTCTTTTGGCCCCTAGTTGCAAGGCCCGAGGAGTTTGCAGTAGACGGGTGGTTAGCAAGTTTCCTAAGCCTGGGGGTTATTGGAATAGCAGAAGGCGGATGAAAGGACCACATAACTGGTTCAATATGATTTGGGTTGTTAAAATCAGGAGTTGGACTAATCCTATCTCTCCCAACTGAGCCTGAGCTAACCAATGGTGCCTGGGCCAGTAATGGAGATACCAAAGTGTTGACAAGAACTCTACTAATAAAAACTCCCCAAGAGGAAAAAAGGTCAGTGTGGGGAAAAATGGTGTCCACGGCTTGTGGAGAAAATAAATAAATCACTAAGCGCTGGATTCTACTGTCTGAAGGGAGATATATAACCCGGGAGACTCTAATAGAGGGCACTGGACATCTCAAAATATTCGCAGTATGAAGCTGGGTATTGTATTTAGGTGTTTTCCTTAGGTGTAGGGGAGTTATCCTAAATGCAAGCGCTTTAGGCTCTGTACGAAGGGCGTAACTTGAGGAGGAAGATTGAAAACCATTCCCATCCCCTATAACTGAGGGTAAGGAACTTATATTGCACTTTGTGGACAGTTCTGGGGCTCGATCTAATATAAAATCCTCCTGCCTGATCTTAGTGCCATCCCTCATAAACGTGTCTGCAGTTTGACAAGCTGTAGACACTCTTTCCTTAGGTTTTAGATCCGTTAACTGGGCAAACTCTACCCTACACAACTGAACGGAATCTGTGATGACCTCCAGCCGCCGTTGTTGGGTATGCAGCCGGGCATTAATTTCTTCCCGCTGCATATATAACTTATGGACAAGATCACTAATCATATAACATTGGGTGCTCAAAAGGTTGACAAGAGATGTATCAGTGTCCTGTAAAGAAGAGGTGATACCATTTGTCTGGGGAGGAGGGGGCATCTCAAGGTTTGTAGAAACAGAATCCTGAAATGCCTCAGTAACCACCCCACTTGTACTCACATGCTCCCCAATTTCAAAGTCCACAGGAGGTTGCAGGGGGCTATCTCCTGAAGATGCCAGGCCCAATTGTCCACCGATCAAAAACTCTTCCAAATTACGTTGTTTACTCAGGGTCCATGCTCTAGTAACCATCCCCTGTTTCTTCCTTCCTTTAGACATACCGCCGCTTCCGGTCGCCTTCTGTCAGAGTGAGCATGCGCAAAAAAGTATGGAAGGGGATGGAAACAGCCAATGAGCTCTGGGGACAGGCAGGCAGAGTGCCTCCCCTCTCCCCTCCCCCAACTCCACTCAGCTGCACACACTCTTCTGACCAACCAGTGTCCCAGAGAGCAGGTGTTCTCCATGGTGGGGAACATTTGCTCGCTGCACCGCCTGAGACTGGGGGCCAAGTTGGTGGAGCAGTTGCTTTTTATAAAGGACAACCTTCCGCTGCTGGGATTCCCCAAGCTGCCCCATGGACACAGATTGATGGTGCAGTGGCACACGCCATCCCATGCCAGGGTCAGTCTTGGGACAGGGCTCCTCCTCAATCTGGGATGCTACTGCTGTGCCGAGGTGCTGTCCCTCCCTATCAGTGCCCGGCGTCCGTCCTGCCTCTTTTTCTCTCTCTGACTAGATGGCCTCGGCTGGGCTATCTGACTGACCTTATGATGCTGGGTGGCATTGGGAAGTTGTAAGCCTGCCAGACGGCCTCTGGCTAGATGATCTTGGCCTGCCTATGTGACTGGCTCTCTCTCTCTCACTGAACAGTCATCGTCAGCCTATCTGAGTGCCCTGCCAAGGTCCCAGCCTGCCTTCCCTACTGCCTCTCATGCCATGCTGCCTTTCTGCCCGCCGTGGTTGCCAAGCTCAAAGCCTGCCTCAGTCTGCCTGCCTTCTGTTCATGCGACGCTGCCTGTCTGCCCGCCCACCCAGGTGGCCTAGATCAAAGCCTGCCTCAGTCTGCCTGCCTTCTGCTCATGCCATGCTGCCTGTCTGCCCGCCCGCCTGCCCAGGTGGCCTAGATCAAAGCCTGCCTCAGTCTGCCTTCTGCTCAAGCCACACTGCCTGTCTGCCCGCCCAGGTTGCCAAGCTCAAAGCCTGCCTCAGCCTGCCTGCCTCTCATGCCAAGGTGCCTGTCTGTCTGCCCTGGCAACCCTGGATGATGTGCCCCACTGACCTGGTAATCCCGCTGCTGCTGTCTGCTGGTCCATGGGTTCTCTGACCTGGCAATCCAATGTCTGCTGCTGCTGCTGCTGCTGTCAATGCTGCCTCTGCTGTGCCACGGGTTCTGAGACTGGGAAATCCAATGTCTGCTGCTGCTGCCAATGCCACCTCTGCTGTGCCACAGGTTCTGTGCCCTGGCAATCCAATGTCTGCTGCTGCCAATGCCGCTTCTGCTGTGTCGTGGATTTTGTGCCCTGGAAATCCAATATCTTCTGCTGCCAATGCTGCCTCTTCTGTGCCATGGGTTCTGCTACCGGTCAATCCAATGTCTGCCGCTGCTGCCAATGCCGCCTCTGCTGTGGCATGGGTTCTAAGACCAGGCAATCCAATGTTTGCTGCTGCCAATGCTGTCTCTGCTGTGCCATGGGTTCTGTCCCCTGGAAATCCAATGTCTGCTGCTGCCATTGCTGCCCCTGCTGTGCCATGGGTTCTGCTACCGGGCAATCCAATGTCTGACACTGCTGTCAATGCTGCCTCTGCTGTGCCACGGGTTCTGAGACCGGGCAATCCAATGTCTGCTACTGGGTGTCCACGAGATTCACCACCAGGTAAGGCTTGACCTCATTTTGCAGTAGAGTTTCTTATTTATTTATTTATTTATTTTTAAATTTATTTAATAAATTTATATCCCGCCCCTCCTGCCATGCAGCCCGGGGTGGCTTACAACAATAAAATACAATAAAAACACTGCCACTGATTCACCAATGTCAGCCAGCCTGCAACACCCGGCCGAGCAGGAGTGCTAGCCGCAGTTACTGTGCCCTGGCAATCCAATGTCTGCTGCTGCTGGTACTGCACGTCAGCCATTTGCTCCTCAATCTTGTAGATGGCCATAGCTCGGATGAGTGTGTCGGCGGGCGGGGGCTGGGTGGGAGGTGCCAGCCACAAAGTCCTGGCTGGGCCTCTGCCACTGCTCCACCCATGCCAGCCAGCCTGCAATGCTCAGCTAAGCAGGGTTGCCAGGCACCGAGCCCTGGCCGGGCCTCTGCCACTGCTCCACCAATGCCAGCCAGTCTGCAATGTCCAGTCGAGCAGGGGTGCCAGCCGCATTTACTGTGCCTGGGTAATTCAATGTCTGCTGCTGCTGCTGGTACTACATGTCAGTCATTTGCTCCTCACTCTTGTAGATAGCCATAGCTCAGATGAGTATGCCGGCGGCTGGGAGCTGGGTGGCTACGTGATTCAGCACGGGCAAGGCTTGACCAATTGGTAGAATAGTTTGTTGAGATCCTGAGAGTAGGATGCAAGCCTGCAACACCTGGCTGAGCAGGGGTGGCCACCATGAAGCCCTGGCCGGGCCTCTGCCCTGCTCCACCAATGCCAGCCAGCCTGCAATGCCCAGCCGAGTAGGGGTTCCGGCCACTCCTGTCCCAGGACCCACTGTCAGGGTTCTGGGGCCTACATTCAAGGCTGGGAGAGCTGTCCATCCACATCATTGAGAAGCTGCCACTCCTGTCCCAGGACCCCCCGTCAGGGTTCTGGGGCTGTCATTCCGCTCACAGAGAGTCGTCGTTCCACTGCATCAATTAACAGCCACTCCAGCCCCAGAACCCACCGTCAGGGTTCTGGGGCCTACATTCCAGGCAGGTGGGGCTGTCCATCCACGTCATCGAGAAGCTGCCACTCTAGTACCAGGACCAACCGTCAGGATTCTGGGGCCGGCATTCCGCTCACGGAGAGCTGTCATTCCACGGCACCAAGAAACAGGCAGCCACTCCTGTCCCAGGACCCACCATCAGGGTTCTGAGGCCTACGTTCCAGGCAGGGAAGAGGCTCGGCCATGTCTTGGTGGCTGGCACGGCACCCATACAGGGCTGGGCATTGCAGGCTGGCATCCTACTCGCCAGATCTCAACCAACTCTTCTGCAAATTCTTCAAGTTGCCTTGGCTGGTGGTGATTCACGTGGCCTAGAAATGGAGAACCCAGCCAGCATACAGCAAGTAGAACTGGAGGCCTGCCAGCCTGCAATGCCCAGCCAAGTAGGGGTGCCAGGCCAGCCACCGGGCCCCAAGCCTTCCTGGTCTCTGCTACTGCCGTTGGGTTTCAGATGGCCAGCCCTGGTGCCACAGACACCCCCAGGGGCCAAGTGCCGAGCCTGTCTGCCCAGGCAACCCAGGGTGCCAAGCGCCAAGCCTTCCCTGTCTCTTGTGCTGCTGCTGCTGCTGGGTCTCCGATGACCTGCCATGCCCCTGGGAGTCCCTGGAGTGCCCCAAGCCTCCCGGCGGGTCTGAACTCCGCTGAACGTTCGGCGGGACTGAACTCCACCGGACCAAACTCCAGAACCCGAACTAGGTTTTCGGGCCGAACGGCTGAACATCTGAACCCCGTTCTGTTCTCACATCCCTAGAATCTGTTATGGATCCATCCTCTGTCCTTGAGTTCATGCCCTCAACCCAGCTCCCTTCATCTGAGTTCACCTCTGTGCTTGCGGGTGGGGACTTCATCCATGCACCAGATCCAAGAATTGAAAAGGGGGCAAATAAAAATCAGCCATGGGCTGGATTGGCCCTCTATTATAGTATATTAAAAATGATTACAAAGTTTTAAATTAAAATTAAAAAGTGTTTTAAATTTTATTTTAAATTGCTTTCAAAAGGGAGTAGAAACGTACAACAATGAAACACAACACACAACTTTGGCACCAAGTTTTAAATTCTTTGTTGAAAAATAAAACATTTAATGAAAAGATTAAAAACTTTTTATGAAAACAGTCAGAACAAGGCTTTTTAAAAAAGAGAGTGAAATACACATAGCTTCTTCAAGCCACTCTATAACCTAGTGCCATTTTTGCAGTTCCCCATTGGACATTTTTCTCCAAAAAGTCCTTGGCAGAAAGGTCTTGATAGGTTTTGTTTTTTTAAAGACAGATACTGCAATAAAGAGAAGCAAGCTGAAGTATGCACACATGTGTGTGATTACAGGCAGAGAGGGAATGATCCTGGTTCAAAAATAGGTTTTTATTTCCTCTCAAACATAGATATTTACAGAAGGGGTGATTTTAAATGAGCAAGACAATGGGGGTGTGTGTGTGTGTCCATGGCTGCTGAGTGGTACTGCCAGGTGGAGTGCATAGGGAGGGATTCAAATAGGTGGTTCCCAGCGTGGCTACCCCAGCCACAGAGGCAAGCCACCATGCACTCCCTCTGCCACAGACCATAGGGGAGGTGGAAGCGTGCTGGACTGCCCTTTGCAATTGACATGTCCCCAGCTGGGGAACCTGGGCTCCCCAGTGCTCCTAGCCAGTTCATGTGTCTTGCAAAGGCCGTATTCCCCACACACATTGCCTATGAGCGGTGGACCAGTCTGCTGGCATGGCTGGCCACCTCAATTCATATGGGAAGGGTGATCAATGACCACCCGTTGCCACAGAGCTATTTGTCTTGCCCCATATGGGGCACTCTGGATTTCCCAGCAGTGCTCTGTGTGTGGCCATGAGTGGGTGCTCCGTGGCTCATGGGAGCATGCATCCCCCCACAGCACCTGCAGACAGGTGGTTGTTTCCGTGGCTCTTGGGTGCTCATGCTGGGTAGCATCTGGTCTAAAAACACCCAATGATTCCCACAGTGCCAACCCCATGCACTGGAATTGTCCAGTGCTCGCTGAGACATGTTTGTAGATTACTTCACTGATAAAATTGCTCTGATTCACCATGATTTCAACACCATACTTATTACAATGGGAGAACCAGAGGCTTGTCCGATGTTATGGGATCAATTTCAGTCGATCTCGCCCGCTGATGTAAAGGATGTTCTTGGGTCTGTTAAAGCCACCTTTTGCGAACAGGACCTGTGCTCGTCCTGGCTGGTCAAGGCCAGCTGGGAGACGCTGGGGCTGTTGCTGGTGGGGGTGGTCAATGCCTCCCTTCAGGAGGGTAGGGTGCTGAGCTGTCTCAAGGAGTCGGTGGTTCAGCCCCTGCTCAAAAGACCATCTTTGGATGTTGACTCCCTTGCCAGTTATCGGCCCATCTCTAACCTTCCCTTTTAAGTGCAGGTTATTGAACGGGTAGTGGCTCAGCAGCTACAGGAGCATCTGGACCAACTCAGTTTTCTAGATCTCTCATAGTCTGACTGTAAGCAACCGGCCCGCCAGACCACACCCTGGGCCCCGGGAGCACCTACTGGCAACCCCCACACTCTCCCAGGATGCATCGCCAGAAGCACCAGGCCCCGAGGAGACTACAACAGGAGGCTCCCCCAGCACGTCAATGGGGGATTCCCCGGAAGCGCAGCCGCTTCCGGCAACAGACCCCACGCTACTCCACTCACCCAGCAGTCACTCACTCAGACACTCAACAGGGACAACAGGGAACACTCACCACAGTCACGCTTGGTTTCTGCTTCCACAGCTACACAGGATGAAAGGAAGAAGGGAAGGGAACACAGTCTTGAGAAAAGGTCAGGATTCACTCCACGTTCGCACCAGGGGCCAGTTTCAGATCACCGGCGCCGCTAGCTCTGCGGCGCTGGCATTTGTATCGCAAGCTCCACCCAGCTTACGTGCCAGGAGATGTAGGAAGCATCTTGCGGGCAGGGGCCCCGCCCTCTGCGCCTGCAGCGGTGTCAGCGTTGGGTCTGTTGCCAGAAGCGGCTGCGCTTCCGGGGAATCCCCCGTTGACGTGCTGGGGGAGCCTCCTGTTGTAGTCTCCTCGGGGCCTGGTGCTTCTGGCGACGCATCCTGGGAGAGTGTGGGGGTTGCCGGTAGGTGCTCCCGGGGTCCGGGGTGTGGTCTGGCGGGCCGGTTGCTTACACTGACTTCCGTCCGAGCTATGGCACTGAGACTGCGCTTGTGGCCTTGGTTGATGACCTCTGCAGTGAATTAGACCAGGGTCATTCAACCCTGTTGATTTTGTTAGGTCTATCGGCTGCCTTTGATATCGTTGACCATGAGTTGCTGGTGACTCATCTGCAGGATCAAGCTGGGGTGGATGGAAATATTCTTGAATGGTTCCATTCGTTCCTGGCCAGAAGAACTCAGTGAGTGGTGCTTGGGGAACATTTTTAATCTTCTCAGGACCTCTTGTGTGGAGTCCTGCAGGGTTCCATCTTGCCCCCTCTCTTGTTCAATGTGTATATGCAACCATGAGGTCGTGTGAAGCTCTGGAGTTTTATGTCATCAATATGCTGATGACACCCAACTCAATCTCTCCTTTTTATTGGACCCAGGCCCCGCAGTCTTGGTGCTTACAAGATGTCCGGCAGCTGTGGGAGAGTGGATGAGGGCGAGTAGACTGTAGCTGAATCCCGACAAGACGGAGGTGATGCTAGTGGGGAAGGTGGTGGATGTGGTGGTTCCCATCATTGACGGATCTCATCCCCCACTGGTTCCCCAGGTTTGGAGCCTTGACTCGCACCTCCACCTAGATGCCCAGGTTGGGGCTATAGCGAGGAGCATTTTCAGCCAGTCTCTGACCTGGTCACTATCATCCATGTTTTCGTTACCTTGAGACTGGACTATTGTAACGTGCTTTACATGGGGCTGCTCATGGTGACGGTCCAGAGACTGCAGCTGGTGCAGAATGTGGCAGCCGGCGGCCTGCCTCCTTATGGGAACAAGTCATTGGGAAAACGTTACATCAGTGCTCCGTTCTCTGCACTGACTGCCTATAGTCTTCCGGGCCCAATTCAAGGTGCTGGTTCTTACCTATAAAGCGCTATATGGCTTGGGCCTCATCTATCTGCAGGATCGTCTCACTCCCTGTGCCCTTGATTGGCCCCTGCAGTCAGCTGGGAGCGCCCTTCTCGAGTTCCCCCGGGTATCCTGGGAGCTACTATGGAGAGGGCATTCTCAGTGGTCACCCTGAGGATGTGGAACTTACTCCTGGCAGAGGCCCGGGTGGCCCCGGACCTTCCTTCCTTCAGACGTCAGTGTAAGACCTGGTTGTTCTGCCAGGCTTTTGGTGAGGGAGAAGGGTGTGTGTGTGTGTGTGCTATTATTGTGGGTAAGGGTGTGTGTGTGTGTGTGTGTTATTATTTTTGGTGGGGGGCTGGGGTGGGGTTTTTAAATGTGTTTTACTGGTTTTTTTGACGTCCCTTTCCCCACTGTGGGGAGGCTGTTTTTTCCCTCTTTTGTCGTTGCCCCTTTTTGTTGTTATTTTATTATGTATTTTATATGTTATATATTTTATATTGTAGTCCGCCCAAGGCTGCCTTTGGCAGGAGGGGCGGGGTAATAAGTTGTAAAAAATAAAATAAATAAATAAATATTTCTATGTTTTTTATTCTGATCTCCACCAGAAGCTGAATTTTTTAAAAAAACCACAACACAATTATATGAACACTTCTAGCCTCAGTCAAAACAATTTTAGTTTTAAGGAATGGACACTCAGGGGCAAGAAAGAAAGATTGTCCTATCAAACTGATTCTGCCATTTTCAATTCAAAATCCATCTCAGAAAGATGATGATTTCCATGGGACTGTTTTGATCATGTTCAGGAGGGAAGGAAAATAAATCCTTCCCTCACAACCGGTAGTTTTTTTACTTATTCATATACGTGCTTTCTCACCCAGAATACTGCTGTTAGTTTTCCAGGTTTTGCTTGCATTGTACTTCAGATGGGAGTCCAAAGTAGTGGTGTTGGAACAACTCATCTCCCCCTGTTTCCTTAGACCAGGGGTGGGAACCCTTTTCCCTTCCAGGGGCCACTCTGAAAGCTTGCACAAGCTCCGAGGGCCGCACAGAAGTTGAAGCGGGGGTGCTTAAGGGATAGGAAAGGAGGCCCAAATCATGGATCTGTGCCATGGAACTGTCCCCTCTCCTTGTTTGCATGCCCTCATCTCTGCTCCCTTCCCTTGAGCTTAGTTTTTCAGTGATTGGAAGTAAAAACTGGATCCAAAGACCAGATCCAGAAAGTAGAAAGGGACCACATAAAAACTTGCCATGGGCCACATTTGACCCCGGAGCCCGAGGTTCCCCACCCCTGCCTTGGACCTTAAAAGCAGACTTTTTTTAGAAGCATACCTTACTTCTGCTGCCTGGAGCAGAGATTATTTCCCCCCCTTAGCTTTAATCGTATATTGGCTTATGCACCAGCTGTTAGGTTTCCCTTGTTCTTCTGTTGGAAGATCCTTAGCTTTGAAGGATAAGAAAAACACCACCAAAACAAAAGACAATAGCACTGCAGTCTTTTGCTTCTCTAGGTAGAGCTGACCTACATACTGCAAAGGGAAGAAGGAGAAAAATGCAAATACATCTCCCCTGAAAGTAAAGTTATACAGTACAACACAAAGCCAACGAATCCAAAAGGTGAAAGATAATTTATCAGGGCAGATGTAGGAACATTCCTCCTGTTTACCCAGCTGTGAATTTCTCAGATATGCACAACCATGTCCTGCTTTTAACTATTTGAACTGCAGTCTGCACAGTCCCAGCCACTGGACACTTTTCACCAAAAAGTCCTTGCTGGTCTCTGAAATCTCCTGCAGGTTTTATTTCTTTTTAAAGATTGGTATTACAATAAAGAGAAGCAAGATGAAGTGCATGTGTGTGCCTTCATGGGAAGAGGGAATGATCCTGATTCAAAAATAGGTTTTTCTTTCCCTGAAAACTTTTTTACTTAAATCTCTGTAAAGTAAGAACCCTTCAAACACTCATCACCTGGCAATTATGCATAAATGTTGCAATTAAATTGCTCAAAGTGGATAAGTGGCAGGTGGGAAAAAATTTTTAAACACACTTAGGAGAGGCAGGTTGAGAAGATCTGTAATGAACCGAAATTACATCAGTGAGTCCCTCTTTTGGTCTGAAAGCCCAGAAATCACAATTATCTCAGAGATCTCTTGCCATTTTATTTTCAACATGTTGCAATTAAGCAGTAGTTTTATGTCATCTCTCAAGTCAACCCAGGTTTCTATTTAGAATCTGGGAAAAGAAACAGCTGTACTGTCTAGGATTAGTAAGGCAGATGTGTGATGGTCTGGCCATGTTAGCAGTCTCATTAAGATGTTTTTGGAATCCTGTAAGTTCTTCTACCCCAGTGTACAAATCACTGGGAGTGTGTGGGAGTAGGGGGAGGCTGGACCCCTTAAGCTCTTGCAAGGGCATCCTTCCCATGTATTTTACCCCCAAAAGGTGTTTGGGTAATGTTATTTGGTTCTCCTCAACTCTATTTTGTGGCCTTCTCTGACCAGCTGGCCCTGTCCCCTGCGCTGCTTTGTACCAAGTGGATTTACATGAGTCTTATGTGAAGTGGTGAATCATTTGATTCTGAGATGTAGGAGTTGTTCTCATTAATCTCAAACGGGTTACTCATTTTGAAGTCTCCTCAGCTCAGTTTACATATCAATGTTGATATTTAACCATTGTTTCACAGCTACTTAGTCTTCCAAGTTAAAAACCCACCCTGCATGGACTTTCCCCCCGCTCAATCCTCTGGAACACAGATGAAATACTTATGTATTCCCATAATGCGTTGAGGTCTGCAAGGGTGTTTAGTGCCACTTATAGTCCACTGCACCCTGTAGGGCAGTAGGTGCTGTGGCAGAGCTAGGGGGTTTGCCATCTGGTGTTTGCGGGGAATACTGGTGGTCACAGGGGCTATTGGGAATGGACGGCCCAGGGGGTGGGGCTTGTCCTTTTCCCTTTTACTTCTTTTTCTTCACAGCTTGAGCACTACTCTATACTAATGAAACATGGTGGCCCCAAATTAGCTTCAAATGCTTGGAAAGCTAGTAAAACAACTTGGGCCACATCCTCGGTGTAACAGGACACCCCTAAGTGCTCCCAGGTCCAAGGGATTGGGATAAGTCCTTGCGGGGAGCATGCCCCTGAGAGCCAGCCAGTGAGTAGCAAGTTCTGACTTTTAAGGAAGCCAAGAACATATAAGCCCTTTGAGAAGGGCTGATAGCCCCAGCTGTGCATTACAGAAAAGGTAAGCCTGCTAGGCAAAGTCTTACTATAAAAGGCTGAGCTGAGCCTCAGTTGAGAGACCACCAGGGAAAAAGCTCCCAGCCTTAAGGGGCTGTGTCTGGAGTAGGTGAGACCTGAGACAGAAGCCAGGGTGCTAGAGACACCAGGAGGCTGGAAAAGCTGAGCCAATGGCTGGAAGCTGTGGGAGGAACTCATTGTGTGTGTAATCAAATTGGAGCTGTGGACTGTACATAGTTTGGGTTGAACACTATATTATAAACGCCGACTGAAGATAACCCAAGGAAAGAATGTGGTTTTGGGGTGCCGAGCCTGAATGAGGCCCCCTGGTTATTATACTCAGTTTGGGTGAACACAGCTCCGCAGACTTTAGTGGAGTTTATCTGAGGATGTGACCCTTTGTACCTGCATGAAAAAGTGCTCTTGCTGGCACCTGAGGAGTCGTATTGCTGTGAAACACCATCTCTAGGCAAGTCTTTCAAATGTCTCCACCGTCAGCAATTCCACAGGAACCGGTCCAGAAAGAAAACACAGCTGGCTCAAATGAGTGCTTCCGACTCAGAGGCAGAGCTGCAATGGTCCTCGGAATGATGAGATCACTGACCCTAGGCTCCTAATTGCCCGAATCACTTCTGAAAATGGGGCTTAATAGATATAGGGACAAAATATTATTACAGACTTTTATCTTAAACAACTAACAACGTGTCCTAGTCCCTTTTCAGCCCCTCATTGTACCCCACTACCACGACATAAGCACAGGTACTGCTCTGGGGACACAAATGCAGTTAGAGACTAGACTGGGTCAAAGGATTCTCTGGCTCAGCAAAAGCTATCTTAAAGTCTGAAGTCCACAACCCGCTATCCTGGAGATAAGAGTATACAGAATCCAAGAATGTCAAGCCCAAACATCCTGGAAAAGTATTGAACTCCAGCAAAATCAAAGGTGGCTTTAACCCTTTAGAAGTGGCATGTTACTAAAAGTGCAGGCTTGTATAGAGGGTCTTTCTCTTAGGTTGTCCTTTGTGAAATCTGGATGCCTTAGGTTCCATTGAAAACCTGTTCTATCTTTTTATTTTATTTTAAATTAAAATTTACAAGAAAACACAACATAAGATATAGACACTGGCATAAATTTACAAACTAATACTCCATTATCTGGTGACAGATCTAGAAACAGATATACTTAGAGTGCTATATAATCCTTTATATTGTATGGCAGGTAGTAAGGAAAAGTCCTCTTTCTCCAAGAACAAGAGCACATCTATCAATTTAGATGCTATCTAGAAAAGCATCTTCATCCATGTTCAGCTGGGATGTTAATTGTTCCCAGGTAGGAAGGATGTTATACATGAGCGTAGCTGTTGAACACACTGCAGGGACCATAGCCTCAGTCCATTTGGATAAAATACATTTTTTGGCCAACACCAGCAAGAATAAGTGAACTTTACTCTTTGGCGTAGACAAGTTTTTCTTTTGCAGTATACCTAGTAGGAAGCATTCCTTAGGATGGTTGGGAATTAATTTGGTAAATTTTGCTGATTATACTCCCAACCTGTTACCAAAATTATTGTATTCCTGGGCAGCTCCACATTGAATGAAAATAAAAATCTGGTCTCTCATGAGAGCACTTCTTACAATTGCCAGATATGAT
The DNA here is from genome assembly GCA_003113815.1 of Sphenodon punctatus. Classification (NCBI taxonomy): domain Eukaryota; kingdom Metazoa; phylum Chordata; class Lepidosauria; order Sphenodontia; family Sphenodontidae; genus Sphenodon; species Sphenodon punctatus. Next base: position 1,941,846 of record QEPC01011131.1, read on the forward strand.
ATTGTGCATTATATTATATACACACAGGGAAAGAAATCCCCTGTGTACATTAAGAAACTGTATCAATCTCAAGTGTGAAGCAAAATTTCTGATTATAATTGACTTTTTAGCCAGATAATTTACTAAAATCTTCAATAGTGTTCAGTAAATTTGTTATAGAGCTCTGTACATTTCTTAAAGAGACTAATAGCTCATCAGCATATAAAAAAACCCCTTGTGTTCTCTCTGCCCTATTTGAATCCCATCCTAGAAATGTTAGAGTTTTGTCTGATATATTATGCTAAACAGTCTAAGGTGAGATCAAAAAGTTATTAGAGTTACGTACCCCATATTGGCTCTGAAATGATTGCCTAAGAAAAGTGTTTGTTTGATTATGAAATTATGAAATTATGTTGAAACTATATATTATATGGCTATTGTGGGATTGTTTAGGGAGTTAGTATAATTATTATTTTGAATTTTTATGATTTGATGTAAATTTTTACATCTGTACTTTGTATTTGGATTAATTTTATTATTTGGCTATGGCGAAGCTAATGCCTAAATAAAGAAATGAATGAATGAGATAAAAAAAAGTAAGGGGGAGAGAGGACATCATTGTCTGGCTCCCTATCTCTGTTTTTAATGAAAAAAGCCAGCAGTTATTGATTAGAGATTGTGTCTGTTCCCACTTTAGCTCTCTTTTATCATAAATCGTTTAACATAACATGCTTAAAACACCCTTAAATTACCTCTTAACGCTTTTATTATGTGACTCAGTCAAAGCATTATAGCAACTTAATACTTTGCTTCCCAATAGCCCATACCCTGTTTTCCTCCAGCCTTTATCTTCCCTTCTTTTTCCACTGCATCATTCTCATACGCTCTCTATCTCTTTCTGTAAAATTTCTGTTCCTTCAGAGCAGAGGGCAGAAATGAATAGGAGATTCTGTCTTCATGAATATTATTTGCATTCTTGGATAGCACTCCAAATTGCTGAATAAGTATTTTTACTGAGGTGAATATGTGCATATTTGTTAATAGTGCTATATTTCGGGGAGTTTCAGTCATGTATGCTATTATTATGATGATTTATTATTTATATAGCACCAGCAGTGTACCTGGCACTGTTCAATCAATAGTTATAGACAGGTCCCTACCCCAGGGGTTTGCATTCTAGGAAAGACAAGGGAAGGGAGACAAAGGAGAAGGGAACAAAGGGAGAGGCAGGGATACAATCATGAAGTTGAGACGTTGTAAGTACACGTGATTAACTTAATTACAGGCGGGAGGGGAATCCTGAATGAAGGATGGAAGAGGAGGCATCAGTGACAAGCCTATTATATGGGGATGAGGAGCTAAGGAAAGCCTGATGGAAGAGGTAGGTTTTCAGGAGGTTTTGAAGGCTGGCAGGGAAGAAGCAGAATGAATACATTCAGGGATGGAGTTCCAGGCATGGGGGTGGCAGCAACAAGGGAGAAGGGGCAAATATGTTTCAAGGAGCAGGAGAGTTGTGAGCAAGTGAGGGTGCTGGCAGAGGAAAACTGAAGTTCCTGGGTGGAAATGTGGCAGGAAACAAGTGTGGAGAGAGAGGGGAGAGCAAGCGATGAAGAGCCTTCAAGGTAATAACAAGGAGCTTGTGCTGAACACGTCCAGATAGGGAGGAACCAGAAGAGGGAGGAAAGGAAAGACTGAACATGGTCAAAGAGCTGGACAAGGTGACCTTGGCAGCGGAATGTTGAATGGAAGTGAGAGGGGGAAGGTCAGATTTGGGGATGCCAGTAAGAAGAAGCTGCAGTAGTCAAGACAAGAGATAACTAAGAGCATGGACTAGGGTTTTGGCAGTGGCAGTAAAAAAAGGGCTGCATTTTAGCAGTGTTATGCAGAGAAGCAACAGATTGGATTTGAAGTGTAAAGGAAAGGGAGGAGTCAAAGATGAACTCCAGGCAGCGTGGTGGTGCAAGGGTAAGGAGGGTGAGGCATAGGGCGCTTTTAAACGATCCTGCTCACAAGCAGGATCGTTTAATCTGCCGCATCTCCCCCCCCCCTTCCTCTCTAGGAGGGGTCTGATGTTCAGAAGAGCATCAGACCCGTCTCAGAGACTATGTGTGCATGCGCGTCCTTCTGCGCGTGCGCACTCTACAACGGGGACCCGGAAGTGCGGCTTAAAGCCAGCAAAGAAGGTTAGACATTTAAAAGAGCACAAAGAAAGGCGGCTGATCAAAGGATCAGCTGCGTTTCTTGTCTCGTTTAAAAACGCCCATAGTGTCACAGCCCTTATGTTTGCCTGATGCAGAGCTCAGCATATACACACAGAGCTTGTTGCCCATCTCTCCACCATTCTTACATCTGACAAACAGGGAGCAGAGGCTCAAGCAGGCTCAAGATCAGATGCCACTTGGTTGGCATTCCCAGAGTTTCAGATGCTCAGGAGAGTCCTAGGCTGCGCCCCATTCCCCTGATTCGGGTTCATAGCATGAAAAGATTTAGTACATTATTAGAAATGGCAATACCTGTCCCTTGAGCTAGTGCTACAGCAGAGGCTATAATTCAGTTTGAGGGCTTTGACTCCTGTTTGTAAACTACTGGAGATATCTTGTCATGCTTTGTGTCAGCAGGGCTAGTTGATTGATACATAACTATATTCAATCAGGGCTTTGATGTGCTCCATAAAAAAGATCAAGCATTTAAAACAAAGTAATAAATTTATAACAAAAATTAATTATTCTGCAACAGTACTCCAGGCCCTTTGCTTGTAAAAGTTTTAAAGTAAAACATGGATGATACATAATTTGACGTGCACCATTGTAACCCAATAATAAAAGATTTGTTATGGAGCTATAAAGATGTTATGTTAGATTTTTAAAGCCTATCAGTAATGTTGTAAAATGCAGTTATGCATAGCTGTGTGGCACAAATACACCCAGAATTGGAAGAGATCATAGACTTTCATAAAGGAAATGCTAAAAAAAAATTTTTTTAAATCAACCCTCCCTTCTGAAATGTACCCATGTGGAATGCATCTTGTGGGGTTCCATCTTGTCCCCGTTCCTGTCCAATGTGTATCTGAGGCCCCTGGGTGAGATTGTTAGGAGATTTTTGTGTGAGGCGTGTCATCAGTACGCTGATGACACCCAACTCTATATTTCTTTTTCATCTGAACCAGGCCTTGCAATCTCGGTGCTTACAAGGTGCTTGGCTGTAATTGGGGACTAGATGTGGGCAAGCTGATTAAAGCTGAAGCCAAACAAGACCGAGGTGATGATGGCTGGCCAGCTGTGTGACCTGGGGGACAAAGGAACCCTTATTGATGAGGTCTAGCCTCTTTTGGTCACTCAGGTTCATAGCCTTGAGGTTCTCCTGGATCCATTGCTGCTCCTGGATGGCTAGGTTGTGGTGGTGGCCAGGAGTGCTTTTCACCAACTTCACCTGGTGGGAGGGAAGACTGAAACCTTTTCTGTCTGACTCAGATTTGGCCACTGTCATTCATACTTTCATAACCTCGAGGCTAGACTATTTCAATGCGCTCTGTGTAGGACGGCCCTTGATGACTGTTCAGAAGCTGCAGTTGATGCAGAACGTGGCGGTCTGCCTTCTATTGGGGGGGTAGGTTTCTGGGAGCACATTACACCAGTCCTCTGGAGTCTGCACTGGCTGCCACTAGCTTTCCAGGCACATTTCAAAGTGCTGGTTTTGACCTATAAAGCCCTAAAAAGTCGCATCCAGCTGAGCTTTTCCAGGTGGTGAGGGGACTGGTCAGTCCGGCCTCTCTCCGCCTGGAGCTGAAGTCTTCCAGTGCTCGCTGTGACATGTTTATAGACTATTTAATGGATAAAATTGCTTGCATTCACCATGACTTTGATACTGCGCTTATTGCAAAGGGAGAACAAGAGGTTATGGATGCCCCATCTTGTCCAGTTTTGTGGGATCAATTTCAGTGGATATCTTCCGCTGATGTGGATGAGGACCTTGGAGTGGATAAAGCCACATCATCAGGCAGGGCTGGCCTCCCAGGACATTTGGGGCGCTGACCCCCCCAAGTGCCCTGCCAGGCGCCGCGGCCGCCGCTCGTTAAAAAAAACAAACAACCTCGCCGCCGCCACTTCCCACAGCACCACAGCAGCCTCTGCCTTGCCTTTGCTTCAGAGCGGAGGCTGCTGCAGCGCTGTTGTCAGTTTCACTGAAACTGACAACAGCGCTGCAGCAGCCTCCGCTCTGAAGCAAAGGCAAGGCAGAGGCTGCTGTGGTGCTGTGGGAAGTGGCGGCGGCGAGGTTGTTTGTTTTTTTTAACGAGCGGCGGCCGCGGCGCCTGGCAGGGCACTTGGGGGGGTCAGCGCCCCAAATGTCCTGGGAGGCCAGCCCTGCCTGATGATGTGGCTTTATCCACTCCAAGGTCCTCATCCACATCAGCGGAAGATATCCACTGAAATTGATCCCACAAAACTGGACAAGATGGGGCATCCATAACCTCTTGTTCTCCCTTTGCAATAAGCGCAGTATCAAAGTCATGGTGAATGCAAGCAATTTTATCCATTAAATAGTCTATAAACATGTCACAGCGAGCACTGGAAGACTTCAGCTCCAGGCGGAGAGAGGCCGGACTGACCAGTCCCCTCACCACCTGGAAAAGCTCAGCTGGATGCGACTTTTTAGGGCTTTATAGGTCAAAACCAGCACTTTGAAATGTGCCTGGAAAGCTAGTGGCAGCCAGTGCAGACTCCAGAGGACTGGTGTAATGTGCTCCCAGAAACCTACCCCCCCAATAGAAGGCAGACCGCCACGTTCTGCATCAACTGCAGCTTCTGAACAGTCATCAAGGGCCGTCCTACACAGAGCGCATTGAAATAGTCTAGCCTCGAGGTTATGAAAGTATGAATGACAGTGGCCAAATCTGAGTCAGACAGAAAAGGTTTCAGTCTTCCCTCCCACCAGGTGAAGTTGGTGAAAAGCACTCCTGGCCACCACCACAACCTAGCCATCCAGGAGCAGCAATGGATCCAGGAGAACCTCAAGGCTATGAACCTGAGTGACCAAAAGAGGCTAGACCTCATCAATAAGGGTTCCTTTGTCCCCCAGGTCACACAGCTGGCCAGCCATCATCACCTCGGTCTTGTTTGGCTTCAGCTTTAATCAGCTTGCCCACATCTAGTCCCCAATTACAGCCAAGCACCTTGTAAGCACCGAGATTGCAAGGCCTGGTTCAGATGAAAAAGAAATATAGAGTTGGGTGTCATCAGCGTACTGATGACACGCCTCACACAAAAATCTCCTAACAATCTCACCCAGGGGCCTCAGATACACATTGGACAGGAACGGGGACAAGATGGAACCCCACAAGATGCATTCCACATGGGTCCATTTCAGAAGGGAGGGTTGATTTAAAAAAATTTTTTTTTAGCATTNGGGGTTTATACATTATTTATTTTAAGCTTGATGTGCATGTAGATTGTGTTTTCTTCCATCCAATGTTAACCATGGGAACTCCTTGCTGCTGCGTTATGCCATGCCACTGGCCTACCATCCCCCTGGCTCTGCCTACCATCCGCCTGGCTCCGCCCACCGGCTTGCCGGCCCGCCGGTGGCTTTCCCGCCAGCAGGCCAGTCAGCCTTACTGCCCCTCCAAACTCAAAACCCATCAGCCGCCCCTGCACATCATGTGAATTATATCCATGCCCATTCTGGCTGGTCAAGGCCAGCTGGGAGATGTTGGGGCCATTGCCGGCTGGGGTGATCAATGACTCCCTTCAGGAGGGCAAAGTTTTGGGGTGCCTGAAGGAGGCTGTGGTGTAACCTCTGCTCAAGAAGCCATCGCTTAACATTGACTCCCTTGCCAGCTATCGACCTGTCTCTAACCTTCCCTTTTAAGGGAAGGTTATTGAACGGTGGTGGCTCAGCAGCTTCAGGGGCACTTGGACTGCATCAGTTTTCTTGATCCCTCAGAGTCTGGCTTTAGTTTGGGTTATAGCACTGAGACTGTGCTTGTGGCCTTGGTTGACAACCTCTGCCAGGAGCTGACTCAGGGCCTGTACACCTTGCTGATTTTTTTAGATCTATCACCTGCCTTTGACACGGTTGATCATGAGATGGTGGTGACCCACTTGCAGGACTGTGCCAGGGTGGACGGAATTGTTCTTGAATGGTTCTGCTCTTTCCTGTCTGGTAGGACCCAGCAAGTGGTCTTGGGGGACCATTCCTCGTTTCCCAGGGACCTCACGTGTGGAGTTCTGCAAGGTTCTATTCTGTCCCCTCTCTTGTTCAACGTGTACATGCAGCCTCTTGGGGAGGTTGTGAGAGTATTTGATGTTTGGTGCCATAAATAAGCTGTTAACACCCAACACTACCTCTCCTTTTCATCTAACCCAGACCTGGCAGTCTCGGTGCTTACTTGGTGTTTGGCAGCTGTGGTGGACTGGATGAGGGTGAGTCGACTGAAACTGAATCCTGACAAGACTGAGGTGATGTTAGTGGGTAGGGCGGGGTCGGGGTTGGTGACTTCCATCATTGATGGGGTTTGCCCCTCCCCCAGGTTTGGAGTCTGGGGGTGCTCCTCAACTCCTGACTTTGCCTGGATATCCAGGTGATGGTGGTGACAAGGAGCGCCTTTTGTCAACTACATCTGATACGTCAGCTTCAGCCATATATTTCAGACTAACTGCTGCTGGGGCCGGGGATCCCTGCACTCTAAGCAGGACAGAGACTAGTGCACAAGGAGGGACAACAAACAGGGCAGCACCCAGAGTTGAGCTTTGAGGGAGGGGTCTTTGTTATCCCTCCTTGTGCACTAGTTGCTGTCTCTGTCCCACTTAGAGTGCAGGGATTCCCCAGCAGCAGTGAGCGAGCACCTGGCTCCTGATGCTGATCCAGGGGAGGGGGGGGTGTGGAGTCCCTGCTCTTCTGTGAATTCTCTTGTGGGTTAGGGTGCCAAGGACAAATTCTTCCCCTTTGCTGGGATGGCTCTCTGCCTCATTGTAGCTGCTCTGCACCCCCATTTCTCTCTATGGGGTGATCACAAAGGGAAGAGGGAGGATCTGTCCATCCTTCTAAAACAGACAGCACTGAACAACCAACCCTCCCCCAGCTGAATGGACCCCCCAGAGCAGGCTGCCCCCTGCCTGCTACCCCCGTCCCAGGCTGTAGATCCAACCTGCATGGAGTGTCATTTTGTTAGAAAATTCCCCCACCGCCTCTTTCTAGGCTTGGTACGCTCCCATTTGTGAGAATGGGAGGAGCCACTCGAAGGAGAACAGAAGGTTGCTGCCTTGTACACAAGATTCTTCGAGATGGCTCCGAACATTCTCACAAGTACCCACCCTTCTGACCCCGCATGGAATTTTCTTCCTAATTGCTTAGGGTTGGAAGGAACTGTGTTGGGTTTAGGTACCTTAGATAGGATGGGGGCGTGTGAACGTCACGTGGGTTTTTTTAAGCTAGTGAGCTTGGTATATGCCGGTAAGAGAAGGGCGTGCAAATGAGAATGGAAGGAGCCCCTCAAAGAAGAACTTTGTTTACAAGGCAGCAACTTCCCCTGCCAAGGTGGCTACGCCCCTGGCTGCAATGCTGCGAGGGAAAGGGGAAACTGTGGCAAAGCTGCCGCTTCTGCGTAATATCTACAGTGGCGAAAATACCGTGGCAGCAACCGCGGAAAGCTGTGAGTGCAATGCGTGAAATTCGCTCTCTTCCTAACCATGCTGCTTGGTGCAGAAGAGCACTTTCCGCCGGTAAATGCTGCCGCAGCGGTACGGCATTTCAGCCCTAATTAGAACTGGGTCAAAGAAGCTGGTTCTACAAGGCTTGGTCCTGCTCTCTAAAATTATGGCATAAAATAACTAATTCTACAGCCTTAGGTTTAACTCATTTTATGTTGAAAGACAGCTATCAGAGCCCAGTGGTGTATCAAAATGGAATCCCAACTTGTGAAGATGGGTTTTTCTATGGAGTATCTGTCCACCAAGGACCCTTTCCATGTGCGGTCTGAGATACTCGTATGCTGGGATGATCTGGATAGGCAAAGTGAACTGGCAAAAATTAGGGCCTCTCCCCACATGCTGGGTTACTTTTCTTTGATCCCAGATAAGGGGAAAATAGCTAGTTATTTGAACGCCAAGCTCTCTTTGAGAAGGAAGAGACTTTTTTTAAGTGCACGTTTCAATGCTCTTCCCACCAAAGTATTGGAAGGTTGGATAGAGGGAATTCCTTTTACAGAAAGACTATGTCCCTTTGACCATCTGGAGGTTGAATTAGCAGACCACCTCCTTCTAAGGTGTCGCCTGTATGATGATCTTAGAGAGTCTTTATTGAGGCCCTTTCTGGACAAATTGCCAGACAGATCTGATCTCTTCTTATTGGAATTGGCCTTGAGGGATACGGAGCCGGAGCTGAGTGCCAAAATTTTGAAATCTTTATGTCTGGCACTTAACTGCCGCTGTCATTTTTTAGAATTTAAATTACCTTTGTGTGAAATGTAACAGTGCCATGACACGTTTAAGCTTATTTTAAGAGTATCTTTGTTTTTTGTCTTTTTTCTGGTTACTCCTTAATTTTGGTTACTCCTTAATTTTGGTTTAACCTTTTGTTACTTTTGCTTTTGCCACTGGTCACTCTGCAATAAATTTTGAAATTGAAATTGAAATTGAACTAAATAAATAAAATGGCTTGGCCCCAGGTATATGAAAGACCGCCTCTACCCTTATGTTCCATCGCAGCCCCTGATGTTGGCTGAGGGTGCCCTCTTGCGAGTACCAACTGCCCATGACATTCATACAAGGAGGGCATGCAGAGAGGTGTTCCAGGTGGCTGCTCCATATTCTCTTCCCTTGGAGATCCACCTACGCCTGAGCCTGCTACCTTTTGGAAGAGGTGTAAGACCATTTTGTTTGGCCACACCTTTGGTGGGCTGGGACAAGGCATGGTGGGATGGAGTAGAAGGGTTAGGGAGAAAGTTGGTGGGTGGGGTTTAGGGTTTCTTTTAATTGCTTTAATATGTTTTTATATATGTTTTATATGATTTATGTTTATGTAGTTTATATATTTCTGTACACTGCCCTGATCCTTTGAGGAAAGGCCGGGATAAATAAACAAGCAAACAAATAAATGAATGAATAAATAAATAGCTATAAAGTACCAGTGCAGTATAAATAGGTTAGTAGACAGTTGAGACCTCAAAAATATAGTGTAGCATCTTCACCACAGCTAGATGAATGGCTTCTATTTTTCAAAAGAAAAATAACATCTGCCGACCATGGCAAAATCCTGCCACTTTGTTTATTTACTGTGCTCAATCTAGAATGGCATTTTGGGGCTGGAGTTAAAATATATGACTGGGATGATGAAGTGTACGCTGGTGGTTTCCTGCCAATCCCAAGAAGAAATTAAGATGTAATTGAGCCAGTTCTGGATTCAAATTTTCCTTCCCTTGGGCACTTTATTAACCCAGATCAAAGGACCAGGCCAGCTCCAAAATCTCATGTAACACAAAATGAAACAATAAGGCAACTGTGCCTGCAGGTCTCTACTCAGAGGCACAGGCCTGGTTTCCTTGAGCCTAAACAAGGAGACATCGCTATCCCTCGAGACCAATGGTTTCTAATAAGTGTCCTGTAGACTGCTGGTGACCCATAAGGCCATGGTAAATGACCTGCATCTAGTCCACAGAATTATATTTAATAGTAACATTAAAAAAACCATGAAATATGGAAGCTGTGACCAGCGCATACACATTAAGGCCATCCTCCGTTCTTCCCTTCACCTCTTGGAGAGAACTTCAGACGGTGGCCCATTAGTCTATATGCTTTGGAAACTACTGCTCTAGGCAATCCCCTCTCTCTCTTTCTGGAGATGTTTGAGTAGCCTAACCTGTTCCAGTTAGGACTGGGCACAGTCCACAGATCAGCCATTATTAACTCTCCACTTGCAGAACCCAGAGGGGCATTCTCAGGTACCTGCTACAAGAAGTTGTTACATACACAGTAAATTCCATAATGGAATTAAAAAAGGTCAGTGAAACACTGACCAGATAGCAACTGAAAGCTTAGTCAGAGGAGAAGCCACTGACAAGACTTAAACAGATGCGGTAAGGGTGTTCAGAGAGGCAGGAGCATCTCTTCATCCTCAGAGATGGAGTCCAACATAGACCTTTCATGAGAAAGGACAGCAAGTTGCTCTAGTCTGTTCTGTCCCATTGTGCTTCTCAGCCAGGTATGCAAACACCTTAGGGAACATGAGTGTGAGGATAGGGGAAGGGGAGAGGAACAGGGATGAAGGGGTCACGGAGGCAAGAGTCTCTTGGAGCGCACTGGGGAGGGGGCAAATAATCCCCTCAGGTTGTTGGGTGGGCTTTCCTCATATATTACAAGGCAACCCTTTTCATCATTGGGGAAGAGAGACTGAGCCAACCGAATGCAGGAATAGGGTAAGGGAAACAGCCACACACCACTATGCACTCCCCGGCCACCAGGAGTGATACAAGGTAGGGGCACCTTGAGACACTGGGGGGCAACAGGGGGAGGGGGACCAGGGCTGAGGAAGGGAAGGGGAGCAAGGGGAACCGGAAGGGGAGGGGGGAATTGGGTGAGGGATACAAAGGGTTCTTCACACACTCCAATGGATGATATTTCAGGAAAAGGGGGAACTACACAAGGAGACACAATACCAACAAGACAGGCAAAGGAAAGGTGGAACGTGTGTTGGGGAGGGCTACACACACTCACTCACTCACTGGAAGGGAATAATAAGGCAGAGGGAGGCGGGGGGGGAAGGGAACAAGGACACTCCAGTCAGTAACTCAGGCACAAGACAATAAAGCAAGAGGCAAACTTAGCTTTCGCAACAAGGTAGGGGCCAGCTTCTCTCCACAATTACCGGCGGGGTACTGTCGCCCCACCGGCGTTTTTATCTCCTCCACTGATCACCCAGGTGCAGCCCCACTCAATTAGTTCCACGCTCCACCCCCTTCCGTGCTCACCCTGCCGCCAAGCGTGCGCTGCGTCGGGGTGGGGCCAGGGCTCCTGTCGGGTGGATGCCTGTCTGTGCAGCAGGGAAGCCTTGTGACATGGCTGGGGAGGGATTCCCCTGGGTTCGTGGAGGAGTGTCCTTCTCAGCCGCCCGGGTTCCCCGCAGCCGTTGAAACACGTCGCCGCGGTGTGACAGAGAGGGTCTAAAGGCTGACACACACCTTTCATGTCAAGACTCCCATTCTAGTCTATGAGCCACATAAATTTTTAGCTATAAATATTTCTTCTTGTTGCAGTTTGCAAGTAAAGATAAGTCAGATATGGAGAGAAAAATTTCAGATGATGGGCTGCATGCTTGAATGCTCTTCAGTAGGTCTGCTTTGACATTAGAAAACTGCGGGTTAAGTTCAGAAAGCACCTGGTCTAAAAAGGAATAAAACAACTTTGTACTAAAATTATCTGGTCTGCTGATCTCCTCAGTTCTCTGACACGTGGATTCAACAGAGAGTCATCCATACGTTTTTATTTGTTTCTTTGTGTGGCAGTTTCTATAATGTTAATATTGTTGTTGATACAGAAGGCTTTGGTTTTATCCATTTCATGGATAGAATGTTTTTGCCATTTCATGTGTTCTCATGTTCTGCAGAGCACTGTATGCTACTTATTTAAGATCTGTGGCTCTTCGGCCAAATCAAGGTTTTCTTTTTGAAGAACCTTGTGGAATCCTTCTGTTGTGCCAAGACAACATTGATACATGAAAAGACAGCAAACTGTAGGCAACTTAGACAGTTTTGTTAACTAATTCATCCATAATGTGGAAGTTGTGGAAATAGTTGCCAGAAGCACCATAGTTGTGGAAATTGTTGGAATTGTTGCCAGAAGATGTGGTCAAGACCAGCAGTATAGCTGGGTTTTAAAAAGAGCTGGACAAGTTTCTGGAGGATAGGTCTATTAGCAGCTCTTAGACTGGAGTTCTGAGGGAATGTAACCTCTTACTGTTGAGTTGGGAGTGAACAACAGGGAACAGATCACCCCATTGTGACCTGTTGGGTACTCTTCAAAACGACTGAGATTGGCCACTGTCAAAGACAGGAGCTGGGCTCGATGGACTATCGGTCTGACCCAGTATGGCAGGTTTTATGTTCTTATCATAGGTTTGTGCCACACAGTGAAGATCCAAAACCTTTCACTTCTAGGCAATGCTGTATTGAAACAGTGATTGACTCTGCACTAAATAACTGTAAGTTATGGAAACTCAGAAAATGTTCCTTTACTGACCCCCTGCTGCTGGAACAACATAATGTACACAGAGAGCTAACTGCTTCTTATGTATGTCCCTTGCTTCATTTGCCATTATTGTATACATTCTTGTTGACTTTAGTTTACTGACTATGCTAAATGTCACCTGTTCAGAATAGCATTGAATAATTTCATTCTGACATGAAGGAGACAGCTAGCTACAGTTATATGTGTTGTCATTTTGAAGGAAAGTGTCATTTTTTCCCAGCAAATTAAAGCCCTCCAATAAACTCCCTTTACTTTGACTGTGTTCTGTTTCATCATGACCTCTGAATGAGATTTCTTGTTTCCCCAAGAAAAAGTGTGATGTTGACAATGGGTGATTTCAGAAGTGACGTGGTGAATGTCCACCACAGTCAACCTCAGTCAAACGCGGGGGTGGTGAAAGCTCCGTGTATGTCTGTTTGCTCACATCCAGATGTTCACCAGAGTCAAACACGGCCCGGGGTGAAGCTAACCAGGCTTCGTGAGGTCGGGGCGGGAGGAGGTCCAGAAGTGTGGTGAATGGTCACCACAGCAGGGGTGAATGAAAAGTAACTTCTGAACGGAAACCCGCAGCCACATTGGAAGGAATTGACCCCAGCCATGGTGAATTCTGGGGCTCGAACCACGGTCCACGTCTCCACTGCATATCTGTTGTGTTCCCCCGGCCCATGTTCTCTCTGATTGCCCCCGGGCGGTGGTCACGATCCTGTCACTTCTGTTGGGGCCGCACATGTCACCACAGCCCGCGGTGAATCCGTTCCCACCGGGGTGGGATTCACTGTGGTGAATTGGAACGCATCACTTCTGAAATCACCCTAAGTGTCACAAATATTCACGTCTTTCTGTAACTGCATTTTTGTTTGCTGCTTTTAATTTCTGCACAGCAACCCAACCCCCTCACTATCTCTAAATGCTGCCTATGTTGACATGCTGTCCTTATGTGCTTGAGCCTTTACATGCTTTCTAAAATAATCTAGTGCTCTTTTCCAAATGCTAAAGCCATTATTTAACAGGGAACCATTTCTTTCTCTGAAATTTTTGGTCCCAAAGTATCTACAGGTTGTCAGTCTCAGGCGCCTCCGACGCAATCGCCGCCGGGGCGCCCGTCCCGCAGGGCCACCCACACCACCCCGAGACGCACGGACAGACGCTGCAGAGCCCAGAGGCGTGGCCCGCTCGAGCGGCGCTGAAGGGGATTCCCCGCTCAGGCACCCACTTCCGGCAATAGAACCAGGGCCGCCGCCGCCGCTGTCGGCACAGGGGGCGGGGCCTGGTCCAGTGCGGCGCTCCCAGCGCCTCGAGGCACGCAGGCAGGGCGGGGCCTGCCCTACAAAAACCGGCGCCGCATGCTGGGCGGCGCCGGTGATCTGAAACTGGCCCCTGGTGTGCACGCTGCCGAGTGCTTCCTGTCTCCCTTCCTGGAAACCTTCCTGAGTGCTGTTCCTTTCCCTGTGTGCCTGCGAAGAGCCCTGAGTAGCTGTGGCCGTGGTGAGTGTTCCCTTGTGTT
>QEPC01011131.1:1955598-2007279 GCA_003113815.1 Sphenodon punctatus
GTGTGTGGGTGAGTGCGTGAGTGAGTGGGAGTGTGCGTGAGCGGAGTGCCTTGAGCCCTTTCCCTTCCCCCCTGGGGGGGGAGCCTCCTCCCCATAGAGTGAAAGAGTGTCTGTCCCGTTCCCCCTGTTCCTTGGGCCTGGTTCCCCCTCTCCTCACGGTAACCACACGCCACCCTTCCCCCTGGTGTGAGCAAGTCAAGATATACGTGGTTGAACGGTGGGCAGGGTTCCCCGGTCTTCACTCTTCGGCGCCCTATGATGATAGGGGCCTAAGTTCCAGGTGCGCAAGCCCAGGGAACGGCCCACACGCTATCCTGACGGGCATCCTCCAACGCTCCTTCGTGCCGAAGAGGTGGGGCTCGGGTTGCCTGTGTCGCACGCCACGTGCTGTGAAAGCCCTAACCTACCCGTTCCCTATTCCCCTCTGCGCAACCTTCCTTCCCACACCCCTGACACAGGTAAAACAAAAAGCAGCATTTAAAAAATGTTAATATTCTAACCACTTATGGTTCTCAAACCAGCAATACCAAAATGAATGCTTGATTAACCCAAATTGATACTGAGGATCATGAGAAAGCTCGGGCTGCAGGGATTCATTTTCAGTGCTTCTTAAATCTGAAACATTAACTGCTGCTAGAATCCACCATGCAAGTACTCAATATCTCTTTTGCTTCAATGGAACCTGCATCTGTCCCTGATACTGGTTTGCGCTGCTCACACTGCATTTCCTTTCTGCCTTTAAGAAGCTGTGGGATATCCATTTCCTTTCAGACAATATCCTATGAAAAGGAAAAGCAGGAGAATCCCAACTTAGGAAACCAGTTCTTATAAAGGGGAGTCTTCTTACAACGGAGACGACAATGCTCTAACCTACAGGACTACATCAGGGGCTCCAGAGACTAATGCACATACAGCAAATAAAAATAAATCTTGGGGGAAATATATCCAGACAATAAATTAACTAATTTAAGGCAACAGTATTATATACAACACACTAGGCATGTGCAATTCATTTTTATTATTTTGATTACTAAAATGAACAAATCCTTGTTTTATTTTATATATATATATAGCACTGTACATATATATGGCACTGTACAACCAGACAAAGAAGGGGGAGACAAGGGAGAGGTGAACATCAGAAGAAATAAGGATACATTCATGAGGTTGAGAAAATGCAAGTGAACGTGCTTAACTTAGTTACAGGGAAGAGATTCTGACTGAGGATGGGAAGAGGACACAATTTCACTCATGATGAGTCAGTAATTATTTTTAGAAATTAAAATATGAAAACAGATGACAAAGGTAATGTAAACAGACAAAAACGAACAAAAATGTGCCTGTTTTCATTATAAAAAGAAAAAACCTGGGCTGCGCATGTGCAAATGGTTGCTGCATGGACGCTGTAGCAGGGTGCGGCTACCTGAGCTAAGTCCTGGCAGGATGCTGCCCAATTAAGTCACTCTTCTTAGGGAATTAGCTCCCAAGGCAATCTTTTATTCATTCTCTATACTCACGTACATGAGGTCTCCACCATCTCAGTCTCCGTACACTGTTACTAGTGCCAGGAAACAGCTCTCTGGCACCCTAAGTCCCTAACCCTAGCCAGGCAACTGTCTTCTGGCTGTTACTCATTGTCCAGGGTCTCTGGGTCAGTACATTGATTCTGATACCTTCAATGTTTTACTTAAGCCCTAGTCCAACCAGCTCAGGACTCTAGCTTCTTCAGGCTACTCAGCTTGGGGATCAGCACCCTGGAGAAGGCTCCTCTGCACTCAAGCCCTCAGCAGAGAACCTTCCGCTTCTCCAGCCAGGCACTGACTGCCTTTCTTTGAGTTTGTCTCTCTTTATATTCCCCAAAGTGGGTGGGGCTTGCCTTCCAGTCCTTAAAGGGCCAGTCCTTTCCCATTCTTAACTCTATACCTCATCCCTGGTTTACATACCTGCTGGGCTGGTTCTACCAACCACTTACTCAGTTACTTAGTTCATCTGCCAGCTTCTGCCCAGCTCATCCAGTCCTCAGGCTGGTGCTTGTTGTCTTCCTAAAGGGGCCGCAGTCCGCCCTGGCTGCGCCCTGTCACACGCACCCTTTCTCAAACTGGGACCAAATGTCCTTTTCCAAAATGGTGCTGACACTGCTGGTGCCATTTTGAAAAGGGATATGCATGTGCAGAATGGTCTGGTGGCCACTTTGCATATGTGAAGTGATTAAAAAATATATTTTTAATAAAACAAAACACACACAAAAAAACACCTAAAACCCCCAAAACTGGTAGGGGTCATTTATGAAATCCCGTAAAAACGAAGGGGGTTTTGTAAACAAAAATGAAAACAAAAATGAATGATGTGCTTGCTGCACACCCCTACAACACACACAAAATCCAAGGCAACAGTCCCCTCCCCTGCAGTATCTCCCACTTGTAATAAAGACACCCAGAGTCCAGGAATGACTGACTTCCTGGATGTGAAAATCATGTGAATAGTTCATGCTCTTCCCCAGCTTAGCTGAAGACAAAAGTTACTAAAACAAGAGTGACAGAAGAGGAGGCAGCACTGGCAGGGTGGCACCTTAGAGATTGAGAGTGCTCATGGGATAGTGGGGACTGGGAGCAGGGAGGGGTGTTCTAAAGACTGGGTGGAGGCAATGGATCTGGGAGGGGGTGCTCGAGACTGGGGTGCACATGGGGGACAGTGGGGCCTGAGAGCAGAGTGGGGGTTCTGGAGACTCGGGTGCATATTGGGGTAATGGGGATGACTATAATGTACATGTGCTCCTTACAATGCCCCCTCTCCTTGGAGATGGAAGCATAGCCAGTTATGTGAACCAGCTATGGACAACTGACCATGTCTGGTGACCCACATGGACCACAGATTGCAAACCTGTTATGTACTATCTACGATGGCATTAGCATATAATGTCTTATTGAAAGGTGTAACAATGCCAATACTTCCATAGAAATTGATTTATCAAATAAGCAGTGTAGAAAATTGTAGTGTAGAAAATTGTGTTGTACTTTTCAGCTTCTAAAACAGAAAGATAATAGTACCTAGCTACACCACTATGTTATGAGGTAGAGTTAAGCCAAGGAGATCCATGCCGTTTATTTTCCTGGTTTAACTTGCATTTGGAAAACTGTTTTGCAACTTAGGGCGTTTTCAGACAAGATAGTCTCCACCCACTACCCACCCATTATACATGTTGCAGGGCTGCTGTGTTGCCCTATGAGTGTCTTGTAACATGTATAGTGGGTGGGAGGTGGGCGATTAGTGGTTGGAGAGTGTTTTGTCTGAAAACACCCTTAGATTTCTGCATCTCAAACATTTATGTCTGCGATCCACAAATCTTGTACTTTGAAGTAGTCCCATTGAAGCTCAGAGAGGATGTGAAAAGCAGTATTTAACTTCAGTATTATTTCCTTTAACACTTGAAATCATAGAAGTCTGTATAACCTCCGAAACACTACAGAACTAATTTGGAGAAAGAAAGATGAGGACGAAGCTTTTTCCCTCTTTCTTCTTCCATGTGCTTTTGGTTATTAAGGGCATTAACCTTTTGCAATGCCATCCTCGTTTGTCAGAAACAAATATACTGGACCTGGATAAAATAAAAACAGTCAACATTCATATACTCAAAGTCAACTCCAGAAACAGGCTCCACCCTCCACCATTAGTCAATGAATGTTTTGCCACTGACTTTAGTAGTTGGAGGATTGTGCCCTATGTTAATGCTGTCTGGTCTGCTAGAGACACAGTAGCCACCTCCCCCTCATCCATTCCAGGGAGATCAGACTGAGGAGCTAGGTCTGATCTGTGCACTAAAAGGGAGTACCAGGAAGCCTTTGCAAAATTAAGGGCTTTTCCCAAGAACACCCAAGGAACCGTTAAATTCAGAGCCATAGCTAGGCAACAACTAGGCCCCACAGTGATGGGATATTGCTAAATAACATAATAATAATAATAATAATAATAATAAGCCTGAGCTCATGGTGTGGCAAATGGAATCTGAGTGAGCTGCCTTGTGTCCTGAGAAGCTGGGCTGTCTTGCTTGCTCCTGCCTCTTTCTTTGGCCTGCGTTGGGTTGTGGGCGAGCTGCTGGGATAGGAGATAGGAATGGGCCCAAACAGCCAAGCAGGGTGTAGCTAGGTTGGCATGGGCCCAGGTGCAAGAAATGGACTTTCCCCCCCCACATGTCATCATCCTCTCCCATCCCACACCCTTCCTCCCTCCCCCACAGCATCCTTATTGCAGAAAACAGTCAAATTACACTGATCCCCACAGATCCCCTGCCTCCACACATCATCTCTGTCCCCACTAGCCTTCACACAGACTCCCCCAGACCACCTAGTCCACACACAACCTCCCTGCCCCCCACAGAGCCCCCAGCCTCCCTGCCCCTACCCAGACCCCCTAGGCTCCCTCCAGCCTCCCTGCCCCTCCATACTGCCCCAGGCCCCGCACAGACTGCCTGCCCACACACATGCTGCCTGCCCACACCCAGCCCTCCCAAAGACCCCCAAACCCATCCTCCCTGCCCCCATGCAGCCTCCCTGACTCTGCCCCCACACAGCTGCCCTAGATGTTGTATGCAATATACACCATCTGTTGTCCATTTAAGAAATACACCATTAACGTTTATCCACCATGAAATATATTTTTCATGGTGCAAGAGCCCACTTGAGAATTGTAACTGGGATGGCTTTGTGCCCCACCGGATGGATCAAAAGAACATTATTTACATAGGAAAACTCAGGAAAACTAGCTGGACATCAGCAGGAGCATGCCAATGGGAGTTTGTTTCCTATGTACAGATCTTATTGGGTCAGAATGGGTAAATGGAAGCTGGATTTAGATACAGAATATTGATAACTAGCAAGTCACTATATTAAGCAGGGGTTGGAGTGTAGCATTCTGGTGTCAAATCCTGAGGCAAGCTCAAGAAATAGCTAGATTTACAGAGAGAAAATCTCTTCAGTACCTTAAGTCGGAAGATCCACTGTTGTACTTTATCCTCTGATTTTGAGCATGTTGCAAGATTCAGTTGGAATTGAGGATAAGGAATGGATTAAACACAACTTGGGTTTTACACTTAAACCTTGGGCATTAACTGCTGAGCATACCAAGGTTTTCCTGTTAGAAGAGAACTTGCAAGTTCAAACTGCAGATAAGCCACAAGTTTAAACTCTTGATAACGAGAAAGCATCAACATCGACCATAGAAAGATAGGGAGTGTGCCTCAATGGGCAGTGAGGAGTGCAGGAAAACCTTCAAAAACACATGGATCAACAGACTGCCATAAATCCTTCCATTTGGAGAAACAAAAATGGCATTTCTGCATCACTACCTTAAAAGCATTGTCTAGGGGTCTGTTAACAAAACATTACAGAACCAAACAATAAAGGGCACGTATTTAATGTCAATAGCTTCACATACCCCTATCAGCTAGATACAGAGTGTCTCAAGTGGAAAAACTCAGTCATTTAAATTGGTGGTAAATACCCTTCTACCATGATACAAGGGTATCCTGGGCACAGCACATTTTGGGATCAGAACAACTCAGCACCTGCAGTTCCAGCTGAGCTCAGCACCTTTACAGACTTCCAGAGCCACAAAGGTCAAAATCTCAGTTAGGATTCCTCTATGCAAGGGATGGTAGTTATGTTTTTCACTTCCCTTTTTCTGGCTTTATCGCCATTCATTGGTCTATACAGTGGCAGTTCCTGCTATAGAGAACCTGGGGCACTGCCCTACTAGCCGCTCTGCATGCCGCTCTGCACCCCAATGTCAGTTTGAACAACAGTTACCTTGATTCCAGGGTTCCCCGCCGCTGCCGGCAGCACTGTGTACTTGCGGTGCAGCTCAGAGCCCCAGTGCGGCTGTCTCAGCAGCGCCGGGGCTCCGAACTTCCGGGTTTGATAATTGTGCATTCACAGCTGCGTCGATTGACTATGCGCATGCGCATTTACCTCTTCAAGTTTGCTGAGCCTTCCAGATTGGTGGAGGTGGGGAGGGACTGAGAGGCGGGGATACACTGACCACCAATGGAAAAAAAAATCACTAGAGAGCCTACAGCGAACGGAGCCCTGCAAGGGGCAAACTTTAACACAACGCAGGCTGGGTGGCTAGTGGTGCCGTCCAGCGCATGTACTGAGAAGCATGCCAGCCGCTGGGGGCAGTCTTTCATTGGGGCTAAAGGAGGAAAAATCTGCATGCCCATGTTGTAATTGGGGCTGTAGCCCTTGGCGCCCGGGGGGGGGAGGGGGAAGGGGTGGGCGTGGGGGGAGCATATTAGCATAGCAGCCATGATGCGCATGCAGTGTGGTGTGTCCGTGACATGCTGGAGTGGATGTGATTGGCTGGTTGCGGGGGGGGAAGAGTCTGGAGAGTGCTTGTGTCATGACTTGATTTTTCAGTGAGCTCTGCGCGGGCTTTTCCTCTCATGTGGTGATGAGAGGGTGGGGGCTGCCTGCTGCAGAGAGTGAGAGCATATATAAGGTGATTGCAGGCGCCATTTTATCTGACTCTTTCTGAGAGTGTGACTGTGATCATCAGTTGCTCTTCTTGAGTGGAGTTTTTGCAGTTGGCCATCCTGGCATTGGATCTTTTTCACATACCACTGTCAGTTAGATTAGATTATTAGTATTTTGTTATTTTTAATAAATTAATCATCATCATCTCAAGGAAGGAAGCTAGTTAGTATAGTGGGTCACGCCACCCACTTGGCAGCGCCAAGTGGGTTCAACTCGTTGAAGCCCAGGCCAGCATCATCTTGTTGTGGGGAAGACGACGCTGCTCAGCCTGCCCTGTGGACTCAGTCCTGCTGCTGGTAAGTACACTGTGGAGTTGGGGATGCATCTGGGGCTTGGGATTTACTTTTTTAGGGAGGGAACCACGGGTGGGGGGAGGAGAGACTTATCTTGGGAGGAGGGAGGGGGTATGTTATAATAGTGATTTGTTTTAATTGTGAATTTTGATTTTAATTCTGATTTTATTACGAATTTAATTTACTTATGAATTGTGTGGTGCACTGGGCGTGGGGGGAATTTGAGTCTGGATGGGAGTGGGAATTGGAGTTTGTGTAGGGTTGCCAACTTGCCAGATGCAAACTCTAAGAGGGTACTTATGAGATATTCAGGTAGCAGTGCTTCATTGGAACCAATGCAGTCCTGCAACCTGCATATCTCATAAGTGCCCCCTTGGATTCCGCGTCTATGGCAACCCGAAGTGGGGGGAGCGGGTGCACTGAGACACATGGAGGAAGGGGGGGGGCATGTGGAGTCTTGCTGGTGCTGGGGGTGGAGTGGAGGGGCCTGTGTGAGCTTGGACAACAGGCATTTTGTTGGTGCTGATGGTGGTCTGCTGGAGGGCCTGGGGCCTGGTTTGGTGGCACAGAGCCCCAAAGGGTGCCAATCAACTGCTATAAACAGGCCTGCTCTGAGCATGGACAGGCATTTGTTGCTGTGGTTGCTAGGAATGGTGGTCTGCAGGGGCCTAGGTTTCTTGAAATGGTGCCCTGAAAGGATCCAACCTGTTAAAAACAGGCCTGCTGTGTGTGTGCATGGGCTTTGCTGGCAGTGGAGTCCCTGCCCATGGGAGCCCAAGAGATTGTGCTTTGCAGGGAAACTTGGAGCTCAGGATGCTGGTTTGCTGCAGGGCCAAGGGGGCTTTGCTGGCAGTGGATTCCCTGGCCCACGGGGGCCAAACTGAGAGATTGTGCTTGGCAGGGAAACTTGGAGCTCATGGATGCTGGTTTGCTGCAGTGCCAAGGGGTCTTTGCTGGCAGTGGATTCCCTGGCCCATGGGGGCCAAACTGAGAGATTGTGCTTGGCAGGGAAACTTGGAGCTCAAGATGCTGGTTTGCTGCAGGGTGGGGGCCTGCTGTGACACTGTGCCTTAGTACAGTACTGCACAAAGCACCCCCACCCAATACAATCGCAGACAGAAAACATCCAGCGCTTCATTGAACCTTATAGCAGCAAGCAGTGTCCTTTTCCAAAAGATCAGACTTAGGAAATGAAGAGAGGCAAGAGCCCCAGCCTGTTTCCCTCAAATCCTGGTCCCTCCTGTGATTTGTCATCTCAGGTGTGTTCAAAAAGCTGGAATTTGACAAACTTGAGGTTCTGAGATCGAGAGATTCAACTGTTAGTCCTGTGATCTCGGGTGTGTTACTAGAAATGCTGGTCTGTAGTGGCCTGGTTTAGTACTGTAACACCTGCAATTCTGTACCATTTCTTTGCAGTACCTTGGAGTTAGAGAACAGACCCCTGCATCTATCTCTCGTGTCTGTGCTACTCCTGTGAATTGCACTTGCATTGTGTTTGCAGCCTGATCCTAAGTATGGCAGAAGTGATCTGGATCATTGACGATTCCTACATTTGCCGTTTGGAGCAGTTTGTCCGCGAAGAGGCGCTTACCTTTTCCTCAGGCAGCCAGATTTATGACATCTGGTGGTTTGGAAGAGGAGGCATGAGATGGCACGAGATCATTCCAACGTTGGATAGGATTCAAAGGAGACATGATGTTCCACCTCCAACAGGAATCGTTATCCACTGTGGTGGAAATGATGTGGGCGACCTCACCGGTGTTGAGCTGGCGATTGCCATGAGACGTGATCTGCACCGTACCATCCACTCCTTTCCAAGGAGCAACATCTTGGTGTCAGATTTAATTGAAAGAGTAGTCAATAGGAATGCAAGGCCAAGCCCGACTGATTCTGCTGCACTTCGTCAGTTGAGGAAATCGATGAGAAATGTGAACAGGCTAGTGGATGCTTTTCTGCGTCAGGAAAGGAGGGCTACTACAATCTGGCATAGGTTCTCGAGACATCAGCTATCCCTGTATGCCATAGATGGAGTCCATCTGTCAAGAACGAGACAGTTACGTTTCTTTAAAGCACTCCGAGAAAGCATTAGTCAACACATTTGAAGACTGTAGCACCATATGCATACTATGTAAGTTAATGAAGGCTCAAATTAATTGTCTCGGGTGGTTTCCTCTTGTCCCTAAAAAGACCAAGTGTAGGGTAGATATTACAAGAAAGGTTTCTAAATAAAGTATTCAATAAATTGTGTTTTTTTACTGTCTCGGTTAACTTTTGCATGGGACAGTGGATTACATAGAAAGGATCGGTTTGCATATGTGAAATTAACTAGTTTTTATCATTACACATTAAGACATCATTTTAAGGTGAGGGACAAAAGGAAAGGTTGGGGAGGAATGTTAATATCTTTGAGAGAGTGCTGCTAGTGCCAAATCCCCATCTTTTCCTTTTTTTTTTCCCCTCAGAGCCAACACTTCAAAAATGAATACTGTGGATGCTCTTCTCATGAAGCCGTTCACCACGCTGACTTATGAAGAGAAACTGCAGATCAAAGACATGGGACCTGACTGTCCAAAACTGCAAATCGAATAAACCTCACAGGACAGAGGGAAAGGCTATACACGCCGGTTCCACACATCCTGGTATGAGAAGTTCTGGTGGCTATGTGGCAGTGTTTCCAGGAAGTCGTTGTTCTGTTTTCCTTGCCTGCTGTCTGGTGGTGATGCACCATGGGCAAAGACGGGTGTCAAAAACATTAAGCACCTGTCTGAGAAGGCAAAGAAGCACGATTCTTGTAAAAGCCACCTTGACAACTGCCTAAATCTGTCACAGTTGGGAAAAACAAACATCGCTGAGAGACTCAACGAAGGGTACCGTGTGGCTCTAAGGAAACACAATGAGGATGTCGATTGAAATAGATACATCCTCTTCAGGATAATAGACCACATAAAGTTCTGTGGTGCACATGAATTGGCGGTATGTGGACATGACGAAAGTGAGGGATCTGTCAATCCAGGGGTTTTTCGAGGTGCAATAGATCTACTTGCCACAGCTGACAGTACATTACAGCAACAGTTGAAGACTACAATTGTCTTCAAGGGGACTTCGAAAACAGTGCAGAACAAACTCCTGGACTGCATGCTGCAAATTGCTCGTGACCACATAATAACCGAAATAAAAAATGCAGATTTTGTGGCTATCAAAGCTGATGACACCACAGATGTCTCAACCGTCTGCCAGTCTGTCATGATTTCTGCTACATCGATGGCAGGGGTTCAACCGTGGAATGTTTTTTCAGCTTCACACACTTGACAGATTCCCGTGCAGAAACAATCACTGAGTCCTTGCTTGAAAACCTCAGTACTGGTCTCCCAAGGGACTCTGACAAAGAAAAACTCATAGCTCAGAACTAGTGGAGAGCATGGTGGAGTCCAGAGGAAGATAAGGGATGTGTACCTGAACGCACACTTCGTTCACTGTTTCGCCCATCAGCTGAACCTTATTGTGTAGCAAGCCGTATCCCAAATAAGACAAGTAAGGATTTTCTTCCAAAGTCTCTCTGATATCCCTGCTTTCTTCAGCTCTTCTCCAAAAAGGACTGAAGTTCTGGATGTGGTGGTGAAGAGAAGGCTCCCCAAAGTAGTGAAAACACGCTGGAACTTCAGTGTGCGGACAGTTGAGGTTATCTATGAGCACAGAGAGGACCTGGCTGAGTGCTTTGACAAAATACGACTAGATAGTCATGATGCCAAGACTGGTATCGAGGCCAGGTCATATATGACCATGTTGGAATCTGACAGGGAGTTCCTCTACGTCTTGTCCTTGTTCTACAGAATCATGCCGCATGTGGACATACTTTACAAGGAGCTCCAAAAAGGAAACATTGACTCTGTCGGTATTCAGAGATATACTACTGACTTCGTAAGAGCCATCGATAAAGTGAGGGACTCCATTGGAACTCTGCGCTTGGAGCTGCCGGAGAACGCTCGGATGCACAGAAGTGCGCCTAACATGGACATACTAGAGCAGATCGCTGTGGAAGTGTGTGCTATTATAATCTCACATGTGCGTGACAGATTTCAATTAACGAAACATCTAGAGTGCGCAACTTTTGTGCAGGGCACTTTGTTTCAAAGGCACAGTGAACGCTTTCCCATCCAAGCCTTTAATGCGGAAACACAAGCCTACCCAATGCTGGAGCGAGACTGACTGAGGAGGGAGCTTGGGACTTTGTATGACAGGTCAGAATTCCATTCTGCCAAAGATGCCTCTTCTCTACTTGCTGTGTTGACTGAGGACAACTTGGACAAATCTTTCTCAGAGGTGGTTAAACTGCTGAAGATTGTCATGACAATGCCTCTCACAACTGTTGAAGCGGAACGAAGCTTCTCAGCTCTAAAAAGAATTAAAACCTTTCTGAGAAGTACCATGACAGAGGATCGTCTGAATGCTCTAGCAATGCTGTCTATTGAGCAAGCCATGGTCAGGGACATTCCAGACTTCAACAACAAAACAATAGATCTGTTTGCACAACGCAAGGAATGGCGAGCAAATTTCCAGTACAGGCACTGAACAGACCTGATGATGATCTATTCTGGACAGTGACCTGCACATTCAGAAGACCTGTGCTGCATCCATCATGCTCCAGCCTGCATGGTCTTTGTCCTTATTAGGGAGACCCATGCCAACATGGACACTGCACCCAAGTAAAGAGGTGGTGATCTGGACTCTCCATTGCATGAAGACTAGAAGGAGGGGAGACCTGTGTTGCATCCATCCAGCTCCAGCATGCATGGTCTTTGTCCTTATTAGGGAGACCCATGCCAACATGGATGCTGCACCCAAGTAATGCTTCCCGGGCTTCTTCGAACACAGAGCACAGAGAGGAATGGCGCTGCAGAACCAACACCATGAATAAACCCAGCACCCAAAGGGCACCACGTAATGGCGATGGCACACAAGGTGGAGGGAGGCGTTTCTAGCAGTTGTGAGTGTGAGGATGAGAGCCAGCAGAGGGCATCCCATGGTAAAGATAAGTATGCTTCCTTCTTAAGTTAAAAAAGTTGAGTTAAAAAGTTATGTCTTACGTTACAGTTAAACTGTAAACAGTTTAAAAAGTTAAACAGTTTAGAGTTTAACACTAGTTAGAGTTCTTTAAAATTGTTGGTCCTAATATAGTTTAGAAGTAGTTTAGAAATTTGTTAGAATTTAGAAAATATTTGGCCCTAATGTAGTTTAGAAGTAGAAGTAGTTTAGAAGTATGCATTAGCACTTTGTTGCTCGCTCTGTGTCCCCGCCCTGGCCATGGGCCTGCCCCTGCCCCCAAGAAGAGGTACAGTGTCAGTGGGCATTCATTGGGAGAGGGTGGAACCTCTTCTTGGGGGCAGGGGTGGGTCCACGGCCAGGGCGGAGACACAGAGCAAGCAACAAAGTGCTAGTGCAGAAAAAAAGGATAAATAGGTAGACACTTGTCAGAGTTCTTTAAAATTGTTTAGTTTATGTAGTTTAGACATAGTTCTTTACAATTGTTTAGTTTATGTAGTTTAGACGTAGTTAGTTATTAAGAGAAGGCGTCTTTGGACCTGTCCCTGCCCCCAAGGAGAGGTACAGTGGGCATTCATTGGGAGGGTGGAACCTCTCCTTGGGGGCAGGGGCGGGCCCACGGCCAGGGGACACCCTAAAGTTTTAGGGTACCCCCAACAACTCATGTGGGCTCCAGAACCGCAGCCATAGGGGCCTCTACACCAACTGCCCCACCACCACCACCACCACTGTGCCTCCAGATGCAGTGTTTGACTTTAGGAGTTACTGGGCTTCTATAGGTCCAATGAAGCCTGAAGTCACTGTGTCTGGAGGCCTCCAGAAGACCAACTGTGGGACCTGAACAGTGAATGAACTGGGAGCCTACCCTAGAAAACTACAGGCAGCCAAGGACAGCATGAAAATGAAGAGTGTTCAGGATAATGCTAAGTGATGGCATGGGGATTGGGAGGGTCCTGGACCTCTTCTTTGGGGGAGAGGTCCACAAAGAAGCAAAATTAAAAATGTCATTCAAAATGCAAACATCTAAATTAATTTGCTTCTTTTTTCTATCCAGTTTGTCTGAGATCTGGCATGATTCCACACCTCGCCTTGCTTTCCTTGTGAACATAGGAGAAAGTAGGTAGGAGCACGGCAGAAGAGAAGGCTGCAGACAACAAGGAAATCCTTTTCCCCTGTCCCCCACTGAACCCATCTCTTCCCCCTTCCTCTTCTCGTGCTCCAAAACCAAACCCTTACCTTCCTATTTCTCCCCTGTCCTGTCTTTCTCTTCCCTTTCATTCTCTTCTGATTCGGCTTGTCGCAGAACAGGGAGTTAACTCAGTCCTCCCAAGTTCTCCAAGCCAGAAGGAAGGCTCGTCCCAAAGCCTACACCTTCAGAAGACTGCAGGTGGAAAAGGATGCCATGAAAATCGAGGATTCGAGGGTTCAGGATAAAGGTAGGCGATGTCAACGTGATCTTTTTTTTTTTTAACCTACTATGGTTAATTTGGACCCGGTGGGAAAGAGAGCATATAGGTCCCCAGTAAGAGGGTTCTCTATTCCCCAGTGACAGTGCTTCACACACCAGCATCCCAGCAGCATTAAGTAATGTAATGACCATCCAGTGTTAACCCTGGGAACTCCTTGCTGCTCGGTTATGCAATGCCACCGTTGCCCTGGCTCCACCCATCGTTGCTCTGGCTCCACCCACCATTGCCCTAGCTTTGCCCACCATTGCCCTGGCTCCGCCCACCATTGCCCTGGTTCCGCCGGCCGGCCGGCCTTACTGCCCCTCCAACCTCAAAACCCACCAGCCGCCCCTGGGTCTATATGAGAACATTTACCCTCTGTGGGTAAAAGTAGCAAACGTTCACGGGATGTATATGTAGCAATTGTTCATGGGATAGGACCTTAAGGATCTTCCTGTGGAGGGGATGAAGAACAACAATAATGGGGAAGGAAGTGGAGAAGAGGATGTGAGCTGGGTGTACATATGTTGAGATGTGTGTTCTGTGGGACTGCATAAATTGGAAAGAGGCCTGTGGCAGAGTGCTATAGGTAAATCCATGCAAGACTAGGCCAATAACAGTCAGCACTCTGCCATCACACAGCAGAGGTCCAGTCAGAAAAGGACTAAAGGTAGTTGGAAGACAGTTCCCCTAAGTCACCTGACTGGGAAAAGGTTGGTCATATGACCCTTGATTGGGGGCTATAGAAAGGGCCCAGTCAGCTTCAAGAGGCAGCAGGGTGAGAGTTTCTGGACCAGCTGAAACCACCCTGCTGGGAAGTAGGCAGGAGTCCTGGTCCCCCCTGTGAGAGATGAAAAGGGGACCCACATAAGCCCAGAGGCGGCTTTGGAATACCCAGGCTGTAGGGGAAGAGCAGGCTCTCCTGGGAGCCCCTAGCCAGGTTGGAGCAATCCCCATGTCTGAGTGAGAGGCAGGCCAGGGAAAGGGAACAGCCTGGGAGCTATGGGGCAAGAACACTAGCAGAAGTCCAGGGAATAGGTTCTTGTAGAACAAATGTCTTTTGGGGAAGGCAGGCAGCAGCTGGGGAAACCTGTCCAGTGAACGATAAAGGGACAAAAAGGCCCAATAGTGAGAGAAAACACATTAAGCTGTCGTAGTGTAGCAACGTGGGTACCTGATTGAAGGGAAACACCTGGGAGCTTAGAGTCAGGAACCCTCAAGGCACCAGGGTGTAGAGTACTTCAGAGATGCCCAAGAGAGGCAAGAATTCAGAGAGGGAAGTGCCTAGTGGACTAGAGACCCTGAGTGGAGGGCTAGGACAGGGAGGATCTTGGCAGGGAGACACCCAGGCAGCCCTGTGTTCGCTAATGTCAGATTACCTCCGGGGACAGTGTGAAGAGCCAGCCAAAGCACTGTCACAATTAAGTAAGATTCCCCTCCCCCCACAATCATAAATCATGTTTACTTCAAACCCTTTCCCTCCTTTAACTCGATTTAGTGTGTGAGTCCAGTCCCTCAGTCAATACCACAGAAGATTATGTAAATCCAGCCTACAATAGCAACGATAAACAACATATGATGTATAACTATGAATGATTACTCTGTACAATACATCCTAAAGGGATTAGGATCATTAAGGCTGCGTTCCCACCTGCGGCGGCAATGATGGCAGTGGGAGGGGCGAGGGAAGACGCGGCAGCGTGGAGGAACTGTCCGGCAGGAAAAGAGCCAGTGCAAACGGGGATCTGCTGCAGCTTCTCTCGCGCATGTCAGGGCACAAAATCCTGCCTTGACATGCATGAGAGAAGCCGCAGCAGATCCCCATTCGCACCAGCTTTTTTCCCGTCGGCCGGCTCCTCCGTGCTGCTGCGTCTTCCCTCACCCCTCCCGCCACTGCCACCGCAGGTGGGAACGCAGCCTTAGTCTCATGTCCTCTTCAAATAGATATTGATGCCAGCCCTTGCTTACAGCAATTCTCAACCATCCAAGACTGAGGATGTAAAATAACATGGCAGAGCTGGAAAAACCAAACAAACCTCCCACCTTATATTTTATAAAGAATAAAACTTTGGAATCTCATGAAAGCACCTGTGATAATTCACATTTCCAATACTGTTCTTATAACTGGGTTGCCAGCCTTTGTGATTCTTTGGAGAAGTACTATCTTCCACTCTTCTTGTGATGAAGAACTCTTAAGTTTTATTGTTACTTACTATATCAGCTTGTTTAACACCCTAAATTGCACTGATGTAAGGGCCCAAACACCCAAAGCCCCCACCGTTGCCACCGCACCTCCACCTGCGGCATCAGCGGGTCCCCTCGCTGCACCGGATCAGTCCCCTGCCGGGCCCCCAGTCCTCAACAGGGAAAACCCCGCAGCACGCCCAGCGGATCCACCGGCAGGGCCCCTGCCGGTTAAACTTCAGGACGCCACGCCGCCGCTCCGCGCCAGAACACCGGGGGGCGGAGACCAGGGCGGAGCGACGTCAGAGATAACCACGCCCCCAGCGCTGCGTCGCTCAGCGCGACTCCGGCAACGCCCTGCACTGGGGGATAAAAGCCCGATGCAGGGCTAGGGACGTTGCTGGTGATCGAGCCCTGTGCCCGTGAGACTGGCCCCCTTTTCTCGTGCCCTTGTGCCTTGGACTGCGTATACCTTAGAGCTTCTACTGTGTGACTGACCTGAGTGAGTGTGGTGCCTGCGTGTGTGAGTGATTGTAGCAACCAGTATTGGTAAGGTAAGTGTGTCTCCCTTTGGGTGTCAGGGGAGCACTCCCCCCTGGGGCTCTCCCTGGAACGCAAGCCCCATCCTGCCTCGCCCCCTCCCTGGGACTCTCGCACCCCCGCAGCCCACCAGCCTCACTTTCCTGCCCTTGTTCCCTCCTATCCCTGTGTGTGTGTGGATCCAGCGGCAATTAAGGCATGTGATTACCCAGATGCCCAATGATGAGACAGGCTGGGGACTACGCATCCTGCTAGCCCTATTCCACCCTGAGGGTGTGTTTTCTGCACATAGCCTTGCTGCTTCACCCCTCCCGGAGAGCGTGCGTGCCCCTCTCCGCCTGGTTGCCTTACCCCCTACCTCCCCCAGGGCCAACCCCAGCCCTCACAATCCCCACAACCGAATATTAAATTCAGTGCAATTTAGAGTGTTAAACAAGATGATAGCCCACTGGAGTCTGGGTTTGGTCTGTGAAGCCAACACTCACACATTTAGCATGTAGACCCTAATAAACGGGCAGTGACAGTCCTCTGCATGTATTTCTTGTGTGTGCGGGCAGCCCCCACTCACAGGTTTAGCATGACAAACCTAATACACAGGCAGGTGGTCTTCCCCACCATGCTCTGCCCGACAACCCTTCCCCCTTCTCAGTATCCCACCCCCTCACAGCCATGGTGAAACATGGGAAGAAGAAGCTGCCCCAGATGTTTCTTTCTTCCGTGCCATTATGACTTCAGAAGGCCGTCTAGCACCTGCTTCCCAACACAATCATGGATGTTCATACCTGTTGTCACTTGAAATAACATTTTGCTATGCACATAATGCTGAGTTTATTAAGCAAATCACACACTTTATTTAGCCCGACAGTGAAAATTGAAAGCAAAAGTAAAAATTAAAATTAAAATCTATCAGTCTTACCACATTGTCAACCCAGTTTATCACATCCAAGGCTCACAGTGATGTACTGGCAGGTAGCAGCATACAGCTTTATTGGTGCCTCACTTGCTGTGGTATTGGAAATCCTTGTTGGTTTGCATAAAATCCCCAATCAAACATGTGCCTCTTGTACCCCCCTCTCTAGTATCTTCTGCCCCCCCCCCCCCAAACAAAATGTCCTCTTGCGTCCTCCCTAGCTTACCTTGTTCTTCCTGTGTCCGTCTCCCCTTCCCTCCCCCCCCCATCGTGAGGGTGCTTTACATGAATGTCTAAACCTCAAACAGGGCAACAAGATCTCCTTCAGTTGGTTCACATTCCCTGTACTCTGAGTCACTTGTTTCCCCCAAGAGATACATCTCTGCCATCAGATCAAGGCAGTCCCAGTGGTCCTACAGGTGGTCTGTTGCTGTTATCAGGGCAGTGATGAAAAATGCAGCAAGGGAGGTCCAGCTCTATTAGTGACTGCCCTACTTGTGGCAGCGCATAAACATCCAGAAAAGTTGCAATCTTGTTTTCATCCCATTCTCTCATTCGGGGCTCCCACTCTTCCATTCTGCTGCAGGGCAGTCTCACTGGTGGCGCTCTAGAACATCCCGCAGTGTGCCAGCCCAATCCTGGGCAATGGCCAAAGGTGGAGCTGCTGTCCATCTGTTGGATGGACCCAGGGTGCAGTTCCATGCCCAGCCATCCATTCCCCCATTCAGTACCATGGAGTTGCGGGTGCCAGCCTAGAGTGCCAGGCGAGCACCTGCCATTTTATGGTGCAAGAGTGAGGGGGCGCTGCACAGGCAGATCTCAGCCCAAGGAAACCGCCCATCCATCTGTTGCAGACCCAGGCAGAGCTGGAAGTGGGCAGACACCCCCCCAAAGCAGCTCCAGGGGCAGCCAGGCTCCATGTCCGTCTAAAAGCATCCATTCTGAGCACAGTGACCTTCATTGCCTAGCAGATTTCCTCACCTACCCATTTTTTAACATTCAGCAGTTCCTCCCCATCATTGAGACAGTTTAAGTTCTAGCTGGTGATAACTAGCAGCTTCAGGCAGTGGGAGCAGCAGATGCTCAGCAGCACGTGGTCTTCATTGGAATACCCTGCATTTGCATCAGAGGAGTTTACAAAATATTAATTTAGCCTCCTATGTTTCTGCAAGGAAGTGTGATTTTCTCCTTTTTTCAGAACTGGCCAAAATTGGCTTTTTTAATGAAACATTAAGCAAAACTATTTTTCACCATTCATTTTTTTTCTCATAAGGTTTATTTATTTTTTACTCATTTATTTGTTCCAATTTTTACCCCACCCCTCCCATTAAGGCTCAGGGTGGCTTACACTGGAGGGGACATGTTAACAAGGGTGTAATTATAATAATGACATGGGATACAGTTGCACCAGGGCCCATAAGCCTGAGGGCCCCATTCTGCCTGGTGTGGCTGCATCCCCCACAGCTGGAATAAGGGGCAGAGGGCCCATTCCAAACTAGCTATGCCCCTGCATGTTTGTTTGTTTGTATTTTATTTTTACCCCACCCTTCCCCTAAGGCTCAGAGTGGCATACAACATTAAAAACACAAAGAACATGAAAATAGATTAGAATCCCATTAAAAACCCACCTTCATCCATATCCCTGACTGCCAAACGCTTTGCCAAAAAGGAAGCTTTTACACTGCCTCTGGAATATGCTCAAGTTCAGGCTCTGATGGACCTCCGGGGGAAGGGAGTTCCACAATACTGGGATAGCAAGCGAAAACGCATCTCTGTGGGTCCTTGTCGTATGAACAAGATTGGCAGGTGGTACCCGCAAGAGAGGGTCCCTGGCCAACTGCAAGGGTCACGGTGGAGCATGGTAGGAAAGGCAGTCTTTCAGATATGTGGGACCCAGGCCATTTAGGGCTTTAAAGTTCAAAAACAGCACCTTGAATTATGCCCAGAAAGCTATAGGTAGCCAGAGCAGACTGTAAGCACAGGTTGGGACTCATGCAGAGTAGTGGCAGGATTGAGGTTCAGGCAGGAGTCAGGTCAGGGTGGAGCTAGATCAGGAGGACAGTCGACAGAGGAAAGAAGGTCTCTAAAGGCTGTGGGGCAAAGCAAGCAGGAACACAGGATCAGGAACAGACAGGCACAATAGCGGTAGGGAGATCAGAAACAGGCAGGCTGCAAACCGATAGATAGTACAATACAAGAACCAAGCCTAGTTGTTTAATAAATCTGCATACATGAAAACTAAGTTCCAGAAAAGAATTGGATGAAAATTTTGGTGGAAAAATTATTTTACCTTATCTAGCCCTTTAATCTGGCACTTTTCCTGCAGCATGTAATTCCCTCTTTTCAGAGTGTTTTCCTTTTATGCTATAATTGTTTTACTAAACAGTAAAGCCCTTTTAAAAAATTTCCAATACACCAGTTTTCCCTTCCCTTGGATTTTTATAAAGCACAAAATCATCTGCATGAAAGTAGTTCTCGCATTTAGCTGGAAAATTATTTAACATTGTACCCAAGACTGGAAATGGTTTCTATTCCCAAACTACAGGCATGGAGTACCCATGAGTTTCTACTCATCACATCAGAACATATGCCACTTTTAATCAAACTTACTGCATCCTGTTGTTTATTAATCTGAACTCCCAAACCAATCTACGGATCGGGAACAAAGGGGGAAGGGAATAAGAAAACACGTACAAGAAGTTTAGCAAGTTGTATAATAAAACAGCATGAGCCACTAAATCAAAGGCTTCTTGAAAATCAATCAAGCACCTGCTGGAAAGTTGACCTTTACCTACTGCCTCCCAAATATTATTGGCAATGTTTTTTTAATAGCGGAGATTTTTGCTGACTGGTTAGACCAGCGCCTGACTGACAAGGAGTTGTATATTGTGTTTGTACATTGATAGAATGGCTGTCTGATCACATTGCTCAGCTTCTTGAAGACTTAGATTGTTCCTTTTACAGCTGATACCCTTGTGTTATTTCTTACTGTAGGTCTTGCCAGCCCTTGACAGAGTGTTGCTGCTGAATCTTCATTCTAGAGGCTTTTATGCTTGTGCAATTTTACTTGCAGTACAAAGGTCCATGGATTTTCAAAGGAACTAGAAATCCACAGCAGAAACCCAAAGGAGCAACAGGTGTTCAACACCTATGAAAATCGAGCACATAACGTGTCAAATTCAGACTTTTTACCACCACCCCTTCAATACAGCCTGTGTTCACACTGCTTTTGTTCTCCCATATGTACTCTCTGTACCCTGCATGATTGATCAGAAGTTCAGATTACTATCCTGCTAGACCCCAGTACATCAAATCCATCTTGCTCCTCAGGCTTCTCCCTAAAACCCCCATCACTATTGTTCCTAATAGCAATAAAGGTGGGTGTGAGAAAATGCTGTATATTCAAACCATCTATGGGTGTCTTTAGACACAATGGCAAGGGGTGGTGGAATGTGTATTGACACCATTCTCTGACCCACATTTGTCCCCACTTATCCCCCATTACTGTTTTCCACATCCAGGGGCTAATCAGGGTCGAGCCTGCTGCACGTGCCGGAAGCTCTCCTGGCAGAAGCAGTCCCATGGAATGATGGAAGTTATAGTCCACGTGGAAGAGTGGTCAGGTATGCCTGATCCTCTGTTCCACGCTGCAGCTAAAAAGCTGATTCCTCACTGCTCACACACACACACACCTGGGTGCTTTGGGAGAGTGTATGGACAGTGTGCAGCAAGGAATGAGCTATTTTGCAGGGGCACAGATTAGAGAATTTGGGGCAGACAGGCTGGAAATGGTTGTGAACACACCACCTGATTTCTTCAGACACAACGTTAGCCATGGGGACATTCAACTCTCACAACCCATATATCCATCCAGTCAATGAGGAATTCATGGGAGCCTAATGGGGGGCAAACCAATGGCTAAAAATAGTGATGGTGCTTAGACAAAATGCACAGCCACATGGTCAGCATCTTAAGCACTCGATCACTGTTGTGTCTAAAGATGCCCTATATATGCCAACTCCTTGATTTCCTAACACTAGGGGTGGGACTACCGGATCATCCGGTACCCTCCCCAGTCCAGGCTGCACGGGTGGAAGGGGGGACACCCCCCACCCACCCTGCCCAGCCTGGCTTTAATTTTTTTTTCCCCCTAAGTCCCTGCTAGTGCAGGCTCCGGGCCGCCACCGGCGACCCAGAGCCTGCACCAGCAGCAGGTTGTTGTACTAGGGTGATCCCTGGGATGTGGGGTGGTTTAACACACACCCCACCCCAGGGATCACCCTACCTCCCCACTCAGGGATCGCCTACCTTGCGCTCTGGGCGGCGGCAGCGGTCTGACTCCGGAGGCTTCAGCGCTGACTGTGGCTGCTGGCTTCAGTGCTACTAGGCCTTCTGGTGAAACCCAGAAGTTCACCGGAAGGCCTAGTAGCGCTGAAGCCGGCAGCCACAGCCAGCGCTGAAGCCGTCGGAGTCGGACCACCGCCGCCACGCAAGGTAGGCGATCCCTGGGTGGGGAGGTAGGGTGATCCCTGGGGTGGGGTGGGGTGTTAAACCACCCCCCACCCCAGGGATCACCCTAGTACCTGCTGGTACGGGCTCCGGGTCGCCGGCGGCAGCCCGGAGCCCGCACTAGCAGGGACTTGGGGAAAAAAAAATTTCTTTTAAAGCCAGGCTGGGCAGGGTGGGTGGGGGGTATCCCCCCTTCCACCCGTGCAGCCTGGGAGGGGGAGGGGGAGGTTTTTTGTGTTTTTTTCCATTGATTTCAATGGGGACAGTTCCCCATTGAAATCAATGGAACAAATCCGGTACCGGTAAACCGGTACACAAATCCGGAAATCTGGTTTTTAAAAATCCGGTACCCGGTAAATCCGGTACCCGGTAATTGCCCTGATGTCCCACCCCTACCTAACACCCATTGTTTAATCAAAATGAACCTAGTGGGAAGGTGTTATATTTCAGTCTGTTGTAAAGATACAAATACGCACCTTTGGCTACAATCCTCAAGCCACTTACTCCAGAGTTCTCCCATTGATTGTGTATAAACAGCCTTATTTGTAACTTCTGAATTCTGGGACAGTATTACATCCCACCTTCTTTGCATAAGCAGCCCACCAGGCTTCGACAGTAAATAGAAGTGCCAGCCAACACCTCTGACTGTTATCTTGCACATCAAAAGTAATTCAGAAAATACTAGTATTAGCATTTTGGGGATGATACATCTCTTGTGTCTACAGATAAATGACTCCCTCATATGTAGAAAGAGTGCAGTTGCCGTGTTGGTCCCAAATGTAAAAGACCAACCGTTGGTGAGAGTATGCAAGTTTTTGAGCATATAAAAGTCAGAACTATTGACTGAGCAAATGCAGGACTGGTGTATCCTTTTTGCATTTGCTCAGAAAATAGGTATTGCTGTTGAATCTGGCTGCTTCTTCCGGTTGTGAAGTTTCCATTTTAAGGAGCAAGTGTTGATATAATCCACTGTAGTCTGGAGAGAGTGTAGTCTCTGAAGGATAAGAGAGATATGAGGACCCAGGTTTCCTATGTTTCAAGAATACATTGGTGGTGGCAGTGTAAAGATCTGATTGGGTCTAGTGAAGCTCAGGTTGTGGCAGTCAATTTTATATATAATAATGGCATGCTGATTAGCAATGTGAGGCTTGCAAACCAACATGAGTTGCTTGGTGCAGTGCTTGCACACAGGGTGAACTCAAGAACATACAGGTAAGTACTCACTTGACTGAATGTTTCTGTTAATTCTAGTGAACAGCACCCTGACACAGATTGGATATTCCTGTAAAACTGAATACATGTTGATGGGGCGTTGCACACCATTCCCTTCTGATGCTTTTAATATGTGAGCCAGTGCTTTCAATGAGCACTTTACAGCTGTTCATGCCTCATTCTATAACATCCTGTATCACCACTGGAGACAGTACTGGATGATGAGAATGAAGATCAATCAGAATATTAGGGTAATACAAGGACCCTATTCCAAGTCTTGAGAACATGGCTCCAGACTAAATTTAATAAGAGACATGAGGATGTTAGCTTAATCCAAATATCTTTTGAATGGTCTGCAGTCTAAATCCCTGATGCCACACACATACACATAACTCTTCATGATGCCAGCAGGTATCCGAGGACAGATTCTCAGAGAGCAATGGCAAGGCCTGAGAGGATCATTCTGTTCTGCCGACAGAAATGATGGGCGTGGCTACAAGGAGAGAAAGAGGAGCACCATGTAGGGAGCTATAGGGGAAGTAGGATACCTTCCTGTGTTCCTGAGGAGAATGGTATTTAGGGACACCGAACAGAAGATAAAATTCCTCCTGTGCATCACTCTGTGTGACACATCAGGAGATATTTCATCCCTGTGTCTCTAGCTTGTGAAGCATTAGAGCGATCAACGCATTTCACAGCTCATGAACAGTGAGAGATTACAGTTATTAACAGGAATGCCAGAGCTGCTTGTAGGGTGAACTTACAGCCGTGGACAGTGAGAAATTACTGTGATTAGTTTATTCAG
The DNA here is from genome assembly GCA_003113815.1 of Sphenodon punctatus. Classification (NCBI taxonomy): domain Eukaryota; kingdom Metazoa; phylum Chordata; class Lepidosauria; order Sphenodontia; family Sphenodontidae; genus Sphenodon; species Sphenodon punctatus. The sequence goes on from QEPC01011131.1 coordinate 1,979,067, forward strand.
AGTGATTAAAAGTTCACAGGATGAATTGAGATCCATGGACAGAGAGAAACAATGATGAAGTGGACCATGTCCACTGTTTGGGCAGGGGAAGGACACTGATCCATGGACAGCTCTTGCTATTATTAACCATGAACAGCTCTTGCTATTGTTATTAACATGACAACATCAATATTAACATGGCAACATCAACCTGGTTGCATCAAGATTGGTCACGGAATGAACTTAGCTTAAGAAACAAGAAGTGTGAGAGAAAATGATTAACAAAGGAATTTAGCACTGATCTCAGAATGAATTAAGATCTATGAACAGAACTCAGGATGGATGCAGATACATCAGCATTGACTGCTGTGTGACCAAGTTCATGGGCAGAAGACTCCCATTAACATGGCATTGTAAAATTGACTCTTCCTTGCTTGTAGTTGGGAGACAGTTCCAGTTCCCAGAAATGAATTTTAAATTAGTATCCGCTCACAGCCATGACACAGAGCTGGGGGTGTGGCAGTGATGGGAAACTCTCCCAAATACAAGCCATTACTGACTGTGCATGGATGCAAAAGTGAGGTGGAGCGAGAAGCCTGCAAAAGTCATGTTGGAACTTTTTATAGATAAATAGATAAATTTATTAAGTTGTGAGCCAGATGGCTATCACAATAACAATATAACCATATAGCATATATAACAAACAATAAAAACAAAAACCATATATAATAAGTACCATCAAAATGCAAATACTAACAAGAGTAAGTTCCTAAGAGCAAATAAGTGAGTACTACAACCCAGCGGAATCGTTCAATCAACCAGACAAAAGATCTAACAATAGGTAAGTATCATGTATTACACAGTGGGAATAAGAGATGACTCTGCACTAGGGGACAATAGAACACATAAATATCACAGTTACGGCAATATAAACACATTATAAACCAATTTACAACTAAATTACAACCGAAACAGCGATTAGGAAGTGTAGGACAAGATGACACACTCCGGAGCAAATATAACCCAGGAGACTCTCAGGCCATTCGACCAGGCCAGGGGCATAAATTAAATAAATAAATAAATAAATATCGTATAATTACAGAGTCCAAAGACTCTAACACCACCAACTAGACGTCAGATACTAGACATCCAGTCAAGCCCCAGAACATTAAATAGACTGAAGTAGACCTTTTTATAGAGTCCCAGGATATTCAGGTTTCAATCAGGCACATCTCTTGTTAAATATGACAGGAATATAGGGAAGAAACATTTGTGGCATTGTCAAAATCACCCTATGAATTTATTTTTCTCTCCAAGTATATGTAGGCTTAATTCAAGTAAAAATAATGTGTTTGTAAAGGCTGGTTTGATTCCTCCATGTATGTTTGATCTGGGACACAAAGGTTTGTTGTTTATCCTAAACTGAACATGGAGTTTCTACACTAGCTTTTATAAGCGTGCTTGCAAGGTAACTGGCAGCCAAATTAAAGTGTTTAAGCACGAGCACAAACTCTAGTCTAGATATACCTCACTGGGGTTGTCTGCAATAGGGAAAAAGGAGGATTGGCCTGTCATCTGTCCAGTTGTCTTATGGCAACGACAACAATTTTCATATAAAAAAGAAGAAATATTAGGGAAATATTTGTGTCTGTGTGTGTTTAATGCATGAAGTGCCTTGGTCTCTTCTAAAGACTCCATGTGTTCTTCACTCTTTCTTCTCCTCTTACATCACTCCCCCTCTGCCACTGCTGCCCTGTACATGCTGAAAGTTTACAGCATCAAGAAGGTGGCAAATAATTCCTCCCCTGCCCTTGCTCATTCTTCATTAGGACTTTCTTAAGCATCACACACACTGAGGCTCCAAATGTTAACATAGGGTATTTTCAGATGTGATGAGATCACAGTGAACCACGCTGAATACCTACATGTGGTCACTGTGCCCTGCACGTCTGTTCGGCGGCCGCCAGATGTTCGCCACGCTGAATACCTACATGTGGTCACTGTGCCCTGCACGTCTGTTCGGCGGCCGCCAGATGTTCGCCAGACTAAATACCCACATGGGGTCAATTTCAACCACGCTTCCGGGGATACCGGCGCGAAAATCGGCTGAAGCGTGGTGAAAGTGATTCCAGGCGGGCATAAAAAAAAAAGTAATGTCTGGTCGGCTATCATGGCCCGGAATCCCCGGCGGGATTCTGGGCCATGGTGAACTCGGTCAGACGCTGCGGCGGCATTGGCCTCGCCACCCACCTGTCTCCCCAGAGGGCGGGTGGCGAGGGAGCATGGAGGGGGCGGGGCAGTGTGGCCAAGTTGCACCACGTGGCCCCGCCCCCTCCCTGATTCCCCGCCGGGATCCTCAGCACATCTGTTTGCCATGCCTGGGTGATCCCAGCAGGGAATCTCTGGGTTGTTTTCGGGACGGGGCGAAGGCGCCCCGTCACGTCTGAAAACACCCAGAGGGTATTTTCAGATGTTACGAGATCACGCTCAACCACAGTGAACCACGGTGAATCCCGCGGTGGGGCCAAAGCGCCCTGAACATCTGTTTCGCGGGCACCAGATGTTCACCAGTCAATACCCATATGGGGTCAAAATCAACCACACTTCCAGAGCTCCCCCCTGGACCATCTCTGAAAGTGTGGTCAGAGATTCCCGATGGGAACCAACAAAAAGTAACATCTGGCCGGCAACCACCAGCCGGAATCAAAGGAAATAATTCCCAGCCGGGGACAAAGCACACAGCGTCACTGCCAGGCAACCAGCAACAACACAGGCTGGGGAGGGAGATTTAAAGGGCACACAGCAGCAGCTGGGACAAGCCGCCCCGGCGCCTTCCGGGTGCTTTGACCACAGCCCAGCCCGGGATTGGCGTAACATCTGTTGCGCTGCCCCGGGCCATGATCTGGTGTCCCGATTCCCTGCTGTGGTCCTGCTGCCATCACATCTGTTCAGGGCTTTTTTTGACCATGGGGGATGGTTGTTCAGTTCAGCCCCGCCGGGAATCCACTGTGGTGAATCGGGACCGCATAACGTCTGAAATCACCCATAGGGTATTTTCAGACGTTACGAGATCACGCTCAACCACAGACAATTCCCTGTGGTGGGGAATGGTCCCGTAATGTCTGTTTGATCCCCGCCAGATGTTCACCACAGTGAACCACTGGCAGGGATCAAAATAACCATGCTTTTGAGGATGGTCCAGGGACCATCTCTGAAAGTGTGGTCGAAGTGATTCCCGACTGGGGTGAACTCCCGGCGGGAATCACTTTGTGTCCCCATAAAATGTGATGCTACCATGCTCAACCACAGCAGAATTCACCATGGTTGAATGTGGTAACGTCTCGTGTGGCCCCTGACCACAGCCCGGAATCGGCAGCCATGCTCGCTTCCAATTCCAGGTCGTGGTCAATACCCTGGGGGGCGGGCAGGTGCCGTGGCCACATTGGCCGCTGCACCCACCCGTCTTCTGGAGGGCGGGTGGCCTCAGAAGTGTGGGGGAGGGCGGGGCTGTGTGGCCACACGTTGCACCCCGCAGCCCCGCCCCCTCCCCCATTCCCCAGCGGAATCTGCTGGCTCGTCTGTTGATGGGTCGGTCTGATTCCACCAGGGAATCATTTGGGTGATTCCGTGACAGGGCCAATAGGGCCCCCGTCACGTCTGAAATCACCCATAGACAATAAAGTTACAGAAAGTGCTAGTGGGATACACAACTATTTCAAACAAACAACTGGACATACAAAAGGCCAAAGTGAATTGAGCATACTTTCAGAAGGTGGGCACTGGGAAGGATATAAGGTCTAAAATCAAATTATACACTAAACTGATGGTCTTGCAAACTAAAAACTTTCCACAATAGAGGTACAAGGCAGCACACATGTTATGCCATGGATGTTAACTGAGCTGCACTAGACATACATGAGGGTCAATCCAAGGTATGAGCACACACCGAGTGCACACATGCAGTGCACGTACACACTGCATGTGTACCAAGTGCAGGACATGTGCACACCAAGTGCATGATATACATGTATTGTACATGGCATGTTCACGATGCATACACATCCTGCACTTGGAGCGCACATGCAACCTGTGCTTGGTGTGTGGGAGTACATTGGATTGGTCCCATGTTATCCTTTCCTCTCTCTCGAGCTGTGATACATTTCTGTCAGAGTGATCCCCAGCTTGCTGGAAGATAGGATCCTAATGCAAACCTAAAGCTGTTTGGGACTGTTTGTGCCAACATAAGCCCCACTCACCTTAGTAAGGGCTAATTCAGACGTGCGTTTAAATCGCACAGCCGCGGCATCGGGCGATTTAAAGCACCACGCACTTCCGGGTTGGTGTGAATGCACCGACCGCGCACATTTCAGCCTAACGCGAACTGTTGGAGTGCAATTTTGAAAGCTGCTCCTAGCAGCTTTTAAAACCGCACTCCAACAGTTCGCGTTAGGCTGAACATTCACACCAACCCGGAAGTGCGCAGTGCTTTAAATCGCACAATGCCTCCACCGCGGCTGTGCGATTTAAACGCACATCTGAATGAGCCCTAAGACTCATGTTGGTACAAAGGGCTCACACCAGAACTAAACAGCTTCAGAACACTCTAGCTGCCACAACCCTCACCTGCTCACGACCCTTTTGCGCCTCAAAACCTATTCACTCCTTCTCCCTTGCTTGGAATTGCCTCCCGGAATACATTTGCTCTCTTCCTTCCCTCCCAACCTTCAACCCCCCAACCCTCCCCTGAAAACCTCTCTCTTCTGTCAGGCTTTCCCTAGCTCCTCATCCCCATAAACATATCACTGATGCCTTCTCCTCCGTCCTTCAGGATTCCCCTCTTACCTGTAACTAAGTTAAGCATGTACATCTGCAACTTCTCCACTTTATGAATGTTCCCATGTCTGTCTCCCCGCACCCCCCACTTTTGTTCCCCTCTTCCTTGTCTTTCCAAAGATTGTATGCCCCTTGGAGTAGGGGCCTGTCTTCAATTAAGATTTGAACCGCTCCAGGTACAACAACAAAGAAACACACAAAAAAGAAAGCAACAATAATAAATGTATTATTGTTGTTGTTAAAGTCATCACCAGTGTTATTATAACAGGCAGCCAAGGTAGGATATGTGCTTGGATGAAAGACAGGGATGTGGAGATTTTAAATGCTCTAGAATTGTCTGAATACAAAATTAAAATTTATTTTTTATTAACAAGGTATCCGCACATGCTGCTTTACTTCTCAGTCTGAATTTCCTGGAAATTCAGGCCTTTGAGCCACTGTAATTTGTGGTAAAACTACCATTTCAGCATTTTAGTTAATTGCTTACCAATGTACTCCACTAGTCTTCAGCTTTACGGGTCCAATAGTAATGGAAAGGAGAGGTAGTTAGGAATGGATAGCAGAGACTGTCAAGGTGGAAGGCAGGATCATGTCCTAAGAGAAGAAGGAGAGGAGGAAAGCAAAGTCAGCAAGGGGATTGAAGTGCTAAGAAAAGCAGTCTCCTACAGGCTGGGTAAAATGCAATTCTGTGCACAAACAGTTAGCTAATTATTTCCCACTGAATATCAGTAAAGGTTGCCCTGATTAAAATCATAAATCACCAAGTGCCTCAGTTTTTATGCAGGGAGACTCCATGCCTGTATATGTGTGCATGTTAATACAGATATGCTAGGTAATCAAAAATGTTTGCCATGGAAGAAAATAGATTGTAACTCCAACAGAAGCAAACACAAAATCCTTGCACTCCAACTTTTTATACAGCTTCTCTGTTTACATTGAGCCCACTGTAGGAATGTAAACAGGGGAGTAGGTTCCAAAGCATCTTCTATTTCCCCTCTTTATATATTAAAGAGGAATTTACTTTGCCACCCACTTTCCCAGGTCTTGCTTTTCCTTGGTAGGGTGGACAGAAATGAAATGCTGCCAGGATGAAAAAAAAAGTGTAACTTCTACAGGCTCCAGCACATTTTACTTTGGCTCCGCTTCCCTTCTTAGTGATTAATGCCACTGGTCAGCACTGCTTAGAGTACTGATGTCAAACCATTAAGGATATTTCATCAATACTGGGATTGGAAAGAGGTCAGTTATGGTCATTAGAATATAAGAGCATTTATTCTAGCTATAATAAAACCCCCACGGGGCCTAGTAATCATGCAGCAGTTCCCATAATGTCATTAAAATAACAGACCCTTTTTTCTTTATTAGAGTATTATGGCTAAGGAGTATATAAGGAAAGCTATAAGGTCTGTGGATTCCGGCATCCTCATGTCATGGAGCCCATATACCACTCTCTGCTGGTTCTCCTGTGTGAGAAGTAATAGTCATTAAATAATCTAGTCAGCCTCTTCCCCTCTGATGGTAACAGGCCTCAATGAAGTTATATTTCCGCCACCCCCAGCAGCAGCAGCACAGTTCATATCTTTGTGGCCCAGTTAGAATATACAAAACCCCACAAATGTCCTCCTTAGCTCCTGTCCTCACACTGTGTTCATGCTACAGGAAACACTATGGTTGCAGTTTCATGTTTTGCTCTTAGGCTCCAACTGCTGAAGTTCAGACATCTGGGGAAGGGCTGAAGCCAGAGTGTACATTTCCATGTGAGCAGCAGCAGCCGGCAGCCCTGTGGCAAACTTGGAAACGTCTCCCAAGAGAAAGGAACATGCTTATCTTTAGCAGGTGTGGCACGCTCACACGCACACACCCCAAGGGCGAGCTGCCAGCTGACCTTATACAAAGGACTAATATTTCAGCACTTCACTCCTACAATCACCCTAATGGTTATTGTGAGGATGGGCATCCGAGTTGCTGAAATGCGCCTTTGCTCAAGCTGCAGCTTCCTAGCCCGTCTCCCTCTTCTTATACAGTTACACAGTGTGGGAGCAGGTGAAACTCTGGGGTAGTCACGTAGGACTGATCCTGAGAGAGGGCATGGCAAATAGCATTTCCCACAACACATTCTACTAGCATTTTGCTCCTGGGCTGGTTCACTAATGAAAGTCAGAAATAGAACTATGCAAAATACCCAGATCATTAAGGCAGCAGGTATACACACTGCATCTGCCAGGGCTGCAAGAGAACATGGAGTGTTTCTGCTTTGGGTTGATGCTACCATAAAAAGTAACACTAACAGAGACAGATTGGTTGAGCTGAGAGCAAGTATCTAATTCCCAAAAGGGCATTTTGCTTTTTAAACCTCAGCTGTTTTATCCCTAATTCAAAGGTGATAAAGCTCCCCATGAACAGAAGCAAGCCACTTAGCAAACCATATGACACAGCAGTAGGGCAGTGGCCAGCTGTCTTCTCTGGTTGCCTCTCAGATATACACACAGACTCTCTCTCTGTGCAAGAGAGAGAGGATCTGTTTGTTTTAGCCACAGGTTTGGCATCATCACTACTTATAGAATATAAAGTGGTCTATCAAAATCTGGATCAAGAAGTTACAATTGTGAAATGCAACCATTTTATTAGGTCGCTTATTTTATTACACAACAGGGTGAGCTGACCTGCTCTGGGAAGCTTCTACTTCCTGACTGGTTAATTGAGGACGGCTGGATGAAGGGCTAGGCTATAAAGATCTAGTCTGGGTAGGCAGAAGAAGTGGAGTCAAGAAGTGATTCCATGGGAGCGAGAACTGTTTGTACGACAGTGAAGATAGATCTTTTTCTTTCCCAGGAGTGGGCCTGGGGTTGGCCTCTGGAATAAGGGATAAAAGAAGGTCTCATGGTCACTAAAACCCTTAAAGACTGTGTCTGGAAGAGGGTTACTGTTGTGAGTATAGAGTATACTTATCCCTAGGTGGGAGAATAGAAGATACTTGGCAGCCAAGTGCCTTATTCTGAGAGACGAACGTGGTGGCTCAGGTAGGGCTGAAATGAGCAGCCCTATTAATTATTAATTATTATTATTATAAACATTTATATAGTGCCAACCATGTGCCTGGCGCTGTACAGAACATAGAAATAGACACGGTCCCTGCCTGTGGCTTACAATCTAAAAGACAAGGAGGGGGAGACAGGGAGAGGGGACAGTGGGAGAGACAGGGGAGAAGACAAACAAACATTCAGGCGGATGTGAAGTCTCAGGTGCGTGTGCTTGGCTTGGTTACAATCAGGTTGGTTGCAGCAGTCTGCAGAGGAGGGCAGACAGTAAGTATATGGGGAACGACTAGCAGGCATTGGGAAAGGCGGTGAGGAAAAAGTGGGTCTTGAGGAGGGATTTGAAGGAGCGGAGGGAGGGGGCAAGGCGGATGTGGGTAGGGAGGGAGTTCCAGGCATGGGGGGCAGCGAGGGAGAAGGGTCGAAGGCGGTTAGGTGAGCAGGAGAAACGAGGGAGAGTGAGGGAGGGGACAGAGGAAGAGCGGAGAGCGCGTGCAGGAGTGCGTAGGGAGATTAGGTCCGAGAGGTAAGGGGGAGCTTGGTTGTGGAGTGTTTTGAACGTGAATACCAGGAGTTTAAACAGGATACGTTCAGGAAGGGGGAGCCAGTGAAGAGAGAAGAGGAGAGGCTGCACATGGTCGAAGCGACGGGCAGAGTGAATGACCTTGGCAGCAGAGTTTTGGATTGCGATAAGGGGGGACAGGTGAGAGCGAGGGAGGCCAGCAAGGAGGAGGTTGCAGTAATCGAGGCGAGAGATAACCATGGCATGAACAAGGGTTTTGGCCGAGGAGGTAGAGAGAAAGGGGCGGATCCGAGCAATGTTATGGAGGGCGAATCGGCAGGATTTGGCAACAGAGTCAATGTAAGGTTTAAAAGAGAGGTGCGTGTCAAAGATGAAGCCCAAGCTACGGGCTTGGAGAACAGGATGGATGGTGACTCCATCGATGCAGATGGGCAGGTTAGAGGGAGAGGAAGAGGAGGGAGGAAAAATGAGGAGTTCGGTCTTGGCCATGTTGAGCTTGAGTTGACATCGGGACATCCAGGCGGAGATATCAGAGAGGCAGTTGACGAGGCGTGAGTGGACAGAAGAGGAGAGAGAGGGGGTAGAAAGATAGAGTTGGGTGTCATCAGCGTAGAGATGATATTGGAATCCGTGGGAGGCAATAATTTTGCCAAGGGACAGGGTGTAAATAGAGAAGAGGAGAGGGCCAAGGACAGAGCCTTGGGGGACCCCAACCGAAAGGGGGAGGGAGGAGGAGTTTGACTCGGGGAGCGAGACTTTAAAGGAGCGGTCAGAGAGGTAGGAGGAGAACCAGTCAAGGACAGAGCCACGGAAGCCCAAAGAGTAAAGCGAGTCCAATAGAAGCAAGTGGTCGACAGTGTCAAAGGCAGCAGAGAGGTCAAGGAGGACAAGAATGGAGTAGAGGCGCTTAGATTTAGCGACAAGTAGATCATTGGTGATCTTGGCCAGGGCAGTTTCAGTAGAGTGGAGGGGGCGGAAGCCGGATTGGAGAGGGTCCAGGGAGGAGTTGGCAGAGAGGAGGTCCAGGCAGCGGGAGTAGACGACACGTTCCAGAAGCTTTGAGGCAAAGGGAAGGAGGGAGACTGGCCGGTAACTAGAGGGGTCAGATGGGTCCAGGGTGGGCTTTTTGAGGATGGGGGAGACAGTGGCATGCTTGAAGGCAGAGGGGAAGGAGCCTGTGGAAAGGGAGAGATTGATGACATGTAGAAGTGGGGGGGCGACAGTGGGAGCAATAGAGGTCAGGAGGCGGGAGGGGATTGGGTCAAGGGGGCAGGAGGAGGGGTTGGATGAAGAGAGCAGAGCGGAGATTTCCTCGAGAGAGGCAGGAGGGAAGAATGTGAGGAGAGAGGGGGGAGGGGGTGGTATGGGAGCTGCTCATGAGAAGTTTTACCGTATCGGGAACTGGGATTGATTTCCCAACCATTTTGTAAGGAGCGCACATAGCATACGGGGTAGGCAAGGACGCAGGCTCCCGAAGTTGCCCCCGCAATCCCCAAACCAACCTTGCAGCCCACAGAGGCAAAGAGCTCCCTTGGGTCCCCCTCCAATAGCAGCAATAGGGCCTCGCCCTGACGACACCCCCCCAGTCAGAAGCCGACAGGCAGGACGTTCCCCGGCGCCACCGGAAGCAGTCCCACGGCCCCCGCAAACAACAGCGGCAGGGCCTAGAGCTGTAGCCACGCCCCCAGGAGTGATTGGTCCCGGCCCCGCAGGGAACGCCCCCACAACTGCCTGTGGTAACAGCGATGGAACGCCGAGCGGAGGCCACGCCCCCGCCAGGGAAACAGCTTGTGGCAATTCCCCCGCCCCTGCAGCGCCGCTCAGAGCGGCTACGGGCTCGTACAAGGGTGGGGCTTGGGCAATAAGAACCAGCGCCGCCCGGGGAACGGCGCTGGTGATTCACAGAAACCGGCCCATTGTGTGCAGTGTGAGCGTGAGCTGCAAGCAACCCTTTTGTCTGAAATTGCCCATGCGTGTGGACCTTCGTTGAACCCCCCTGGAATACGTGAGTGCGTGAGTCAGTGAGAGAAGCATGAGTAAAAGCGAGTGCCCTTCCGTTCCCCCTGTTTCGTGTCCTGTTCCTCGGAGGTGAGTGCCCTACGTCCCGTGTCCCTTCCCCCATCCTGGGACCCTACACCCCCCAGGGTGAACAACCCCCCTCTTCCCCCCTCTTCGTGCGTGTTGAATGTGGTGAGCGAGTGTGGGGCAGCCTTAGGTTCGTGGTCAGCAGCGCCCTATAATGATAGGGGCTCGTTCTCTTTAATTAGAGGTGAGAGCCCAAATACTATCCTGATGGGCATTCTACAACCAGTCGCTCCCTGCTCTGACCTCGATACCCTGTGGCAGTGTGAGTGTGTGTGCACCCCTTCCCCATTCCCGGTAACACATTTACGGTTACTGATGCAATGTCTTAATTCTCGCAATACCAGGAGATACTGTCCTGATTTATCGACTTTCCACTTACCATTTACTGTGTACTGTTCGTTTACCTCTTACCACATTGCTGAGGTTATTGTTTTACTTGTGGTTTGTTGTTTCTGCATTTCCGAGCCAATCAATGTGTGAATAGTCCACCCCTTGCCTCCCCCCAATGCCCTTAATCTCCACTCTTGTGCTTCCAGTCAGAATCATTGTTCTATGTTGTTCCCTTTGCTTTGACCAATCTGCAACCAGATTTCAGATTAGTAAAGGAATCTGCATAACAGTCAATGAGTGACAAGGAAGTACAAGAGAAAATGGAGTGCAAGAAATGCGGTATTGCATCGGTATTACCTCTCAGGATTTGAAATGGAAGGCAAAGTTGTAAATGGGATTTTAGTAAGTGGAAAGTCAGTAAATAAAAAATGAAATGTTGGTTGAGACATTACCGATTACCAAGAGGTTCTTGATTTGACCAAGATGGTATCGAGAAATGGAATTTTGATGAGGTTTCCCAATTTTGGCAAAATTTTGTTTCAGCTGTAGTCTCAGGTGAGCTGTGAACCGCCTATGGTTATTTTGTGCTATGCAGGAATTGCCAAGGGACTCTAGATGTGCATGAAAATGTGAACATAGCTTTTCTTTTTCAGACCAAAAGTTCCATCACAGCAAAAGATTTCACCAATAAAATGACAACCCACATTGCTTTACAGGTACTCTGTGCAGCATCAGCCTGGGGTCCAGGGTCAGAGGGCAGAGTGGCTGTGATCTATAAAGACAGCTTGGCCTTTCGGAGGTATCTGGTGCCTAACACACCTGAGATAGAGTGTGTCCACATTGTGTTGGATTTGGTTGGAGACCCTCTTGGTGTACAAACCACCTGACCTCACTGAACAACTGATTCCCTGACTGCTCTAACCAAGCTAGTCTCAGAGGTGGTGTTGGAATCACCCCAGACTTATTGTCTTGGGTGATTTCAACATACACGCTGAGATTGGCATTTTAGGGGTGAAGCAGGAGTTTACTCTTGCGGGGGCGGGGTTTGGATACAGCTGCTTCCGGGACGCTCCCCATAACAATGGGAGTGGGTAGAGGCCGTGCTGAAGGCACGTGTCGAAGGGGCACGTTCAAAGGGGCCTGCCCTTTGGCCGTGCCCTTCGACTGGGCGATGAGGTGGAGGCAGCAATGTTTGGGGGTCCGTGTATTTTTTTGGGGGGGTAGTTGTGCTTGCTGATGTAGAGAATGGTGGGGCTGGCTCCCTCTGGTGAGAGAAGAGTGGAGCGGGCTAATATTCCTTGGTGGCAGCAGGGGATAGAATGTTTGATTGTAGGACCAAACCCGTTGTTGTGGGGGAGGTGGTGGATTGGTACATCAGCTGGGTTGCGTGGGGATTGTGATATTTTGTATGTGATGATTTATTGTAAGTGTTGAATCTGGGTCCCCTGCGTGGGATAACAAACCCAGAAAGGTATATTTTTGTGTGCGTGTTGTAAGCCGCTGCGAGTCATTATTGAGAGAGAGTGGGGTATAAATAAAACTGGAATGGAATGGAATGGAATAGCTGCCATGATCATCATAGGCCTATCCCAGAAAGCATCTGGCCCAGCACATGAGGCAGGGCATATATTGGATCTGAAGTTTTGCAACAGCCTGGAAACAGGGGTTCTGATTATCAGGGGTGTTGTTACAACACCGCTGTCATGGTTGGATCATTACCTTCTGAAAGCCCAAATCCCAGCCATCATATGCACTTATGGGGTGATGGACTGGTTAGGTTGGTCTGCCCCCAGAGGCGAATGGATCCGATTGGTTTCCAGAATTCTCTGGGTGAGTTACCTACTGATCTTAGCAGCTACTCTGTCAATGACTTGGTCGCCTTGTGGAATGACATCTTGACCATGGCACAGTTGCACCAAGGCACCCGTTTCCAGTGCTGTAGCAGCACAGGTTCCCCTGGTACAAGAGAAGCCGAGACAGGTGAGTGGGAGGGTATCATAGCGTCTGCAAAATCTTGTCTAGAGGATCTGTTCTGGGACATGAAGGACCTGTTTAATCCAGTCTGCCTCTGCCCAGAACTGGAGTCATCTGATGCCCAGTGTGACATTTTTATTAATTACTTTGCAGACAAAATCACTCATATTCACCACAAATTTGATGCTGCCATTTCACCTGCAGAATCAGAGTTTGAAGTTATGGAAGCACAGTCTTGTCCTGTTTATTTGAATCAGTTTCAACTGGTATCGCCCATCATTGCAGGAGACGTTCTTAGGACAGTTGTGAATTAGATCCTTACTGTTGTAGCTGGCGAAAACCAGTCAGGAGACATTGGGGAGACTGCTAGCAGGAGATGTCAACACCTCCCTTCAGGAGGGTAGGGTGTTGGGCACCCTTCAAACTGCAATTGTTCGGCCCCTGCGCATGAAGCCTTCTTTGGACACAGACTCTTCGGCCTATCTCTAACCCTCCCTTTTTAGGGAAGGTTATTGAACAGGTTTCAGGACCATCTTGATGTCAACGGATTCCTGGACCCATTTCAGCCAGGCTTTCACCCTGGTATAGCACGGAGACTGCAGTTGTGGCCTTAGTCAATGACCTGTGCCTAGAGCTTGACAAGGGAAATTCTGCCCTGTTGACTGCGGGACTTGGTGAGGGTGCATGGAACCGCTCTTGAGTGGTTCTGCTCCTTCCTGTTGGGGATGTCTGACAGAGTGATGATGGGTGACTGCTTGTCATCCTCTTGAGATAGGGTCCTGCAGGATTCTATTCTATCTCTGTTCAATGAGTATATGAGGCTGATGGGCAAGGACATCAGTGTCTTACTATGGATCAGTAACTGGTTAAAAGATAGAAAGCAAAGGGTAGGACTAAATGGTCAGTTTTCACAATGGAGAGATGTAAAAAGTGGTGTGCCTCAGGGATCTGTATTGGGACCGGTGCTGTTTAATGTATTCATTAATGATTTGGAAAAGGGTGTTAAGAGTGAGGTGATCAAATTTGCAGATGACACCAAGTTATTCAAGGTAGTTAAAACATGAGCAGACTGTGAGGAACTGCAATGGGAGCTTACGACACTGGGTGCCTGGGCATCTAAATGGCAAATGAGATTTAATGTGGACAAGTGCAAAGTGATGCACTTAGGGAAAAATCATCCAAATTATGCGTACATAATGCTGGGTACTAAGCTAGGAGTTACCACTCAGGAAAAGGATCTGGGGGTGGTTGTGGACAATACAATGAAATCCACTGCACAGTGCGCAGAAGCAGTCAAAAAAGCAAGCAGAATGTTAGGAATTCGGAAGTGGATAGAGAATAAAACTGAGGATGTCATAATGCCTCTATACAAATCAATGGTGCGACCACACCTTGAATATTGTGTGCAGTTTTGGTCGCCCCATCTCAAAAAAGACACAGCTGAACTAGAAAAGGTACAGAGAAGGGCAACAAAAATGATCAAGGGCATGGAAGGGCTCCTGTATGAGGAGAAGTTTGGTAGGTTGGGGCTCTTCAGCTTGGAGAAGAGACAACTGAGAGGAGATATGATAGAAGTCTATAAAATCATGAGTGGTGTGGAACTAATAAACAAGGAGCAGTTATATACACTCTCAGCTAGTACTAGAACACTAGAGGACACTCCATGAAACTCATGGCTGGCAAGTTTAAAACAAATAAAAGAAAATATTTTTTTCACTCAGCGTATAATTGGGTTGTGGAATCTACTGCCAGAGGTTGTGGTAAGGGCCAGTACTATAGCCGAGTTTAAAAGAGGTTTGGACAAGTTTCTGGAAGATAGGTCCATTAGCAACTATTAGCCAGACAGGATCACGGAACATGACGGGAGCTGCGGGAAAACAACAGGGAATGGATCCCCCATTGTGACCTGTTGGGTGCTTCTCCCAAGCCACCATGACTGGCCACTGGCAGAGACAGGATGCTGGGCTAGATGGACCATTGGTCTGACCCAGTATGGCACTTCTTATGACATTTGGAGGTTTAGGGTGAAGTGCCATCAGTATACTGATGAGGCCCAGCTCTACCTCTCTTTTTCATCTGACCCAGACCCTGCAGTCTCGGTGCTCACTCAATGCTGTGCTGCTGTTGGTTTCTGGATGAGGGTGAGCTAATTGAAGCTGAATCCACAGAAGACTGACATGATGATGGTTGGCTGGCCTTTTGATCTGGAGGGAATTCGGACTCCTGTTATTGACAGAATCTGGCCCCCTCTGGTCTGTCAGGTTCTCAGCCTTGGAGTGCTTCTGGACCGCTTGCTGCATCTGGATTGTCAGGTTATGGCAGTGGTCAGGAGTGCTTTTCATCAACTCCATCCAGTGAGGAGGTTGCAGCTTTTTATTTCTGATTTGGATCAGGCCACTGTCATCTATGCTTTCATCACCTCAAGGCTAGATTACTGAAATGCGCTCTATGTGGGGCTGCCCTTGGTGACTGTTTGGAAGCTGCAGCTGGTGCAGAATGAAGTGGCTCACCTCCTTTTGGTGGGAGCACATTACACTGGTGCTCCAAAATCTGCATTGGTTCCCGTTTCCGAGCAAAATTTCAGCATTTGGGATGTTTTTATGTTTGTATTTTTTATTAAATTTATGTAAGCTGCCTTGAACTGCTGCGCAGGAAAGGCGAGATAAAATAAAAATAAATAAATAAATAAATAAATTCAATATGCTGGTTTTGACCTTTAAATTCCTAAATGGTCTGGGCCCCTGTCCTTCCATGCCCCATTGCGGCCCCTGTGATTGGCCAGGAGCACCTCCCTGTGGGTACCGTCTGTTAATGTTGCTCATATGACAAGGGCTCACAGGGGGGCATTCTCGGTTGCTGCCCAGTGCTTTGGAACTCCCTTCCGCTGGAGGTTCATTTGAGCCTGAGAATGTTCTGGAGGCAGTGTGAGACCTTTTTATTTAAAAAGGCATTTGGTGGGTGGGGATAGGGACGTTGGGGTGAGGTGGTGGGTTGTTTTGGCATAGAGGGTGAGAGGGGGTTGGGTGGGGAGGTGGTATTAGGTGGTTTTGTGGGACTTTTAGGGTTTTTTTGTATTAATTTTAAATGTTTTTATGTATTGTATGCTGCCCTGAGGGCAGCATATAAATTCAAATAAATAAATAAACAGGCTACTGAGTCCAAAAGGTACAGTTAGCGGTTTAATGCAGTCAGTGGTCCAAGAAAGTGAGGGAAATAAAGTGGTTCCAATTATTTCTTTTATTGGACTAACTGCTGTTGGTGGAAATAAGCAAGCTTTGGGGCTACATGAAGCCCAAAAGCTTGCTTATTTTCAAAAGATATCATTCAAACCACTTTGCTTCCCTTTCTGACACTTGGGACCAACACGGCAACCACACAATCTCTCTGGGACCAAGAAAGTGAAAGGGTTAAAGATTTCTAAAACTCCCTAAACCGGTTAATCTGTTACATACCCTTAAATGTCTACCCCCTGTAGAAAGGTTTCTTCCCCAATTCCTGCTTTTCATCATAAGAGTTTTGATTATTGCTGTCTTCTTCTCATGCTTGTCGCAGATTTTTAAATGTCCATGAAATTTACCCAGTGCTATATAATAAGTAGTTCTCTGTGAAAATCCTCATCCCTGAAAGAACTGTGCAACTACAATTCAATAATTGTGTAAATACAATGCACCGCACAGCCCCCAGCTGGGAACAGACAGCAGTTCCACAGAACTGTAATCTGTCCCCAGCTGGGGTTTAGGTTGGTGCTGTCATAGATTAGTAGGGTTAGGGATGCTAGATTTTTTCCCCACTACACCCTCACTCTCTGGGTATTTTCAGACGTTACGAGATCACAGTCAACCACAGTGAACCACGCTCAATCCCGCGGCGGGGCCAAAGCACCCTGAATGTCTGCTCGGCGACCGCCAGATGTTCACCACAGTCAATACCCACATGAGGTCAAAATCAACCATGCTTCCGGAGCTCCCTCCCGGACCATCTCTGAAAGCGTGGTCAAAGAGATTCCCGACGGGAACCAACAAAAAGTAACGTCTGGCCGGCAACCACCAGCCGGAATAAAAGAAAATGATTCCCAGCCGGGGACAAAGCACGCAGCATCACTGCCAGACAACCAGCAACAACACAGGCCGGGGAGGGAGATTTAAAGGGCACACAGCAGTAGCCGGGACGAGCCGCCCCGGCGCCTTCCGGGTGCTTTGACCACAGCCCGGCCTGGGATCAGCGTAATGTGTATTGCGCTGCCCCGGGCCATGATCTGGCGGCCCGATTCCCTGCCATGGTCCCGGTCCTGTCACGTCTGTTCGGGGCTTTTTTTGACCACGGGGGGTGGTTGTTCAGTTCACCCCCGCCGGGAATCCACTATGGTGAATCGGGACCGCGTAACGTCTGAAATCACCCTCAGCAGACTCAGCCAGGGGCACATTGCATCCAGAGACTCTGAACCCTGTCAATGCAGGTATTTTTGAAATCTTCCCCAGATCTTCCCCACTAATAAGGGATGCAATTGCAGGACACAGTGAGGTTCAAGTGTTGTGAAGTGTCCAGACTGGATTCTTGGGTCTAAACTGTAATTGTATGTTGAATTGTAAAATATCTGTGTTTAGACCATAATGTGCTGAGAAATATCTGGGTTTCTTTGACAGTGGAAAAAAATCCAGCCCTAGTTGTGATCTCCGAGCATGCAATCCGCATTCAGTCAGGCGCACAAGGGGGCTGTGTGTGCATAAGTTACATGCAAAGTGCTGTGCTAGACTTATGTGGTTTCCAAATTCTCATTCACAGCGACAGACTTCATTATACAGCATAACCAAGGTCAGTGGGCTGTCTCCTGTAACTTGGAAGCACGGAACACACCTCTGTACCTGGGGCATATTTATGAGTAGTGGTCAAGCCACATTTAAATGCTGACCACAACACTGTATTAGGCTCTGGGTGGTGACGCTGCATGCACAAGTGAGAGTTGGCAACAAGCAATGATACCTCTAGCTGTGAATGAGGATTTGGCGCCCATTTAAATTTAGTGTGACACATTGGCATGCAACTTGCACATGCACAACCCCCTTACATGCTGGGATGAATAAGATTTTGCCCCTAGTCAGAAAACCAAACACAACTAACCAAGACAGTTTGAGGGTTCAGAATCAGTTTCTTTCCAAGTCTTTGCAGTCAAATGAATCATAGGATGAAAAAAAACACTGCAAAAAGATAAATAAAGCACCAAACAGATTACAGCAATCTGCTCATAAGAATTTTGTGAACAAGAATAAGAAAAAGGCCTCTGCTAAATCCATCAATTATTCCTTGTGAACTTATTTATTCGCTCAGCACTGGTTAATCAAGAAACATTTTTAATATGAATATTTATTCTGCATACCCTCTTAAAGTTATACTACATTTGAAGCAGAACATAAGTTTTCTGGGACAAATGGAAACTTTTGTTATTCTGCCACATGATGTGTCACATCATAAGGACCTAGCATTAACTTGTATCCTTAGTTTCTATCACAGTAAACAAACTACTGCTACTGTTACTTCTGGATTGAAAGTGAATGCATCAACCTTTGAATGCTAGAATGTAATGCACTGAGCATAAAGCAAGCAGTATGATTGATTACTCACAGCCCATGGATTATCAGTTTCATAAATCAGTTGAGACCTATGGAATTGCTACTGTCTGCCTTCAAGAAGCAAATCTAACTCTGACCTACTTAATAGGGGGGTGGGGTGGGGGTGGGACTGATGATTCAATGGTGAGTAAAATTTTTGGGCCTGATCCAGATAGTTAGATGTTCACTAAATGTAGGTTACTTACCAGTAACTGAGTTCTTCAAGAAAGCTCTGTGTATTCTCACTGTTGGAACATCTTCCTGCTCCACAGGCAACTGGAAAGCTCCTTCATCTGCAGTTTCCAGGCAAATTGCCTGGAATGATCTAGAAGGGAGTCACAGCTCTGCTTAGCACTCCCCCCTCCATCCCCTCCTCTCCTCTGTGCCGGCTTTTGATCTCATGAGAGAAGGGAGAATTTTTTAAAAGGTGGGTATTTTGCATATTTCTATTTCTGACTTCCATTAGCCTTCCCCCCTCAGTCCCTTCCAATTCCAAGGGCAAGAGCACCATGATTTAAGTACTCCAAGCCAGAGGGGAAGGATGGGCAGGTAGTGAGAATACACGGAGCTTTCTCAAAGAACTTAGTTACTAGTAAGTAACCTACATGTCTTCTTTGAGGAGCTCTGTTATTCTCACTGTTGGGAGAGTAATAAGCAGTTGTGCTCTTACTGGGGAAGGATGTGTGGAGTGTTCTTGAGAGAGAAGACAGAACAGCTCTCCCAAAAGCAGAGTCCCTGTGAACTGCCAAGTCCAAAGAATAGTGCTTGGAGAAGGTGCATAGAGAAGACTATGATGCTGCTTTACAAATATCAATGACAGGGATGCTTCAGAAGTTTGTCGTAGAAGTGGCAAGTGAGCCTTCAGACCCTGTGGAGGGGGTCTTCCAGCACCAGTGTAGCAGGTATACATACACTGTAGTATCCACTTTGAGATCCTTTGGGAGGAGAGATGAACTCCTCTGTGCTGGCCTCCATACGAGATTAAGAGGGAGTCAGATGCTCTGACAGGTTTTGTATGGTGGATGTAGAAAGACAATGCCCTCTTCAGGTCAAGTGTCTGAAGTGCAGCCTCTCCCGGTGAAGAATGTGGTTTAGGAAAAAATGTAAGAAGTGAAATAATTTTATTAACATGAAATGGGGAGACTACTTTTGGAATGAACCCACTGAGCTGAGGTCAGTGCCATTAGCAAAACTGTCTTTGGGTGAAAACAGACATGACGCTAACCACCCTTTAACCACCCTTGGTGGTTATTTATGCATGTTGCAGGACTGTATTGGTGCCCTATGCAGCCCTGAAACATGCATAAATTACCACCACAGGTGGTTAAAGGGTGGTTAGCGTCATGTCTGTTTTCACCCTTTGGAGTGAGATGTTCAATGGAGCAAGTTGCCATAGGCTCAAGCAGTAGTTTGGTTAAAACGAAATTAACATCCCAATGCGGGACCAGTGGGAATGTATTAAGAAAGCCTTTCCAGAATGAATGAACTACGGGATGAGAGAAGATCTGTTTCCCCTCTACAGGCAAGCTGAAATACCCACCAGTTGGACCTTCAATGATGGGATTGAGAGGGAAGAGTGTTGCAGATGTAGTAAGCAGTTGAGAATTGTATTAATAGTAAGAGAGGAGAGTGAAATGCCCCTTTCACTGCACCAAACAGAAAACTGCTTCCATTTTGCTGTAATATGACACCCTAGTAGAGGGCCTGTGGGCATTTTAGATGACAGTTACTACTGCAGAGGAAAGGCCAGGAGGTACAGAGAGCAGAGAGATGTAGAGATTCCAGGATGTGATGTAATATTGCACCTCTTGATGGGACAGCAGATCCCTGCAAAGAGGCAGTGGGTAGAAATGTGCTGTCAAGTATGTTAAGATTGGAAACCATGGTTGTCTGGGCCATGATGGAGCAATCAAGATGAGCTGCACCCTCTTCCTCCTTACTTTGTACATTAATTTCTGGAGGAGCGGGAACAGTGGATAGGCATACGTGAGGGGAGTGTGCCAGGGGAATCATGAATGCATCTGAGAGGGACTTCCAGTTGTGTCTTGCTCTGCTGCAGAATAGTAGAAGCATCGTATTTTCTGCCATCACAAAGCGGTCGACTGCCAGCCCGAAGGCTGGGTAGGCAGAGGGGGAGCTGGCAAGTGGGGGGCTCCAAAAGAATCAATTGAAGGCTGCAGCTCCTTGTGGGGGCGTCTCACATAGTCCAGTCAAGCTGGCAGATGAGAATATCTTATGTCCTGGTACCAACCAAAAAATAAGGAGAAGAATGTCTTCTTCTCCTTGTGGGAAAACGCCTTATGCCCTGGTGCTGACGGTGCTGGGACTAGTCCTCTGAGGATCTCCTCCAAGAATTAAAGTAGAGATAGTGCGGTCTCTGTGTCTCCTGTCCCTGTAATATGAGGACTCCATCCAGTAGCATGGTAGACCACAGCTTCCAGGAGAGCCTGTCTCTGTAGGGGATGAGTGAGTGCCTTGTACTGGGGGCCAATATCTCCTGCCGGTGATGTACAGTACTGCCTCGTACTGCCTCGATGTCTCTGAGCGGAGTGGTGATCGAGATTGCTGTGTGAGTAGGACCATCTGTGATCCAGGTGAGAGGGAGGATGAGAAGGAGGGGTAGATGTTCATCTTCTGAGTAGATAGTCTCTACGGTAAGAGATCTGATCAGGGCCTCTGTGACATGCCTCACGATTAGAACCAGATGAAGGGGGTGGAGATCTAATACTCTTTTTCCTCCTCTTTTTCCTCAGCTCCACTGGTGGGTAAGCCTTGATCTCTTCCTGTAGAAAGTTCTCTTCTATATGAATTGGCAAGGTTGAAGCTAGTGGGGCTGGTTCAGCACCTAAGACAACATCTTTATCGGTGCTAGCAGTGGTGCCACGGATGGTACTGGCAGATGGGTGGGGGTGGGGGGGGGGGGGGGGGGGGGGGGGGGGGGGGGGGGGGGGGGGGGGGAGAGTAGCTGGTGTCAAGCTCCTGGAGCCTGCAGAACTGCTCGAGGTACTGAGAGTGTTGGTCAGTATGGGCTGTGCGGGGCCCATCCTGATGGGACTCTCACCACCCCCTTGCAAAGCTTTCTTAGGCAGCTTTTAGACATTCCCCGGGGGAATGCGGATTTAAATAAACCACCAGAGAAAAGTCGTGTGGGCGGCTTTTAGAAGATACCTCCCGTGAAAATTGCCGGTCACACATTAAGCCATATTTTCTTTATAACCTTGGTATCAAGGTATTTAAAATGCAGCTTATAAAGAATGCACAACTGGTGGTTTTCACGGGTGGCATCTCGTCTAAAAGCTGCCCACATGACTTTTCTCTGGTGCATTATTTAAATCCGCAACCCCCCACGTGACTTTTCTCTGGCGGATTATTTAAATCTGCGACCCCAGGGCATGTCTAAAAATGGAGCCTGTAAGAATGTCTCAGAGCTGCAACATGTGGTCCTTTCTCACCCTAGAGGAGAGGGCAGCACGAGTCTTGCAGGATTTTGTGTTGTGGGACTCTCCCAGACATGCCACACCCTTGTCATGCTGATCAGAAGTGGACAATGTGGCTGGACAAGAAAGGCACCCCTTGAAGCCAGATTTCTTTGACATGATTTGTGAAGAACACGGTCTAAAGACTGCTTGAGGGCAGAGGGACCCCGTGAAATGCCTAACTACTCTAACGAATAACCTAAGGAAAATAAGAAAATAAAGAACTTATCTTACTGAAATCACATAAGCAAAAAGATCACGATTTGCTTAGCTGTTCATGATTATTCTAGATGCCCGTCATAACTAGGCAAACAGGTGCTTCTATGAAAACAAAGGACTTTGTCTTCTACACACAATTGGGCTCAACCCTCTTCTTCTATACATTGCCCTTTCTTATCCTAACACATTCATAATAGTCATAATATGCAAAGGTCATTTGTAAAATGAGAATTGCTTCTTTCCTTCACCATCTTTCTTCCTGTGCTCTCTTCTATAGCTCTTAGGCTGCCTGTAGGCCTTGATCTGGAAAACAATGTTGGGCCATTTCCTTCAGTGATTCTCCATCAAAAGGAAAAAGAAATTATTTCAGTGAAGCATTCTATAAATTGTCTAGAGAGAATGAGATTTGCCATGTTGGTTCCAAATGTAAGAAATAGAGACAAAGTAAATCTGATGATATCTGTTATTGGACCAACAACTTTTAGTATGCAAGCTTTTGGGCTACACATGACCCTTCCTCAGGCAAGTAAAATGTCTAGAATGTGGCCAGAATAGTCTATAGAATCACACACACACCCTTACCTGTCCGACACTTGTTCATTCTATAGTTCTGACTTTCTAAATGCCTTAGGAAGCAAACTTTGTGTGCTCTTAGGTATTTTCAGACGTTATGAGATCATTCTCAACCACAGAGGGTATTTTCAGATATTACGAGATCACGCTCAACCACAGTCAATACCCTGTGGTGGGGAATGGTCCCGTAACATCTGTTGGGGAACCGGAAGTTCCCCCCCAGATGTTTGCCATGGTCAATCGCGGCGGGGAAGCAGATTCACCACATGATCAGCTGGACTGGCGGGCCCGGCACCGATCGCGTGGTGAATGCAATTCCCCGCCGTGATGAATGGGCCCGTCTCGTCTGGATGGAAACCATGGCCCGGAATCCCCAGCGGGATTCCGGGCCATGGTCAATTCGGGCGGGCGCTGCGACCCGAATCACCCCTTTCCCAAATCAAACAAAGATCTGGATCTGTGTGAGAGTATCATGTAAATTATAAAAATGTGCTTTCCATTGTTATGAATTGAAACTCTTCTCTATCTTTCCTTCCAGGGGCAGGACTTAAACCCTTAGCAGGCAGTTCCCAATTCTGGGATCTTGGCGGGAGCACTATAAAACAGACCACAAGCCCCTTAAATAGACATATGTTTATTACTATATCATATAGAAAGAACTGGGAATAAAGCAGTAATACACTTGCATATAGCAATAGCCTTCACGTATTCTAACAGTAAGCACGCACACACAGTTACATATATATGTGTTCTTACGTGTCAGAGGTCTCAGGTCTGGTCTCGAGAGGAGAGGCAGGGCGGGAGCCCGATTGAGGTCTATCTAGGAACCTAGCTGCTGGAGTCTTGGTTTTTCACAGCCTTTGAGTGCGTTGGAAAGGGTCAAGCACAGATCAACCGGCAGCTACCTAAGTAGCTGGTCAGAGGGTACCGTGCAGGACACCGATCCTGTCTAGGGCTGGCCTTTTTATCCAATGACTGCCTTATGATTATCCAGAGTGCGGGGTTGTCAGTGCCAAGCCTGGAAAGTTCTCCCATTGGCTATTCAGATTTGGAGTACTTTCTGCTTAGTCACTGTTATTATGGGCTGTCCTGACCCGTTGGATCCTGCCTACCTCTCCCTCCAGATGGGAGGCTTGACCCTTGCCATGATTTGCCCATACCCTTCCTCTGAGTCATCTTATTCTCTGACCAGGCCATCCTTTCTCATTGCATTGCTTAGTCCTTATCTGCTTATTATTTACTTTAATGTTCTGGGAACCATGTTCTGGGAACAGACAGTTCTTGCTAGTTTTGTTCCTGCTGGGCCTCTCTTTATAGATGACAAGAATGTATTCCTGTCAATATCTTTCCTTCTCCTCCTGCCAGTCTGTTTCTCATAAATATGCATTTTCAATATTCACTAAAACTAAAATTGCTATAAAGCATAAGCATACAATGTCTTTTCTTTACACATGAAAACAATATTATCTTGGTTCTATAATGCAGCCATACTGCTTCAATCAGCCTATCAATTCACTACACCATCACACTAGACCTTATAAATAAGGCAGATTTGAAAATTTGGACCAAGACAGAAGGGTTGGTCAGAAAATCTCCAGTGCAACATTTCACTTGTAGAAATACTATTTTTTATTGAAAACTAAATGAGTAAGGTGTTGGGAGCAAGGCCTATAGAGGGGATGCTGTCAGAATTACTTCATCCCTGATCCACCAGAACTGCCCCCAAAGGTACCCTCCAAATAACCGTTTTTACATTTTGGATCAACTCAATTTAAAAATAAAATTAAAAAATCCTTTCTGCATAAAATGACTATATTTGAATTCCATCATTTGAGAAAAAAATAAACATCAGCATCTAGGGATTTCCCACAAGATAGAAATGCTGTTCTTTGAGTAATTAAATGATCCTCCAAGAAAAAAATGGCAGCTAGTTTAGGAGCTAGTGATGATTCAGAGCCCATTGAAGTCAATAGCTAAACTCACATTGACTTGTATGGATCTGGATCGCGCTTTCAGTAAATAGCAGCTTTCTTGCTGAGTCAGGACTGCATATAGCTGAAAATAACAAGTTATGGTTATTATTATAAGCTGTCAGTAAAAAAAAAAACTGAAAAGCTGAGATGTATTCATTGTTCAGGATTAGTCACACATTCCCACAGAAAATGTTTCTTGGTTAGCTGATTAATTGAATTATAAATCTTACAATCAAATGAATCAGCGGCAATTTGCTCTTTGAGTTATGTAAATGGCAACTGACAATCGGAATTTTGACTTGCATTTAAGATTGTCCTACTCACAATAATAGAGTAGGATGCAAAATTATCATTGACTGTGCAATTCAGAAAGAACTTTCGGTTACTTTTTTAGCTAAATATTCTTTTTTTTTTTTGCAAGTACTTGTGCTAGCAAAACTTGAGTAATTAAATGTTTGCAGAAAGCAAACACTCAAGAGTGATGAATACAGTGGAATCAAATTTCACTTTAGAAGTCAAACAAATGTTTACAGAATTTTCTTCTGCTGTTTGCTCAGCTCCAGCAATGAATCAGTGACCTCAGGATGATTAGCATTACCTTTGGAGTTAGCTAGATGGTGCCTCATGCATTACTATGCCTCTCTTTACTGGAGGTTCAACATTCTATTAGAGAGCATCTTGCAGCCGACATTCCTGCATTTTACACGACATAAGCTGAAAATATGGGTGCAGCCACATGATGAACGTACTACCCCTTGGACAGCCTTGCCCCACTCTGGGCAGCCTTACCATGTGATGCAATGCACTGTGTGCCTGGCAGCTGTCATATATATCCCCCTCCCCCTGTACGGGGCAGGGTGGGCAGCTGGCTGCTACGCTCTGCAGCCTTGAAAATAGGCCATGGACACAACACGTAACAACCTTAGCCAAAATGGAGTAAGGCTGCCCAAGGCATGGTAGCTCATGTGCCTGGTTCCAGTCTGCCCCGCCATGTGGTGAGCTCCGCTGTGGGGCTCTGAGTGGCAGCCACTAGTCCAGTCCCTCGCAGCCATGTCACAGCCAGGGGTGGGATAGTGGTCGGACTGTGGGAGGGAGGCGGGACAGGGGCAGGTGCCCGCTTGTGTGGCCTGGCCAGAGCCTTAGCCTGTCCCGTGCTGTGGTGGGGGGTTCAATAGCGGCCTGCTCGCCTGGCTGCCGGCCCCGCCATGTGGCAGCTGCACTTGCCTGCCATGGGGCTGTGCACAGATCAGGTTCTCCACAACTTGTGTGGCTGCACCCTATGACTGACCACTTAAATCATGTTTCAATCCCATGACACTCTTTGTAAATAAAAGCATAGTCACTTGTTATTTCCAATGCACCAACAGTCCAGCTTGAGTAACATTCAGTAGGGGTGAGACTACCGGATCATCCGGTATCTGATACTGCCAGTATTTTGGTGTACCGCCAGTATTAGATTATTCTCGTATATTGGGTCCGGTACCAGATCCCCCGTGAATGACCGCAATGTAAAAAAAAAACACAAAAAACCCCAAACACTTTCCCTCTCCGAGTCCAGGCTGCGCGGGTGGAAGGGGGGACACCCCCTACCAACCCTGGATTTAATAAAAAATACAAATTTCCCCTAAGTCCCTAGAGCTGGCTCTGGGCCGCTGCTGGCGACCTAGAGCCAGCACCAGCAGCAGGTAAGTACTGGTACTGTACTGATCCCTGGGGAGGCCTAGTAGCGTGCTGAAGCCGGCAGCCACAGCCAGCACTGAAGCCTCCGGACCGCCGCCACCACTGCCCGGAGCTCAAGGTAGGCGATCCCTGGGTGGGGAGGTAGGGTGATCCCTGGGGTGGGGGTGTGTTAAACCAACCACCCCCCACCCCAGGGATCAGTACAGTACTGGTACCATAGGCTGCCTAGGGGTGGGACATCAGGGAAAATACCGGGTACTGGTTTTACCGGTTCCTGGATTTAAAAAAACCGGCTTACCGGATTAATACCGGTTTACCGGTACCGGATCTTTTACATTGATTTCAATGGGGAACTGTCCCCATTGAAATCAATGGAAAAAACCAAAAACCTCCCCCTCCCCTCCCAGACTGTGCGGGTGGAAGGGGTGGCACCCCCATCCCCCCTGCCCAGCCTGGATTAAAAAAATAAAAATTTTCCCCTAAGTCCCCTAGTGCAGGCTCCAGGCCACCGCCAGCGACCCAGAGCCCGCACCAGCAGCAGGTAATAGGCAGCCTACGGTACCTTTACAATTAAATTTGATGTTAGGGCATGAACAAGAAGAGACTGTTGTGCTGCTGACCATCTCATTCCTTCTCACCTTATGGAAGTCTGAGCAGAGAAAAGCCTGCTAAAATTGATGATAGTTACAGTTCAGAGGTGTCCAAACTGTGCTGTATCAAGGGCTGCCTTGGCAACTTACCAGACCCCTAAGGGCTTTATCTAATTTGTGCAGCTGATTTTGTAAAAAATATCAAAAAATTTCCCCTCAACAAAAAATGCTATTTTGACATTGTGAAACTCTTTGCAAGAAACTGCTGATTTTCAAACTTTTTCAGTTTTCCATTAAAAAACTTTTCAAAATGGAATGAATGGCAATATTAGAAATCTTGAAATTAGGAAATATCAAAATGGGAACAATGTTTGTTTAACTATAAATCATATGTATAATAAATACATTTAAAATGTAAATGTTTTACCCTATATTGGATTTTGAATGGTACTGTAATTGGGAGCCAGTGTAGCCAGTGAATAAAGTGTTGGACTTGGAGACCAGGGTTCAGATTCCATCCTAGCTTAACTCACTTGGGCAAGTCACCATCTCTCAGTCTCAGTTCCCCAACTATAAAGTGGGAATAATAATGACAGGGTTGTTGTGAAGGTGACCTAGATATGGATTGCAAAGCAGTGTAAGTGCTATGTAAATAAATAAATAATAATAATAATAATAATTGTAAAGGGCATTAAAACATGTATGTTTTTCATGCATTCAAAACATTTATTTAAAATGATATTTTGTTCAGTCTGAAGTTATTTTGGAAATTAAATTTTAAAAAAGGTTTTTGGAAAATTTGATCTGTGAAAAAAATATAATTTTTAATTTTTATTTGGAATTAACAGAGTTTCAACATACCAATTTTTTTCATGAAACTGCTTTTCCTAGTGTTGACCAGCTTTACTAATTACAGTAGTACAAAATGGACCACATCTTCCATTATCATTATTAGAGGCGCTACCTGAGGTAACTATGGGTATTTTCAGACGTTACGAGATCACGCTCAACCACAGCCAATTCCCTTTGGTGGGGAATGGCCTCGTAATGTCTGTTGGGGAACCGGAAGTTCCCCCCCAGATGTTAACCATGCTCAATCCCCTCTGGGAATCTCATTCACCATGTGATCGGCTGGACCGGCGGGGCCGGCGCTGATCGCGTGGTGAATTAGATTCTCAGCGGGGATGAAGGGGCCCCTCATGTCTGGATGAAAATCATGGCCCGGAATCCCGGTGGGGATTCCGGGCTGTGGTCATTTCGAGCGGGCGCTGCGGCCGCATTGGCCGCGGCACCTGCCTGTCTCCTCAGAGGGCGGGAGGTGGGGGAGCGTGGGGGGG
>QEPC01011131.1:2009033-2030001 GCA_003113815.1 Sphenodon punctatus
GAGAAGAGGAGAGGGCCAAGAACAGAGCCTTGAGGAACACCAACTGAGAGGGGGAAGGAGGAGGAGGTGGAGTTGGAGAGAGACACATTAAAGGAGCGGTCAGAGAGGTAGGAGGAGAACCAGTTATGGACAGAGCCACAAAAGCCAAGGGAGTGTTCTACAATACACACTTAGAAGTTATCTGGTTAGCAGTATATCCAGCCTTTGGCTTCCCTCACCTACTAGATTAGGTACCTCTTGATAACTGAGGGTATTTTCAGATGTTATGAGATCACAGTCAACCACAGTGAACCATGCTAAATCCCACGGCGTGGTCAAAGCACCCTGAATATCTGTTCAGTGGCCGCCAGATGTTCACCACAGTCAATACCCACATGGGGTCAAAATCAACCACCCTTCCAGACCTCTGGCCTGGACCATCTCCGAAAGCGTGGTCAAAGAAATACCCAATGGGAAACAAAACAAGAGTGGGTGTTTTCAGGTGTGATGGGACCAACTGGCCCCGTCATGAAATCAATGAATTCATCCCCCGCCAGGATGACCCGTAACGCCCTAACAGACGTGCCGGGGGATCCTGGCGGGGAATCGGGGAGGGGGTGGGGCTGTATGGCGCAACGTGCGGTCACACGGCCCCACCCCCTCCACGCTCCCTGCCGCCCGCCCTCTGGGGAGACAGGCAGCCTCCGCGGCCAATGCTGTCGCAGCACTCGCTCGCTATGGCCACGGGCCGGAATCCCTGTGGGGATTCTGGGCCATGGCCGCCATCCAGACGTGATGGTGAGGGTCACCACGGCGGGGAATCACCTTCACCACGCGATGGCCTCCAGTTCCGCCGCTGCGGCCGCTCGCGTGGTGAATGTGATTCCCTACCATGGTAACATCTGGGGGGGAACATCTGTTCCCCCCAACAGACGTTAAGAGGTCCAAGCCACCACAGGGAATTGACTGTGGTTGACATTGACCACGTAACATCTGAAAATACCCAGTAACATCTGGATGGCAATCACCGGACGGAATAAAAGAAAATGATTCCCAGCCAGGGACAAAGCACGCAATGGCGCTGCCAGGCAACCAGCAACAACACAGGCCGTGGAGGGAGATTTAAAGGGCACACAGCAGCAGGGAAATGTGGTGGGATGGAGCGAGGTGGAAGGGAGAGAAGAGCGGCGGGCGAGAGAGGAGGCGGCGGCGGCGGCACAGGCAGAGAAGGAGGTGGTCGTGCTGCACATGCAGGAGGTGCAGGGACAGCAGCACCAGCCAGGACAAGCCGCCCCGGGGACATCGACTGGATCAGGGGAGGAGGCACCCCGGAAATGGGTAAGGGGAACGAAGGGGAGCGGACCCGGCAGCACAGGGGCACCATGGGGGGAGGGGGAACAGCTGGCTGGCAGGTAAGGGGGATGGGGGAGGGATGCAGGACCGGGGCAGATCAGCACCCGAGCACACAACAACCCCACCCCCCACTTCTGTTCTGCATACATGCAAATGGGCCCGGGAGCCTGAGCCCCCGGAGGAGATAGGCCCTGCCCAGACAGAGGAGGAGGAGGAGGAGGCTGTACCACTGAGGGGGTCAGTGGAGGCTCCAAGAGACCTGGGACTTTATCCGCATCTGGGGGACCCTAGAGCATCAACTGGAGCCAGTGCTCAATCAGAGAAATGAGCACGTGTTCTGGGAGATAGTGCAGGAAATGGAGGTGGCGGGGCATCACTGGACCGTTGCCCAGTGCTGCTCCAAGGACAAAGAGCTAAAGAAGGGGTACAAGGCCATATGGGACAACAACCAGCAGTCCGGACATGGACTCCGGACTGCCCCCTTCTACGATGCCCTGGACCGCATCCTCCACATGAAGGGATCAATAGTCGCTCCACAGAGGAATGCCCCGGGACCTTGGAGACCTGAAGCCCCTCCCCCCGACAGCAGCCCGGAGAGCCCCCAGTCCCTGGCCGGACAGCTGGACTCCGAGGCCGGCACCCTCATCACGTGGTCGCAAGGGGAGCACAGCAACATGGAGAGGCTGGTATCGGAGGG
This sequence comes from Sphenodon punctatus, assembly GCA_003113815.1. Taxonomy (NCBI): domain Eukaryota; kingdom Metazoa; phylum Chordata; class Lepidosauria; order Sphenodontia; family Sphenodontidae; genus Sphenodon; species Sphenodon punctatus. The sequence goes on from QEPC01011131.1 coordinate 2,011,063, forward strand.
ATTGGGGATGGACATCGAGGGTAAGCAGGCAGATGGGATGGGGGGGACAGAACCGGGGGTGAGGGGGGATGGGGACAGCCCGGCCAGGGGGCTTGCCCCACCCAGGCCTGCCAGCCCGCAACATGGGGCCAGGGCCGGGGGGGCCGCCTGGGCACCCTGGAATCCCTCCACCAACCACCCCCCAAACCCCAAAGGGCACGGAATGCCCCGGCACCAGAGGCAGGCGAGCGAGGAGGTTGGTGCAGAGCAGTCCAGGCAGCAGCTGGAGGATCCAGGTGAGGCATACAGGCAGGGTGGGGGGGCCCCGGGGAGGGCGGGTGGAGGACCCGGGACACGCATGGCGGGATGAGAGGCCTGGGGGGGCGGGCGCCAAGGGGGGCGGGCGCCTGGGGTACTAACCACCATGTACCCTACAGGACAGCTGGAGGGACCACAGCAACCCGGGCCTGGGCCCCCAGCCCAGCGGATGAGGGAGCACCGGGCATGGGTACGGCACCAGAGGAAGGACCAGGTGCAGGACATTGCCTGGACCACCACAGAACAGGGGGAGCTGATGATTACGGCTGTGGACTGCATGGAGGCAGCCATAGATCGCTCCCTGGAGCGGGCGGAGGTAAGGGACCAGAGGCTCCAGGCAGAGGTGTGCCTGGAGCAGAGACAGGAGCACCGGGAGCACAGCAGACAGGTAGAGGTGTTTGGGCGGCTGGAACAGGCCATCGCGGGGATGGTGCGGGAGCATTCTGCCAAGATGGACAGGTCCCATGACATTGGGACCTCCCTCCTCCTGCATGCGGGCACTATGTGTGCCTATGTGATGGCAGCTGCCCCATCAGGCACCCTGCCTTCCCAGGGCCCCATGCTGGGCCCCTCAGTGCCCCCACCGCCTCCCCAGTCTCCCCAATGCCAGCAGGGGCCCCGCCTCTGACTCCCGGTCCCCGCTGGCCTCCAGAGGGAGCAGCCGCCCAGGGGGCTCCCTCGGGTCCCGGGTCCTCCCTCTCTCCCACCACTGCCTGCCCCTCTGGACACCGAGACCTCCCAGAACACCATTGGGGACATGAACAGTGAGGGAGAGGGCAGCTCCCAGAGCTCTGTGCCACCCACAGGCACTCGAGGGGGCACCCCAGGAAACATAGGGGCCAGGGGGGATGAGGGGAAGGTGGTCTGGGGGGGCAGTGGTGGTGGTGGTGGGGGCATGGGTAAGCAGGTGATATAATAAATGCTTGGATGACACTGCCACATCTGTCTCTTATACACATCTAGATGTGTATAAGAGACAGCCATCTGCCACCATGGGGGATTGTCTGTGGTTGACCGTGATCTCATAACGTCTGAAAATACCCTTTGTCTCTTACACCAAAATTTACAGCATTAANAATGAATTCATCCCCCGCCAGGATGACCCGTAACGCCCTAACAGACGTGCCGGGGGATCCTGGCGGGGAATCGGGGAGGGGGTGGGGCTGTATGGCGCAACGTGCGGTCACACGGCCCCACCCCCTCCACGCTCCCTGCCGCCCGCCCTCTGGGGAGACAGGCAGCCTCCGCGGCCAATGCTGTCGCAGCACTCGCTCGCTATGGCCACGGGCCGGAATCCCTGTGGGGATTCTGGGCCATGGCCGCCATCCAGACGTGATGGTGAGGGTCACCACGGCGGGGAATCACCTTCACCACGCGATGGCCTCCAGTTCCGCCGCTGCGGCCGCTCGCGTGGTGAATGTGATTCCCTACCATGGTAACATCTGGGGGGGAACATCTGTTCCCCCCAACAGACGTTAAGAGGTCCAAGCCACCACAGGGAATTGACTGTGGTTGACATTGACCACGTAACATCTGAAAATACCCAGTAACATCTGGATGGCAATCACCGGACGGAATAAAAGAAAATGATTCCCAGCCAGGGACAAAGCACGCAATGGCGCTGCCAGGCAACCAGCAACAACACAGGCCGTGGAGGGAGATTTAAAGGGCACACAGCAGCAGGGAAATGTGGTGGGATGGAGCGAGGTGGAAGGGAGAGAAGAGCGGCGGGCGAGAGAGGAGGCGGCGGCGGCGGCACAGGCAGAGAAGGAGGTGGTCGTGCTGCACATGCAGGAGGTGCAGGGACAGCAGCACCAGCCAGGACAAGCCGCCCCGGGGACATCGACTGGATCAGGGGAGGAGGCACCCCGGAAATGGGTAAGGGGAACGAAGGGGAGCGGACCCGGCAGCACAGGGGCACCATGGGGGGAGGGGGAACAGCTGGCTGGCAGGTAAGGGGGATGGGGGAGGGATGCAGGACCGGGGCAGATCAGCACCCGAGCACACAACAACCCCACCCCCCACTTCTGTTCTGCATACATGCAAATGGGCCCGGGAGCCTGAGCCCCCGGAGGAGATAGGCCCTGCCCAGACAGAGGAGGAGGAGGAGGAGGCTGTACCACTGAGGGGGTCAGTGGAGGCTCCAAGAGACCTGGGACTTTATCCGCATCTGGGGGACCCTAGAGCATCAACTGGAGCCAGTGCTCAATCAGAGAAATGAGCACGTGTTCTGGGAGATAGTGCAGGAAATGGAGGTGGCGGGGCATCACTGGACCGTTGCCCAGTGCTGCTCCAAGGACAAAGAGCTAAAGAAGGGGTACAAGGCCATATGGGACAACAACCAGCAGTCCGGACATGGACTCCGGACTGCCCCCTTCTACGATGCCCTGGACCGCATCCTCCACATGAAGGGATCAATAGTCGCTCCACAGAGGAATGCCCCGGGACCTTGGAGACCTGAAGCCCCTCCCCCCGACAGCAGCCCGGAGAGCCCCCAGTCCCTGGCCGGACAGCTGGACTCCGAGGCCGGCACCCTCATCACGTGGTCGCAAGGGGAGCACAGCAACATGGAGAGGCTGGTATCGGAGGGATTGGGGATGGACATCGAGGGTAAGCAGGCAGATGGGATGGGGGGGACAGAACCGGGGGTGAGGGGGGATGGGGACAGCCCGGCCAGGGGGCTTGCCCCACCCAGGCCTGCCAGCCCGCAACATGGGGCCAGGGCCGGGGGGGCCGCCTGGGCACCCTGGAATCCCTCCACCAACCACCCCCCAAACCCCAAAGGGCACGGAATGCCCCGGCACCAGAGGCAGGCGAGCGAGGAGGTTGGTGCAGAGCAGTCCAGGCAGCAGCTGGAGGATCCAGGTGAGGCATACAGGCAGGGTGGGGGGGCCCCGGGGAGGGCGGGTGGAGGACCCGGGACACGCATGGCGGGATGAGAGGCCTGGGGGGGCGGGCGCCAAGGGGGGCGGGCGCCTGGGGTACTAACCACCATGTACCCTACAGGACAGCTGGAGGGACCACAGCAACCCGGGCCTGGGCCCCCAGCCCAGCGGATGAGGGAGCACCGGGCATGGGTACGGCACCAGAGGAAGGACCAGGTGCAGGACATTGCCTGGACCACCACAGAACAGGGGGAGCTGATGATTACGGCTGTGGACTGCATGGAGGCAGCCATAGATCGCTCCCTGGAGCGGGCGGAGGTAAGGGACCAGAGGCTCCAGGCAGAGGTGTGCCTGGAGCAGAGACAGGAGCACCGGGAGCACAGCAGACAGGTAGAGGTGTTTGGGCGGCTGGAACAGGCCATCGCGGGGATGGTGCGGGAGCATTCTGCCAAGATGGACAGGTCCCATGACATTGGGACCTCCCTCCTCCTGCATGCGGGCACTATGTGTGCCTATGTGATGGCAGCTGCCCCATCAGGCACCCTGCCTTCCCAGGGCCCCATGCTGGGCCCCTCAGTGCCCCCACCGCCTCCCCAGTCTCCCCAATGCCAGCAGGGGCCCCGCCTCTGACTCCCGGTCCCCGCTGGCCTCCAGAGGGAGCAGCCGCCCAGGGGGCTCCCTCGGGTCCCGGGTCCTCCCTCTCTCCCACCACTGCCTGCCCCTCTGGACACCGAGACCTCCCAGAACACCATTGGGGACATGAACAGTGAGGGAGAGGGCAGCTCCCAGAGCTCTGTGCCACCCACAGGCACTCGAGGGGGCACCCCAGGAAACATAGGGGCCAGGGGGGATGAGGGGAAGGTGGTCTGGGGGGGCAGTGGTGGTGGTGGTGGGGGCATGGGTAAGCAGGTGATATAATAAATGCTTGGATGACACTGCCACATCCTGTGGTCCGTTCAGGGGCCTAGAGGTGGGAGGTGGACCATACCCGCATAGGGGCTCGCCCAGGGAATCCCCCGGGCCCCCATGGGGGTGGGCCGGGTGATGGGTGCCCTCACGCCTGGGCCTCCCAGCTGATGTGCCTGGCTAGGGTGGCACAGATGCGTTTGGCATAATGGTACTCCCTCAGGTTGTCTGCGTTCATGTACAGAGGCACAGGGCTGGGAGGTCAAGTAGGCATGGGGTATTCGAGGGCGGCCCCATCGGTCTCGCACACGTTGTGCAGCACACAGCAGGCACCTATCACCAGGGCCGAGGTCTCCACTGTGTAGTCTAGCCAGCCGGCGAAGCTCAAGCGAGGCTTGAGGGCCCCAAACGACCGCTCAACCATGGTCCTGCTGGCACACAGGTGGGTATTGTAGAGCGCCTCCGCCGGGGTCCGGGCATGCCTTCATCAACCACCAGGTGAGGGGGTAGGCCGGGTCCCCCAGGATCCAGGCCATCCCCATGTCTGCAAAGCCCCCCAGGAAAATCTGTGCCTCCCGGACCCCTGTTCCTTGACCCTGTGCGGGCTCCCGGCTCCGCCCTGCTGCCGTGGCCCGCTGCCTGCTCCCTCCTTGCTGTCCCGGCCATGCTGCTGTGCTGGCTGCTTTCTGGCATGTCACTGCCCCTGCCTGTGGCTCCGGGCCCCCCCCCCGTCTGCCTCTGCCCCCAGTGTTCCCCTCCATGGCCGCCGTCTCCATTGTCCGCCTATGGCCCCAGCGTGCTTCTGACCGTCCTCATTTGCCTGTGCCCCCTTCTGTGACCCAGCCCCACCCCCTCCTGGGTGCCTGTATGATCTCGGAGTTCTGGGGCCCCTGGACTGCCCTTCCCAGGCTTCCTCCCGGGGGAGAGTTGTGTGACTTTGAACCTGCTGCATTGCCCTGGACCTCCTGTCTCCCCCTCCATCGCCCCCTCGCCGGCACTTGGGTTCCGAGTGTGCCTCCTGGACTGTTCCCGGCCCGCTCCCTGTTCCGTGTGTGCTCCTGCTGTGCCTGTGCCTGGACTGCCTGGGGTTCCCCCCATTCCGGGACTGCCTGTGTTGCTGTGGGGGTGCCCATGCAGGCTGTTCTGTATTGGGGGTTCTGGTTGCCGTTGCCTGTGTCCCGCTGTGCCCTTGTGCTGTTTCTCCTCCTCTTCCCTGTCCCTCCCCCCCCGTGCCCATTGTGCCTTGTGTGGTGTCTGTCCCACTGTGTCTCCCCTCCCCTCCCTTCCTTTCCTGTCCGGGTGTGTGTGCGCCCGGGCATGTGTGTTTGTGTTGTGTGTTCCACTGTTCCCTCGCTGTCTCTGCCTGTTGTGTGTGGTACCTGGGCAGCTCTTCTCCCTCTCCCCCCTCCCTTCCTGTTTCCCTTGTGTCCCTTTTGGCTTTGTTTGCCCTCAGCCGGCCATGTCTGTGTCCCGCCCCTCCCCGCCTCCTTCTGGGTGTTTTGATCACGGCCGGGAATTGGCGTCACGTCTGTTGCGCCGCCCCGGACTGTGGTCTGGCGGCCCGATTCCCTGCTGTGGTCCCGATCCCGTCACGTGTGGTCCAGGGCTTCTTTGAACATGGGGGGTGGTTAGCCGGTTCGCCACCGCTGGGAATCCATTGTGATGACTCAGGACCGTGTAACATCTGAAATCACCCTGAGTAGATTGGAGATGGCCACCCAGTGTGAGATCAAACAGGATTTAAGCCCATGGCCTTCATCATGGAAGTCAAGTGGTTAAGGAACTCTGCTGCTACATTCTATGGTAGTGTTAAAAATATTATTTTAGTTTCCATGAGTTACACATCTAGAGTAAGAAATGGGATCCTATTATAGAATATCACGGACAATCTTCAACTACCTAGATGAGAAAACTAACACCCGATGCACCTGTGTCTCTACTGACTTGCAATGCAAAGTTATCTGTGCAAAGTTGCTATGAGGGATTCTCTTTTCTCACTACAACAATATTTTGTAAATTAAAACAAGCCCTAGAGGCCTAATTTCTATTGAATGAAAATAGTTCATCACAGTAGGGAAGATATTAATCCTTTGACAGGACAAAGCCTTTGTTTGGTTTCAGACTAAATGGCTACTCTACTGCAGGTCATGGTAGGGTGTCCTTCTTCCAAATACTGCATGCTGTTTATTGCTGAACGTCATCTTTTAAAAGACTGAATACTGCATTAAATCTAGAACATAAAACTAGCAATACTCCTACAATTCACACAGCTGGAGAAACTAATCTGTTCCTGCTTATGCTGGAGGGAAACCAATAGCTATGGTATAGCTGTGACATTTGTTCATGGTGAACAATGCAAATGGACATCATTTTCTTTTGTCCTGTTTTTTTCTTAAATCTTCAGTAAAATGGCTGGTGTAAAATCCAATGCAACAACAACTGCTAGAGGTAAACCAAATGTTCATAGGTTTAATATAAGTGCAAACAACAATAATGATGGTAAAACGGAGAAAGAAAAACAACAAAATTCAGAAGCCCATAGGAAAACAAGAAGTTTCAAAAGCCCAACATTTCGGCAGTAGACCTGACTTCCTCAGGGACGGTTATAAATTTCCTGTCTTCTAGGGGTAAGATAAAAATGTAGACAGATCTGAAAGGGACAGCATACATAAACAATTTGAAAAGTGAACATGGTGTAAAATCCATACATACTCTGTTTTTGTCCTGAGAAATAGCCACAAAGACCAAGCAGGCCAGTAGGATTATCAGCCATACAATACGTACCATACAAATTGGTATGGCTCATGAATGCACATCAGAACGTTCTTAACTTTAAGCATGTCCCTATATCCCATTGGCTTTAAAGTTAAACGTGTTTAATTGTTTCCCTCACTAAGATAATTTTCATGAATCAGGGGCCTATGTGGAAAATTTTGTCAAGCTGAAAAAGTCTGACCCAAAACCCATATAAATCAATGATAAACCTCCCACTGGCTCCAAAAGCTTTTGAATGAGACCCAGAGAAAGCAAATGCCTAAAGGCTTGTCTACACAAAGATTGCAACAGGTAAACTAATCTCCGTGAACTCTATTCACACATAGTAAGAATGGTTTTCCTCAGCTATGGTTAATGCTTTTCCTAGCTAAACTAAATTTAACCCTGCTCCAGTGTCTTGAAAAAACTGACTTTAATTGTGTCTGGGGTGTTTTTTCTACCCCAGTACTCAGCACTAGGATGTCTGTTGGAATGTGTAAATTAACTTAAAATATGATGGGGTTAAAAAACTACCCAAGGAGAAAAAACCTGGGGTTAAAGAAATACCGCATGGCAAGATGTATAGGGGTAATTTCTTGCTGCAGGTTTAAAAAAAAACCCAAAACCGAACAAACAAAAATCAGTTAATGGTAACTAAATTTCCTTTGAGTATGGACCTCGGTTCAGGTGACAATGTCCTAAAAGGACAAAGTTGGAAAGCCACTAACTTGCAAGTTTTTTCGAGAGATGTGCACCTGGGGTAGGAAAATACTCCCAGAAAATGGAGCAGGGTTAACTTGGAAAAAATTGCTCTTAATCTATAAAAAGAGTGTCCATAAAGGGCCTTAGTAAAGGATAATGAACTCTAGTTATACAAGCCCTGAAGTATAGCGACTTCTCACTTGCAGAATAAATTGCTCCGAGCCCACATAGAATGACCTGGGGTTTAGAGAAATGGCACAATTTTACACTGCGTCTTAGGACAAAAACAAATGACTAAGCAATATTTAAACTTCTTTTGAAAGTAAATTACTGCATCGTTCTTTGACTTCCTTTAGCAGCAGGATGAAGAAGAAAATTAGCAAATGCGAATGGTTTAGGACAATGGATCCTAAACAATGGTCAATGGGTGGCCATGGTAAGTGGCTCACAGATGGTCAGTGGAACTGACTGGGGCTATAGCAAAGTAGACTTCAGTCAACAAGTCACAGAAAAGCAGGGCTCCACATCTGCCCCCTGGAGATGGTTACACCACCAACAGGGATCAAAGCTGCCCAGCTAGTGCAACTGCTGCCATTCTGCATTGGACATATGCCAGGCTTCAATCATTTTCAGCAAGTACATGATGGTCTGAGGGAAATTTTTAGAGGCTGATAGTGGTCATTGGTCCAAAATGTTGTTGACCCATTGATTTAAGGTAAGGCACTTACATAAACAGGGACTCCCCAAACTTTACATCCACACAGTTCCCTTCATCAGGAAAGCGGTTTCCTACTCCACCCAACTCAAACCTTTGCTTTAGCTTAGTCCCCTACCTGCATTTTCTATTACCCACAGTTTCTTTGGGTGATTTCAGACATGACAGGGCACCTATTGGCCCCGTCACGGAATCACCTTTCTGATTCCCGGCCGGAATCAGAATGGCCCATCAACAGATGAGCCGGCTGATTCCGGCAGGGAATCTGTGGAGGGGGCGGGGCTGCATGGCGCAATGTGCGGCCGCATAGCCCCGCCCCCCCACGCTCCCCCAGCGGTCTGCCCTCCTGGAGATGGGTGGGTGCAGCAGCCAATCCGGCTGCTGAACCTGATTCCATCCTGAGATCTGGGTCACGGCCCGGAATCAGCGGCAGTAACAGACGTTACCGTCCGCCGATTCTGGCTCATGGTTCAATTAACAATGCTTTCGGGGATGGTGCCCGGACCATCCTCGAAAGCTTGGTTACTTTGCTCACCGCCGGTGGTTCACTGTGGTGACCATCTGGTGGCGAGCAAACAGACGTTACGGGACCATCTGCCACCATGGGGGATTGTCTGTGGTTGACCGTGATCTCATAACGTCTGAAAATACCCTTTGTCTCTTACACCAAAATTTACAGCATTAAAAAAATGTCTGACATCTATGTTTTTTCACCACCTACAGCCCCCTCCCAAGTTATTTTTTTTTTATCCAGTCCCACACGTCACTGCCTCCTCACTAGGGCCGTTCCAAGTAGAAAAAAATATTTTTGTGTATTTCCAAGGTCCTGAGTGTTCGGGGCCAGTTCTCAGAACCTTGGAGAATACTCGGGGTTTGGGGAGGCAGAAAGGGGAGAAGAGAGCAGCATGGCCAGCAGCACGGGTCAGGGAAGGGGGGTCAGGGAATAGGGTACTAGGGGGCAGTGAAGAGGGTGCAGGGAGGGCTGCAGAGGGCAGGGAAGGGGAGAAGAGGGGTGCCATTCACCTAAGCCGCTGGGAGTCGGACATGCTGCTGTCTTCTGGCGTGGACTCTGCCAAACCATGGGAGCTGGTTGCGCTACTCTGCTTCGAATGAGGTAAAGCAGCTCTCTGGGAACATGCTGGTAAAGTCCAGCTTGCTCTCAGACAGCATTATTTATTTTATTTTATTTATTTATTTATTTAAAATGTATAGCCTGACCCCCCTGCCCACAGGGCAGCCAGGGGTGGCGAACCACATTCAATAGTTTTTTTTAAAAAAACACAATTTAAACAATTTAAAACAATTTAAAATACAATGTGGGGCACCTCCCTCCCCCCCTCGCCAAAAGCCTGATGGAACAGGCAGGTCTTACATACACACTGAAACAGGAGAGTGGGAGCCAACCGAGCCTCCACCGGGAGCGAATTCCACAGCACAGGGGCGGCCACCGAAAAAGATCTAACATCGGTGGCCACCTGCCTCGCCCGGGGAACCTCCAAAAAGGCTCCCATGGATGATCTCAAGGGTCACACGCGCACATGGAGAGTGAGGCGGTCCTGCAGATAAGCAGGACCCAGGCCGTGAAGGGCTTTAAAAGTTAAAACCAGCACCTTGAACCTGGCCCGGTGCTTTATAGGCAGCCAGTGCAGAGCCCAGAGCACTGGTGTCATGTGCTCCCTGTGGCCCGCCCCCGTAAGGAGATGGGCCGCCGAATTCTGTACCAGCTGCAGCCTCTGGACCAGCTTCTCGGGCAGCCCCACGTAGAGCACGTTGCAGTAATCCAGTCTTGAGGTGATGAAGGCATGGATGACAGTGGCGAGGTCGGAGTCTGAGAGATACGGCCGAAGCCGCCGGACAAGATGTAACTGCCGGAATGCACTCCCCGCCACGGCCACAACCTGAGATTCCAGGCTGAGCCACGAATCGAGGAGCACACCCAGACTCCTCACTTGAGAGACCATGGGAGGGCGAATCCCCCCAACAAGAGGAGATTCAACCACCCCCAGGTCCCCCAAGCCCTCGCCCACCAACATCACCTCTGTCTTGTCAGGATTCAATTGCAGATGGCTCGACCTCATCCAAGCCCCCACAGCTGACAGGCACTGGGAAAATAAGGAGACTTCATGGCCTGGGTCGATGGAAAAGGAGAGGTAGAGCTGAGTGTCATCAGCATACTGATGCAGGGCATACTGATGACACTGCATGCCCTGAAACCCCCTCACGATCTCCCCTAACGGCTGCATATAGATGTTAAACAAGAGGGGGGACAGAATGGCACCCTGCGGGACTCCACGCATGAGGTCCCGGGGGGAAGACATACACTCCCCCAAGACCACCCGGTGAGTTTTCCCGGCCAGGAACAAACGAAACCATTAGAACTAGCTACTGGAAAGGGCTCCGCTGCTGGAACAGGCTCAGACACCAACCATGGCGAGCCAGTCCATGGTCACGTTCACACATAATGAGCCTGGTAGAATGGGGTCAGGAGTGCAGACTGCTTTCAAACAGAAAAATATGTGACATGTTCACTAGATAAGGAAAATACCCAAGTCCATGCTAACAGGGCCAGACTTAGGATTTTTGCTACCCTGGGCACTCCTGAGGCTGGTCAGAGTCCATGTCAGAAGACAACAGCATGCCTGGCTCCCGGAGGTTTTTAGGTGAGTTGCCATCACCCCTTCCATGTCCCCCAGTGCCCTATTCCCTGATCTCACTTCCTGGCCCATGCTGCTGGCCATGCTGCCCTCTCCTCCCAACCTTCCAGCTCTCAGACAAAGGTTTTTCTGAGTCCTGAATGGCAGGGCTATTCCTTGGCCATTCGGAACTTGGAAAAACCAGGCCAAATAGGGCAGTACTCATTAAAACTGAGAAGTACCAAATTACAGCCCTACTCCTCATATATACCTGTCCTGCATTTACACTCAGTCTATATATTCTTCTGACTTGTTACATAGTTGAGGAAGGGCCATGTGCAGTTTGAAAGCTTGCATAATCTCAACAACTACAGTTGGTCTAATAAAAGATATCATCTGGACTACTTTGTCTCCATCTCAAACTTTACATGATCAGTGCCACTGCCTATACAGTAGACAGGTTCGATTGTACTCAAGAGTGCAATCCAGCTCCATACAAGTCAATGGGAGTTTATTTTTATTTTTTTTATTTAAAAAAAAATTCTATTCCACTCATCCTGCCAGAGGCAGCTCTGGGCGACTTACAATAATAACAACAATAAAAATAAGTTTAAAACAAACACAACAGGGAGGAATTTAAAAATAGCCCTAACCGCCCACTTCAATGGGAGTTGGATTGCACTCTAGGTCTGAGTTTCAAATTCACTCCTTCATGCAGGTTTCAAGCTCTGGTTATCTTAACTTGCCTGCCTTTAACCCAGGTTAAGGGCACAATCCTTTGCCTTAAACTCAGTGGGAGTCACTAATTTCAATGGATGGCAGTTCAAGCCCTAGATGTCATAGAGAGTTACAGAGCAACTAATCCAAGTTTATTAGTCCCTGCGCCAGCTCAGCAAGCCACATGATGTGACCCCCAGAACTCAGTAAGTTCAACAGTTTTACAAACAGCCATTATGAATACAGAAGGTCCGGAGATCAAGCCTGGAACCAAGCTTCAGCTAGCTAAACTCAGAATAAAATGATACGCTTCCTCTGTAGCATAGACACACCCTAAGTGTTTGTACTCAGAGTCACTGGGTGGAAACAGATGTGACGGTGGAGAGGTACCTCTCTGGGCCACCCCAGGGCAGACCACTGCAGCTACCACTTGTTGGTGTGCAGTGCAGAAAAAATGTGTGGGTTAGCCATGGGTACGGTGGAGGAACCGAACACATGTACAGGTGTCCGGTCCCATCCCTGTCCCATCCTGCTGCCAGGACTCTGCACCCTGCCATGATGTACAGCCATGGTGAACTGTGGGCAAAAGAAGTTGCAGCAGCCGCTTCCACCTGCCCTCCACAGTGCTGGGGTGAGGTCATTTAGTCTGTTTCGGATGTGTATTATGGGCAGATTTTCTCTGAGCCAGACTTGGCTTATCTCGCTCTGAATTACATTTCCAGTTCTCTCTTTTTATTCATTTTTCTAAGCCTTTTGCACAACTTACATTAAAGCTGGTACAACTGATATTTGATGTCTTTTAAGTTAAACCATGTTATTCTATCCATTACTGTGATCAGTTTTATACCGACAGAGATACAAAACATTAACAAAGCAGTGTTTGCCCATATACACGTATGTTTCATGTGTGTTATACATGATGGTTTTGTGATCTTCATCACAGTGGGGTCTTTCCCTGATTAAACAGGAGGTGGTGGATGGACCATTAACCACTGCATCCTGAACCTATTGAGGCTAATGGCTCTCACTGAGTTCAAATGGGAAATTTGTCACCCCACCAAACTGCCGCCCAAGACTAGTCCCTAGGTTGCCTTTCCCAGTGTCTGGCCCTGTGTGTCAACCAATTGGAAGTACAGCTCCAGACAGAGTCCTTGAACATCCTGAAGAGCTTCACACCTGGCCACTTCGTTACATGGGGGTCCATTCCAGCACCCCCGCCATGATCCCACGTTGCCCATAAGCTGCAGAGGAGCAAGCACAGGGCCGGGACAGGGTGGTACTCCCCCTCCCTCCCTGGTTGAGGACAGACACAGATTCAGGTTTGCAGAGACAAACCCATTGGGCTCTCCCTCCCCACCCCACCCCCCGAAAAACGCTGTGATCTCACATTGCCCATAAGCTGCAGTTGAGCAAGAAGCACAGGGCCAGGACAGGGCAGTACCCTCCCACCCCCTGCTGGGGTCAGAATCAAACTCTCATCTGTGCAGGAACCATCCCAGGCAATAACTAGGCACGCAGTCAGTCAGGTGATGGTGGATAGGTTCTTACATGTGGCACTTCACCACTTAAAGACTCTGGCAGTGTCTGATGCACCATGGCCATCTGCTGGAAAGACATGGAGCACAAGCACCTAGCTTCCCTCCAACTCCTCCTAACCACCGCTGAGGCATCCCTGCAAGAGATCCAGGCAGTACAAGCCGTCTGCTCCATCTGGCACGAGGTCATTGGGCCATGCTGATGACAATAGAGGCAATGTAAGGTGAGCTGGATAAGACTACAGTTTACCTGTCCTGGGACATCACAGCAATGATCCATAGCCCTTTGGAAGGTGATGCCCATTCACTGGTTCACCTGGGTTTACCCAGGAGCATGGAGTGGTGGGAGATGGTGCTAGAGAAGGTACATGGGGAGAGGCAGAGTGGGTGACCTATTTCTGCATGTCTTGGCAGCTGCTCTTCAAGATCACATCCACTGGAAGTGGATGTTGTCCACGGATGGAGTGGGAGTGGATGGCAATGAAGACACCCATATCCACGGAACAGTGCGTAGCCATTGCCATCTGAGTGCTCGCCACCTCAGATTCCTACTGCTCTGTGGCCCAGCACTTTGGCACATTGGGCATGGGAACATCTACCGTGGGTGCCATCCTGCTGGAGTTCTGTGAGGCTGTTGAGGCCCTGCTGCTTTACACGGTGGTGCAATTGGGCAACCCAAAGGAGGTGATGGAAGGCTTCTGGGTATGTGTGTTCCACAACTGCATTGGGGGCGATGGATGGCACCCACATTGTCATTGTCTACCCACTCCATAGCTGGGATGAGTACATCAACAGGAAGGGATACCACTTCGTGGTTCTGCAGGTTCTAGTGGCTCACCATGGCTGCTTTATGGATGTGGTGGCCCTGATGCCCACATCCTGCGGCAGTCCCCCCTCTTCGGCCGCATGCATAAGGAAGACTTTGGACCCAACATCTTCTCCACCATTGAGGAGGTACCCGTTGTCCTGGGGTATCTGGCCTACCTACTGATGCCATGGCTCATGAAGGCCTAGCTCATAGTCTGCTCATAGTCTGCAGCCCGGAACAAACCTGATTCAACAGACAGCTGAGCATCCCCCAGTGTGTGGTGGAATGGGCGTTTGGGGTCCTGAAACAAGGCTGGTGATCCGTTACAGGAAGGATCAACTTCAAGATGGAAGACAGGCCCTCCCAAGGGTCACAGCATTTCCATCTTGCACCACATCGAGATGGACAGTACTGCCTAGGAGTACACCGCCCCAGCCAGTGTCCTGTACAGGGAGCAGACCAACTGCCATAAGAAATGCTTAGCCAGGAGAATACAGGATGCCTTGTGCCAGCATACAGGCCACATGGCCAGTAAATATCTGCATATATACTTTGGGATCTAGGAGTGGGGAGGGAAGATCGTAAAGCTGTGCATAACATGTCACTATAAAGTGAACTAGGAACGGTATGCACCATAAATGAGGTGTGTTGTGAAGTAGCTATTGTAGATATACTTGTTTACGGAGTGCAACACCACCAAGGAGGGAGTGACTGATGAACGTACATACATGGGGGAGGCTACTATGAGGACCTTTACTGAAGAGAGAGCAGATGGAATGATGAGGAAGGGACCTGCAGGAGTAGATGGCCATGGGGGGTGGGTTGGAATGACAGGGAAGAGGGCACAGGGAGCACCGGGATTGAAGTGGAGCAGCTGTGCTGACACCGAGGAGAGGGACATTGGGAGTGGCTAAATTGAAGATGATCTGGGTGCAACGATAGGGAGGAGGGTTCCAGGAGTGGGTTGACGTTAGGGCTCAAATGAGAATCAAATTGCATTATTGTGAGAGATCTCGCAAGATTTCAGCCGGAACTGAGATCTTGCCAAATGGCTGGGACCGAGATCTGGTTGAACATGCACAAACAACGCCATATATGCGCAGAACGGCTGCCCTTTTCCAAAACAGCAGCGATGCTGCCAGTGCCATTTTGGAAAAGGGCTGTGCATACAGAACTGCCCTGGTGGCCATTTGCACTGCACAGTGAGTTTTAAAATTTTATTTTATTTTTGGCGACCTTGCTTACTCCCATCTCTGCATGGAGAAGTCAAGCAAGGAGAGAGAGAGACCCGATAGCCTACCATCCCCAGAGAGTGCCCCTGTATCCCAACTTCTCAGGTACCTCCCCCAGCCACCTGCAAAAACAGTGAGGAACAAGAGCCATGTTGGTGACTGGCATTTCGTGGTCAATTCTATGGGTGGGTCACCTAGCTCCCATGCCCCCCTCCAGTGCATTCACTTACTGCTCCCCTCAGGCTCTGGGTCCCCTGTCTCCTCCACTTTGGCTTGGTCCAGGATCGTGTGCTGGCTCTCTGGCTTGAGGGGGTAGGTGCTAAGGGTCTCGAGGATGGTGTCTGAGTTCTCTAAGTCAAAGGCTGACTGTGAGACAGGTTCGTAGTCGGAACAGTGGGCTGTGTCCCTGAGGGCCTGGACTCCTCAGAAGCGGAGGTGCTTCTGGAATGAATGGTTGCTTCATGGACTGGCAGCAGGGAAGGCTGCCACCCAACAGCAATCTTTGGTGAGCCTGGTGCCAGCAATTTGCAGGACCATGATAGAATGGTCCATGCACAGGAACTTTTCAAGGAAGTCCATGTACTGTATTGTTTAGTGGCCACACCCATACTTCATGTTATTGTCATGGACCTCCTTGTAGCCCCTGTTCCAGTCCTTGGTCTGCTGCTGGCACTGGCTCATGTCCCGGTGGTAACTGAGGTCCATCATCTGGGTGGAAAGCCACTAAAACACACCTAATTCATTCCAATGCATTTTGCAGAGGTCATACAGGACCTGCGCATTCCCCACAGGCCAGTGAAGGTCCTCATCTCCTCCTTGCTCTATAAGATCCTCTCCTGGTGGGTGGTTCAGGGGCCTTTGCCAGGCATGGCAGGGTTCTGGATTTGTCCCAATGCTATCAGTGGGCAACGGTGCTGGTGGATGCTTTTGAACACTATGATAGGGATACACATATATAACTTTTGCATACTGTGCGACGGCTGCTGTGCTACCTCCTCCCCTCCCAGGTGCATGGACTTGCTGGTCTGTCTGTCCTCCTGCTCCATAATGTTCTCTGGCTTTGTTGTGGGATGTGCATTGGGCACAAGCTGCTGTACAGACTGGGGATGCTCAAAGCATCTTGCCTTTGCTCATGGTTCCTTTTAAAGGTACTGGGTTTGTCTCATAGAGAGGGATGTTGAGGTGTGGCCACTTTATTGACCACTCTGGGCTTTTCACTCACAGTTCTGTGGTTCCAGCAGACCTCGCCCCGTGCTGGAGCAGATGGGATGCCGCCCGTTAGCCTGGATTAGTCCAGGTGGGTGAATCTGAGCCTGGGCTGTGTCACCAAGCTTCTCCAGAGGACCCATCTGGTAGCTGCTGGCTGTCCATCCCAGGGTAGACTATGGGGAACATCTGGTGGCAATGGAACAAATGTGCAGGTGACTCCCTGGCTAACACGGGTTTCTGTCACATTTGTTTTATTAATTATTATTATTATTACAAGCATTTGTATAGCACCAGCTGTGTACCTGGCGCTTTACAGAACAATAAGATAGATGCGGTCCCTGCCTACGGCTTACAATCTAATAGACACGGAGGGGGAAGACAAGGAGAGGGGACATAGGGAGAGACAAGGGATAAATAACATTCAAGCGGATGTGAAGTCGCAGGTGCACATGCTTGGGTTGGTTGCAGTTGGCAGGAGTCTGTGGGGAGGGCAGACAGTAAATATTGCGGGGTATGTTCTAACAGGCGTCGAGAAACGCAGCAAGGAGGAGGCGGGTTTTGAGGAGGGATTTGAAGGTACGGAGGGAGGGGGCAAGGCAGATGTGGGCACGGAAGAAGTTCCAGGCATGGGGGGCAGCAAGGGAGAAGGGACTAAGGTAGTTAAGGGAGCAGGGGAGATGAGGGAGGGAACAGAGGAGGAGCAGAGAGTGCGTGCAGGAGTGTGTAAGGAGATTAGGGCTGAGAGGTAAGGGGGAGCCAGGTTGTGAAGGGATTTGTAGGTGAATACCAGAAGTTTGTGAAGGATGCGTTCGGGAAGGGGGAGCCAGTGAAGCGAGGAGAGGAGAGGCTGCACGTAGTCGAAGCGACAGGCAGAGTGGATGACCCTAGCAGCGGAGTTTTGGATGGAGATAAGGAGGGACAGGTGAGAGCGGGGGAGGCCAGCAAGGAGGAGGTTGCAGTAGTCAAGGCGAGAGATGGCCATGGCGTGAACAAGGGTTTTGGTTGAGGAGACAGAGAGAAAGGGGCGAATCCGAGCAGTGTTATGAAGGGCGAAGTGAGAGGACTTGGCAACAGAGTCGATGTAAGGTTTAAAGGAAAGGTGAGAATTGAAGACGAAGCCCAAGCTACGGGCTTGGGGAGCACGATGGATAGTGACCCCATCAATAAGGATGGACAGGGTGGAGGGAGAGGAAGGGTAGGGAGGAAAGATAAGGAGTTCAGTCTAGCCATGCTGAGCTTGAGCTGACGCTGGGACATCCAGGCGGAGATATCAGAGAGACAGTTGATGAGGCGAGCTTGAACAGAAGGGGAGAGAGAGGGGGTGGAGAGATAGAGTTGAGTGTCGTCAGCATAGAGGTGATATTGGAAGCCGTGGGAGGCAATGAGTCTGAGAATGAACAATTTTTTAAGAGTGCAATAAGTCTGTTTCTACATAACTGCATTCTGTACAATGAATTCTATAATGTTCTCTAGAATCACATTGTTAAGTTCATTGTATGACGTGTATAAAATTTGTATACATGTAAAGAACAGACTTAATGCACTCTTAAAAAATTGTTCATTGTCGAATGATGATGATGATGATAAATTAAAGTTTAATAATGAAAAAATGTGAAAGTTTAATTATTGATAAAAATGAATAAAAGTATGTATGGTAAGGAATCAAGTACAGTCATATATTAGATTTATGTTGATGAGGATAAAATATTAAATAACGTACCTGTCCTCATTTTGTGATAAGTTTAAGGGCAGGACCTACCACTATTTGTTATTACAGGCCCTGGAGGATATAGACCCAGAGACTACTCGTTCTAGCTCATGCTTTTTGGCAGCAGCCTTAAATCTTTGATCAACATTTTGCATTTCAAATCATGTGCCGATCAGTCGCCTGGGGTTGTGGTACAGTGATGTTGCTATTATGGGTTGTGGTTGTTTTTGTAATTGTTTCTCTGCCCTGTTTTTGTTGGATTGCGAAGGCTTTATTCTTTAGGTATCATTGTCCTGGTGAAGGACGGTTGTTGTGTTGTGTGTGATATGGCCTATGGCCGCAAATAAACATATATATATATAATTAAATATTCGTCAAATTCTGAAATAATGTCCATGTTTTTTGGCGTTTATGTCTTGTTGCAATGCATGGAGTTGAATGTTTTTTTTAATTGTAATTGTAATTAATTTGTATGTTTTTTGGATTTTAAGCTAGAGTCAAAATGATATTGTGATGTTTTCGAAGAGGAAAGTGTTTAGTTTTAAAAACTGTTGTGCATTTAAGTTTTTTTAAAACTGTAAAGTTTTTTGTTTTAGTGAATTTCAAGGTTTTTTGTGATATGATATACGAGTACATTAACATTAGTTGTTGCACAACTTTTAAGTAAGGTGTGGAATTATTTTAACAACTGAATAGCACTAGGGATGATAGGAAGAGGAGGCAGCTCTGGGGTTATGGAGACAAGGTGACAGGTAGATACAGGGGGTGGGGGATCAATTTGGGGCAGTGGGGGGATGACAGGTAGGAGTGGGAGATGGGGCTAAGTAGGGGGCTGGGG
>QEPC01011131.1:2032015-2042477 GCA_003113815.1 Sphenodon punctatus
GGGCCAGATGGGAGGTACAAGGGGGGACCCCCCAGCAGGGGGGCACCCAGGCCGGGACAGAAGGCACAAGGGGGGCAGACTGCCAGTATGGGGGGGGCAGATGGGAGGTATAAGGGGGGACCCCCCCAGCGGGGGGACACCCAGGCTGGGAGGCACGAGGGGGGCGCCCCATGAAGGGGACTCTCCTGAACCCCACTTTTGGAGCCATATAGCTTCCCGTGTCCCTATGCATCATTATCAGGTCATTCACGTAAATGTTAAAAAGTAGCAGGGCAAGGAGACAGCCCTTATGAACACCTCTGGTAGCTGGAATGGTGTCTGTAAGCGCCCCTTTCCTTTTAAACCTTACTTGCAACCCTGTATTAGTATAAAGAGACCTAATCAATAACAAGAGCCTTTGATCAATGCACAAACCCTCCAATTTTGCCCACAATTTTTCTCTGTTGATTAAATCAAAAGCTGAGGAAAAGTCGATGAATGCTACATATAGCTTCATCCTTTTATATTTATATTTTTCCATCAAATGGACCAGGGTGTAGCAATGGCCTAAGGTGTCCCTATTGGGGGTAAATCCTGCTTGTTCAGCCTCTAGGATGATTATCCACTACCCACTGCTGCAGCCTTCCTAACAGAATTTTAGAATAATTCTTAGAAATAATCGGAAGGCTTATGGGACAATAATTACCAGGATCATTTTTGTCCCCCTTTTTATATATCAGAACCACAATAGCTGCTTTCCAATAATCGGGGATTACTCCAGAATCATTTATCAGAGTAAAATATCTTGCTAACACTTTGGCCCACCATTCTGGGTGTAGCTTAAAAACATCTGGGGGTACAAAATCACCTCCTGGAGCTTTACCTTTTAAAATGTTTGATATTACTTCCAAAATTTCCTCCCTCTCAATTGCTTTCCATACCGGTATTTGAGAAATAGTCTATGGCTCACTTGGCCTGCTTGCCGAGAAACTAGCATTAAATATTTGAAAAAAATGATTTTCCCAAACTGAGTTCTTGATCTTTGGTTCTATAAATAGGATCTCCTCTCTCATGGAGCAATTTACCAGCTTCCAGAACTCTTTTCCATTTTTTTTTTGCTCCAGTGCATCAATAATCTCCTTCCATTTCTGATTCTGAAACTGTAGTTTTTTTGAATAAAGCAATTTCTTATAATTTCCATATTCTTTCCTATATTGGAGAATGAGGATCCCATTTTGATCCTGCTTAAGCTGGCGTGCACATTTTCTTAAGGCTGTCCTAGCCTTATAACAATCGCCATCCCACCAGCTATAAATACCTTTTGCCCTTGATGGTCTTAGATTGGTTTTCATAAGAATTGGCTTCAAAAAGGAAAAAAGTTCATCTATAGCTACATTAGCTTCAGCAGAATCAACAGAGGTCAAAATAACTTCCTTTAGATAAACTGCTTTGTCCGAAGACAGAGCCTCTGATATCTGAGCATCAACTTTATTTGACCACCGAACTTTACTGTGACCCACCAATTCTAAATCACCCTCATAAACAGATATGATCCTTGGTGATAATTCTCCTATCTCCTCAAATTCAACTATTATTGGAAAATGGTCACTTTCTATTCTGTGATCAACCTTAAATGCCCGAATAAATTCCAATAACGGTGGCGTAATTAAGGCATAGTCCACCAGGCTCCCCCCTCTAGCAAATGGAAAAGTATAATTCCCTGGAATATCTCCATATAGCAGTTTCCATTAAGTATATATAAACTATTTTCTAGAATAAACTCATAGAGAATTTTCCCTTCCTTATTTAATAGTTGGTCCTTAGAAACTCTGCCCTCATTCCAGTTCTCCTTGGGGTTCAGCAAATCAGTTGCATTCCAGACTTTCCAGATTGTCTGACTATCTGGCCCTATTCTGGCATTAAAGTCTCCCACTAAAATACAATCCCCCACAAGAGCCCCCCACTCTTTATCTTTTAATTTCAGGCAGAATTATTGAAATTTCCTCCATAGATCTGTTTTCAGTCGGGGGGGGGGGGCGAGGGATATACATTAAATTGGAGCATCAATTCCAGAAATTCGTAATTTCAGGGTCAGGGCAAATCTTTCATAATTATTCACATCAATGATTTCACATTTGAGAGTGAGTGAAATAAAGGTAGCAATACCCTCTGAGAGCCGCCCTTTATTATAAATTTTCTCCGCTGGCAAGAAACATTTTTGGTATCCTTCTATCTCTATTTGGTCAGCCTCTCCTACCCAAACCTCCTGTAAGCAAACAACATCAAATCCTTGGAGATATTTAATAAAGCCCTGATTCAATTTTTTTCCCACCCACCCCGCAATGTTCCAAGAAATAATGGTTAAAGATAAAGCTAAACCTAAAGCAGGAGACTTGCTCTTCTCAGTCCTCAACCCCCTACTGGTTTGACTACCGTGGATAAATACTGGATGTCAAGTTGATCCTGGCTCCAGCTTCTCCGCTAGCTCAGATACCCTCTGGGCTCTATTTACTTCCTCCATTTCATCAGCTCCATTTAGCTGTAAAGAAGAACCACCCTCTTCCTGGTCTGGTCCAGCTTTCTCACTATAGAGACCTGGTTATCAGAATTGTTCAGTATCACAGAAAGTTGGTTAACCAATACTGATATTAACTAATATTTTTGAATGCTGGTTAAATGTCCTGGTATTTTGTTACCAATTGCTTAACTGCTTTATTATCTGGAATATTGGTTACCAAAGAATGTATTTGTCTGGGCTGAGTCCTGGCCAGAGTGATGGCTCCCACCCACCCCCAGAGAAGTCCATGGTAGTGGTGGCGGGGGGAGCCGTCATGTCTAAAAAATACCCTCTGTTTTGTCTCTGAGCAAGTCAACAGAGAATTTAAGGAATTGTCTGCTAAGTACTTAGCAGGCTTTTAACTATCAGAATGGGAACAGAAAACAGAACAGGAAGACTAATCCTGTCCATTTGGAGCTTTAATACTACTTCCATACCTCAAACACAGATGGTGTGAGGATATAAGTACAACATCAGCATTTCAAATTCACATGAGAAAACATCTGTTACATCTGGGTATGTGTTATACTGAAGTTGTGCTGTGTAGGTGGGGTACAGCAAGGAGCAGAAAAAGGTTCTTGTGGTACAGATCATAAACAAAGGTGTTGTTTCTTTTCATAGGCAAGGTCCACACTAGCAAAGTTAAACTGTAAACCAGAGGTTACCAAACTATGGGTTGGGACTCCAGGCAGGGCAACATCATCTGCAGGTAGGGTCATGATTCAGATTGGCATGTTGCTATCTGGGGTCATGGGATTATGTTTATACCTCAAAATGGGGTCACACAGGAAGAAAGCTTGGAATAAATGCTGTTCATTCAAGACTGCAAAGTGCTCAGTTGCTATGGTAATGGGAGTAGAAGAGAGCAGAATATGAACTCCTGAGACAGATAGGCCATGATAAGAGCTGAAATGAATACCTGCAAAAACAAGTACACCCGACAAATTTCAGGTACCTGAATCAACCCAACAACCGATTGGTACCCGATTTGAGTACTCAATGTCCTGGAATGTCAACTTCCAATACCAATTTTTCAACTTCTGTACTGATTTTTTGGTTTTCTGTCCCAGAAAGTTGACTTCCAGGCTCGGCATGTTGAATTCCGGTCCTGATTTTCCAGTTTTCCATTCCAGTATACAGAATTGGTAATAAGATTAGTTTCGGGACATAAATGGTACTGGAAGTTGACATTACTAACATTTTTTAGTTTTTGGGCACCTGATTGGTAATCATGTAGCCCATTGAGCACCTGATGTAGTACCCCAAAATGTGGGTATTTCCTGCAGGTAGCAAGTCAGCTGTTTCAGCTCTCTCTCTGACTACTCCAGAGTAAATGGGTTGTGGATTGCAACCATAGACTGTTATCCTAGACTACTTGCTGGTGGTACTATTAAATCGTATTGAGTTGAAGCACTGGGCTGTATCAGCAAATATTAACTTTCTCGGCTGCTTTTATCTTGGGGCAAAAAAGTTAGACAAATTCCACACCTTCTAAATGCTTGCACTCAATCACCACAACAGCAATAAAGAATAAACCTATGGAGATGCTGCTCAAAGCCCCCATGTCTTTAGATTTGCTAAGGATAACAATGTTTAGGCAAATGACTTGGATTCCCCTGTGTAACCATAATATATAATGTGTGTGAGTAATAAAAACACTATCCATTGAAAATTGCAAAGGCTTCTTTGTGGGAATAAACCACTCTATCTTATTGCCTTAAAAAGAAATGCAGGAGCCATTTACCATCTGAGTTTCTGCACCCTGGGATCCAACAGAGATTTATGGGAATTTAAAAAAATTAAGAGTAAACCATAATGAAAAATGATTTCTCTCTTCTGGCTTAATAAGAGTTTAATCCTAACCCCAAAAGTTTTATTCAGATAAAAAATAAATGATTTAGTATAGTTTCTCCTGCGCTATAATATTTGAGAGTAAACTTAAGTGCTTACAACAGTGCGGGGACTACCAGTTTGGTTAGAGTTAATTGCACGGGCGAATTGAAAAAGCCATGAGACTAGCAAAAAAGCATAAAGCAAGCCTGAGCTGTCACGCGCCTGCTGTCACTGCTTTGCTAACATATTTCAGTCCTGCCCCGCTCCCTAGTACTCTCTTGTATGCCATCCATGAGCCCCTCTCCACCACCACATATAGACCTCTGACAGTGTAATGCAATCCTGTCCTGTGACAATGCCGGATGTTTCAAGCCATAGATTATCCCTGGTTGATTAAATATGGTCATTTTAGCTGGATTGGGGGTTGCGTTTAAACATGGGACTAAAATGTAGCGGCTTTTGTGGGAAAGCATTTCAGAGAAATTTCCTCATTCCTTCCTTCTCCAAGGCTGGGGCACCATGGGCTCATTCTTCTCTTCCAACAGGAAGAGAAGAACATGCAATGCTAAATATGCTTGCAGGTCTCCATTAAAAGTCCAGAAAACCCTGAGAAATTTTTTAATTGGCTGCACCACTGGATTACTGCTAAAGATGAAATTAATACCTATCACCCTGGACGTGATCTTTTGCACAGGCCTGGGGGGAGCGAATCTGCTGATGAGGGAGGTGTCAGCTGTGCCCTTGTCATGGACGGATCATTACCTCCTTCAGACCAGTCTCCTGATGCATGTCTGCCCCCGGAAAGGTGCAGGACCAGTTCAGTTGGTCCGCCCCCAGAGATGTATGGAACTGGAGAGGTTCTGGAATACTCTTGGGGAATTTCCCTCCAATCTCAAAAACCAATCGCTCAATAACCTTGTGGCTTTTTGGAACACTCTGCTGACTGAGGCCATCGACCGAACAGATCCTAAGCATCTGCTCCCTGAATGCAGACAACACAGGTCCCCCTGGTTTACTGAGGACCTGCGGCGGATTAAGCAAGAAGGGCAGTGGCTGGGGAGATGACTGCGTCGTTCTCGGAGTGAAGTCGACCAATTGCGGCATATAGTTAGTTTGCGAACCTATGCCGTGGCTGCGCGGGCAGCAAAGATGCATTTTTTTCCTGCCCTCATAGCATCCGTAAAATTGCGTCCAGCTGTGCTTTTCCAGGTGGTGAGGGGGTTATTCAGTCCAGTCTCCCTCTATCTGGAACTGGAATCTTCCAGTGCTTGTGACATGTTTGTCGACTTTTTGTGGATAAAATTGCTTGAATTCATAATGACTTTGATGCTGCACTTATTGCAGTAGGAGAACC
Source organism: Sphenodon punctatus (assembly GCA_003113815.1). NCBI lineage: Eukaryota > Metazoa > Chordata > Lepidosauria > Sphenodontia > Sphenodontidae > Sphenodon > Sphenodon punctatus. Next base: position 2,037,739 of record QEPC01011131.1, read on the forward strand.
AGAGGTAATGGAAGCCCTGCCTTGTCTAATGGGACAAGGTCCTGTCCTGTTTTATCGGATCAGTTTTGGTGTGTTTTGCCCACTGATGCAGGGGATGTCCTTGGGACCATTAGGACCACCTGTTGTGAACCGGACCCGTGTCTGTTCTGGCTGGTTAAGGCCAGTCGGGAGATGTTGGGGCTGTTGCTGGCTGGGGTGGTCAATTCCTCCCTTAGGCAGGGCAGAGTGCCGGGATGCCTCAAGGAGGCGGTGGTGTGGCCCCTGCTCAAAAAACCATAATTTGACATGGACTCCCTTGCCAGCTATCAACCGGTCTCTAGCCTTCTCTTTTTAGGGAAGGTTATTGAATGGGTAGCGGCTCAACAGCATCAGGCGCATCTTGACCATATCAGTTTTCTGGATCCCTCGCAGTCTGGCTTCCGTCCAGGTTTTGGCACTGAGATTGTGCTTGTGACCTTGGTCGATGACCTCTGCCTATTAGATCTCTTGGCTGCATTTGATACCGTTGACCATGAGATGTTGGTGACTTGCTTGCAGGACCAAGCCGGAGTGGGCGGGACTGTTCTTAAATGGTTCCGCTCTTTCCTGGCCAGGAGAATTCAACATGTGGTGCTGGGTGATTGTTTGTAATCTCCCTGGAATCTCACATGTAGGGTCACGCAAGGTTCTATTTTGTCCCCTCTTCTGTTCAACATGTACATGCAGCCATTGGGCAAGGTTGTCAGACGGTTTGATGTGCTGATGACACCCAACTTTACCTCTCTTTTTCAACTGACCCCGGCCCAGTAGTCTCAGTGCTTACCCAGTGTTTGACGGCTGTGGGGGACTGGATGAGGGTGAGCCATTTGAAGCTGAATCCCGACAAGACAGAGGTGATGCTGGTGGGAGGGACTGGAGGAACAGTGGCACCCATCATTGAGGGGATCTGTCCTCCATTGGTTCCTCAGGTTTGCCGTCTGGGAGTGCTCCTTGACTCACGGCTCTGCCTGGATGTCCAGGTGGAGGCTGTGGCGAGGGGTGCGTTTCACCTATTAAATCTGGTGCGTTGGCTTCGGACGTATGTCTCGGACTCCGACCTAGCCACCATCAGCCATGCTTTCATCACCTCAAGACTGGACTACTGCAATGTGCTTTACATGGGGCTACCCATGGTGACAGTCCGGAGACTGCAGCTGGTGCAGCATGTGGTGGCCCATCTCCTTACGGGGGTGGGTCGCTGTGAGCACATTACATCAGTGCTTTGCTCTCTGCAATGGCTGTCTATAGTCATCCAGGCTCGATTCATGCTGTTGGTTTTGACCTATAAAGCCCTATACGTCCTGGGCCCTGCTTATCTGCAGGATCACCTCACCCCCCAGGTCCTGGATTGACCCATGCGGTTGGCTAGGAAAGCTCTGATCGGGATCACCTGAGTTTCTTGGATGATGACGATGAGGAGGGTGTTCTTGGTGGCCGCACAGATGCTGTGCTACTCCCTCCTGACAGAGGTCCGCTTGGCCCCAGACCTTCCCTATTTCCAAAGACAGTGCAAGACTTGGCTGTTCTGCCAGGCTTTTGGTGAGGGAGATGGGTGATGGGTGAGGTGGTAGGGAGGGTGGAGGTTTTTTTTTTTAGCTCCCCTCTGGGGTATTTTTAGTAGTTTAGATTATTTTGTATTTATTGTGTTATTTATGTTTATTATTATTTATTATTCATATAGCGCCAGCAATGTACCTGGCACTGTACAATCCACAGTCAGAGACAAGTCCCTACCCCTTAGGGGCTTACAATCTGAGAGACATGGGGGTGGAACACGAGGGAGAGCTAAACATCAGGAAAGACAAGTACATTCATGTGGTTGAGAATTTGCAGGTTCATGTGCTTTGCTTAGTTACAGGGAATTAGGTTCTGAGTGCGAGGGAAAGGATGCGGTATCACCCATGACAAGCTAGGGGAGGCCTGATGGAAGGGGTGGGTTTTCAAGGAAGGATATGAAAGTTGGGAAGGAGAGCGCGAATGTATCCAGGGAGGGAGTTCCAGGCATTAGGGGCAGCAAAGGACAAGGGGTGGAGACGTTTAGAGGAGCAAGGATTTCACGAGCAGGCAAATATATATTTTATACATGTTTATATGGTTTTAATATGTTGTAAGCTGCCCCAAGCTGCTGTAGTAGGAGGGGGCAGCTAAGAAATTACATGAAATAAAATAAATACAAAATGTTGGCTACCAAATTTGACCATTACAGGTTATTGTTTTCGTTTGAGATGAAGTGAATACACAGAGTGCTATTCACTCCCAGTTTCATCTACCAAAATGAAGATCCATTTGGTTGTTTTGGTTATTTTGACCACATTAGCATTTTGTTTTGGATATTTTGGTTAATTCAGTTTGGGTATTTTGGTCCCAGAACGCTAAATAACTCTACCAACATTAGCAAAATACCCAAGCTGAATAAACCTAAATACCTAAAACAAAATGCCAGAATGGATGAAATAATAGATATGTACATTTTGTTTCAGGGACAAGCATGATTCAGATATTGAGAGGACTATCTGAATATGCAAATTATATTTGTGAGTACAAAATTGACTATTTGTCTTAGTGCTTATTACCATATGGTAAAGCAGTCCACATGTCACAACAACCCCATGAAACACACCTCCTGCCTCAGGAGGTTATAATTTACCATGGGGTGCTTTTGGGGTGGGGTGGGGTTCTTTGATTTTTTTTAAAAATAATAATTTAAAAGCCTGAAAGCATCCCAACTCGCCCAATAGTGACAGTCCTGGAACACAGGATTCTGGAACTGGAGATAATTATATTCAGGTGGTAATTAATTTTTAATGGAGCTTGTAAGTCTGTTTCTTTAAATTTGGCAACTGATTTGATTATAGGGCAATAGTATCCCAGATTGCAGTCACTATTCTGACAGTTTCCTCTTCAAGCTCCTAAAGCTTTAGTTTGGAGTGATCTGCAGTGGGGGTTGCTTTAACAGTCCACACTTGCTGACAGAAACAAACATAAGCCTTGGAAACTGTGAATGCTTTCTGTTTGCATCTGTGGCTTTTAATCAAAAGGCATATTGTTGATTCCAGTTATCCCAAACAGAGAATAAATGAATGCTTAATTTGGGTGTCTATAAATAATGAGCATGCAAAATTACAGCAGCAGACACATCCCAAAATAGGCCTGGACGGGTGGCGCTTGTGTTGTTAATTCCATTAAGAATTTCTATACCCTACTTACACTTGGATCTAGATAGGTGACTTTAGAACATCCCACCCTCCTATAAATCAGGTTATTATAGCTTCCAACAGTATCAAGCCTCCTTAGAAATTCCCCTCATTGCTGTAATTTCACCCATTCCCAAGGATGGTGTTAAGTAGAAGGTAGAGGAAGTGTAATAGATAATACCATATGAAAAATGCTGCCTTTGCTGACTCTATATTATACCAGCTGGATCACACAGATGATGTTACAGATGTTTTTAACATTTTAAAACATTTTTGCATAAATATCATGGTATTAAAAGTGAGAGATCTGTAGCACATCCCTTCCAGCTCACATAATTATATGGTTCCTATGACTTTGGTATTCGAGGACTTCACAATCTTTAATGGTTTTATCCAGACAATACCTGTGTGGTAGAAAAATGCTATTATCCCCATTTTACAGATGACCACATGTCACAGAAAGGCTGAGACTCCAATCCTCAAATCACTGTGCAAGTGCCATAGAATTGAAGGGGGCTTGTTCCGATGCAGCAGAAAGTTTGAGAATCGGAGCCTATGGGTGCTTTCACCCATTGCATTACGCATGTAGTCACTGGAATTCAAACAGAGGCCTGGGTATATGCCAGAACTTGGGCAATTCCTTCAGTATTTTCAGGAGGAATTACCCCAGTTTTGGTATATAGCTAGACCCATGTTTGAATGCTAGCTGGGGAGATAATATGGTTTCTGCAGGGAACCTGTAGTGTTCACACATTATATTAGCTATATGAGAGCCATAAATACGGGTAATAGAAACAAAGTAGTACAGTGGTATCTTTTACTGGACCAACTACGGTTGGTGGAGGTATGCTCCAGTATTTTCAAGAGCAACTACCCGTATTTATGGCTCTCACATAGTGAATGTAATGTGAGAACAGGCTCCCTGCAGCAACCCTGTTATTTCTCCAACTGGGGAATTTGTGGAGTGGAGGGGGGGGGGGCTGTTGCTGCAGATTGGCTGTGTGGTAGCAAGGATTTTGCTGCCAGTCAGTTGATCCAGGGCAGGCAGCAGCACATTCCTGTTGTCGACGCACCCTTCTTCCCAAATGAGACACGACACAGGGTAGTTGGAATTCAAAATGGCCGCACTCTTTATTTAGCACAGATTATATCCGAATTGTAATGGTGGGGGGCAAATTCGCTCAGGTGAATTGGGTCCAGCACCCATCTTAAACACATGAACACAACACGGGGATTGGCCCGATATCCCATCGGGTACCAATCCCTCTTAAACTGTTCTGAACGTCTCCCCCTCCGGAAACCGGAATCGTGGGGAGGGGGACCATGGCCCGATAGGCCGTAGGAAGGAGGATAGTGCCATTAAGCCGGGAACAGTACGTGTCCCTACAGCCCTCGCGGCACTTCTCCCAAGGGGTTGACTCCGCCGCTAGCCATACCCAGCATTTGCGGCTGGTATCACTCCCTCATCTCTTAAGGAGATGCCCAATTAATCTTCTAACCTACCTAACTCAGGTGCTGGACCCCTGC
>QEPC01011131.1:2042758-2058757 GCA_003113815.1 Sphenodon punctatus
TTGGTCCCAGAACGCTAAATAACTCTACCAACATTAGCAAAATACCCAAGCTGAATAAACCTAAATACCTAAAACAAAATGCCAGAATGGATGAAATAATAGATATGTACATTTTGTTTCAGGGACAAGCATGATTCAGATATTGAGAGGACTATCTGAATATGCAAATTATATTTGTGAGTACAAAATTGACTATTTGTCTTAGTGCTTATTACCATATGGTAAAGCAGTCCACATGTCACAACAACCCCATGAAACACACCTCCTGCCTCAGGAGGTTATAATTTACCATGGCGTGCTTTTGGGGTGGGGTGGGGTTCTTTGATTTTTTTTAAAAATAATAATTTAAAAGCCTGAAAGCATCCCAACTCGCCCAATAGTGACAGTCCTGGAACACAGGATTCTGGAACTGGAGATAATTATATTCAGGTGGTAATTAATTTTTAATGGAGCTTGTAAGTCTGTTTCTTTAAATTTGGCAACTGATTTGATTATAGGGCAATAGTATCCCAGATTGCAGTCACTATTCTGACAGTTTCCTCTTCAAGCTCCTAAAGCTTTAGTTTGGAGTGATCTGCAGTGGGGGTTGCTTTAACAGTCCACACTTGCTGACAGAAACAAACATAAGCCTTGGAAACTGTGAATGCTTTCTGTTTGCATCTGTGGCTTTTAATCAAAAGGCATATTGTTGATTCCAGTTATCCCAAACAGAGAATAAATGAATGCTTAATTTGGGTGTCTATAAATAATGAGCATGCAAAATTACAGCAGCAGACACATCCCAAAATAGGCCTGGACGGGTGGCGCTTGTGTTGTTAATTCCATTAAGAATTTCTATACCCTACTTACACTTGGATCTAGATAGGTGACTTTAGAACATCCCACCCTCCTATAAATCAGGTTATTATAGCTTCCAACAGTATCAAGCCTCCTTAGAAATTCCCCTCATTGCTGTAATTTCACCCATTCCCAAGGATGGTGTTAAGTAGAAGGTAGAGGAAGTGTAATAGATAATACCATATGAAAAATGCTGCCTTTGCTGACTCTATATTATACCAGCTGGATCACACAGATGATGTTACAGATGTTTTTAACATTTTAAAACATTTTTGCATAAATATCATGGTATTAAAAGTGAGAGATCTGTAGCACATCCCTTCCAGCTCACATAATTATATGGTTCCCATGACTTTGGTATTCGAGGACTTCACAATCTTTAATGGTTTTATCCAGACAATACCTGTGTGGTAGAAAAATGCTATTATCCCCATTTTACAGATGACCACATGTCACAGAAAGGCTGAGACTCCAATCCTCAAATCACTGTGCAAGTGCCATAGAATTGAAGGGGGCTTGTTCCGATGCAGCAGAAAGTTTGAGAATCGGAGCCTATGGGTGCTTTCACCCATTGCATTACGCATGTAGTCACTGGAATTCAAACAGAGGCCTGGGTATATGCCAGAACTTGGGCAATTCCTTCAGTATTTTCAGGAGGAATTACCCCAGTTTTGGTATATAGCTAGACCCATGTTTGAATGCTAGCTGGGGAGATAATATGGTTTCTGCAGGGAACCTGTAGTGTTCACACATTATATTAGCTATATGAGAGCCATAAATACGGGTAATAGAAACAAAGTAGTACAGTGGTATCTTTTACTGGACCAACTACGGTTGGTGGAGGTATGCTCCAGTATTTTCAAGAGCAACTACCCGTATTTATGGCTCTCACATAGTGAATGTAATGTGAGAACAGGCTCCCTGCAGCAACCCTGTTATTTCTCCAACTGGGGAATTTGTGGAGTGGAGGGGGGGGGGGCTGTTGCTGCAGATTGGCTGTGTGGTAGCAAGGATTTTGCTGCCAGTCAGTTGATCCAGGGCAGGCAGCAGCACATTCCTGATCTGCCTGCAGCAGATCTCTCTCAAGCCCAAACTACTGAGGGCAGAGCAGGAGGGTGCTCACTGCTGCTGCTGCATGTCCTGGTACACATATGAAATCTTCTCTACAGGATTTTACATGTGCTGCTACATACCCTTGGTATGGGTTCAGGAATGTGTAAAATCAACATAAGTGACTTGCTCAAGGTTCTAAAGGAAGTCTGTAGCAGAGAATGAGACTGAATGCAAGTCATTTAAATCACAGACTAGCACTCCAACCATGGTATCATCTCTCCTTTCTAACTCTTTCTTTCTGTCCTGAGGGACAGGAGTCCATAATAATTTAGTCCCACATTTCTCTTGTGCAGAAGCAACCAATTAATTATGCTAGGCTGGTATTTTCACGTGGTGCACAAATGCTCACACAGCTGAAGCTTAAGACAAAGGGTATTTTTAAATGAGTTGGGGTGGGTGGGTGTCCATGACTGGGGTGGGTACACGGGTGCCATGCGTGGGGGAGCGCTTCAAACAAACAGGCCCCCACACCGCCCACTCTGTCGTCGCACTCTGGCTTTTCCCGGAGTGCCCCGTGTGTGGACTGGGTGGGTGCGCGGTGGGTCACGGGAGCACACACCCTCACGCACCCGTATTCAAACAAGACCTCCACCACGTGGATGGTGAGTGTCCATGCATGGGGGTGTCTCGTTTAAAAACACCCAAAGCCTGTCTCATCTCTATTTGTGATTGAACCAAGACTTCTGCATTAGGGAACAAAGCAGGCTAAAAGTACAGGGCTGGTAAATGGTGCTGTTCCATTTTACACCAGCTGGGAATATCTGTCCCATAATATCAGTGAGCTTCATGAGTGTAACCACCAGTGAGGTCACTTATATGGTTGCCATACCACCCCTTTAATCCAGAACACTTATGAAAAATACATGGTGCAGGGCTACATTGGTGGTTTCAATGCAGCCCTGCACCATGTATTTTTCATAACTGTCCTGGATTAAAGGGGACTCACTTCAGCCATGTTCACACAAAACAGAGCATACCTGAGTCTGGGGAAGTGTGTGGTACTTTACTTCATGGGTATGTTACACACTAAATGTTTGTGTGGCTACTCTTATCTGTAGGAGGAACCACACAAATGGACTTTACATTCAGGTAAACGTCCTGGGAGTAGCTCTGGCCAGAAGTATTTTATCCTTAGGAAGCTCTATAACTTCTGTCAAAAATTAAAGCACAATCGAGCCCTCACTTTCCTGAACACTGTTTGTTTACTAATGTTTCCACAAATCAAACCAGTAACATCTATCAACCCTCTATCTTGTTGTAAGGGGAGATTGTAGTTCACCATGACCAACACCCCTGTACACCTCCAAACACAGTTGTGACTTATTTTCCCCACTTGTACTCATTACGGGCCTCTGCTCTTACAAGCTGGAGTCCCTCTACCCACTCTTGCAAGAGAGTACATTACCCCAGATACACAAAGCCAGATTCACAACCATTCATGCAATAGTTCTTAACAAATCCTTGTCACAGCCCCAAGACTGGGTTCCTTTTTGTTGATGGTACCAGAGCAAACAAAACTAATTTATTCTGCCTGGCTTATATCTCTCACTCATGCCCTTGATCACTCCATGTTAATTCAGTTTACAGCTTCCTTCTCCAAAGTTTCACCTGCTGACAAAACATTCTGCCTGCATACTGGCAGTGTTTAGCAGTTCTTCCTTTGCAAGTTGTTTTACAAAATCCACTTGCATTCTTCCTGGGTTGTGATAACACTCATTGAGTGTTTTTAGACACACATTTCTCCTGCATGTTTGCTGTTACATCCTGAACTTTCTGTGTGTCTAAATCACTCACCCAGATCTTAAACATCTGGCTCTTTGAACTTCTGTGTATAACTTCTCCCAGAACTTTTGTGGGTAAAAAGTTCTCCTTGTAAACTGCTTTGCTTCAGGCAGCTGTGGTCACTTGGTTTCCATGGCAGCCTGTCATATCTACAGCTGCCTGTCACGTCTACAGTCTACTTTAGACTGCCTCAGGGCAGCGTGTGTGTGAAAAATGCATCTGGAACTTACTTGTGGACTTGTAAACTCAGAAGATTGAAAAATCCGGCAATTTAAGGTGTGTCTAAAAATGCCCATTGTTTCACAGTATAGGCTGAGCTCTTAATTCACCTTGATTGAATCTATTTGGCTTCAAAATTGTTTGTGCTATTCCATTAGTAGGTACTAGGTAGTACACAAAGTTACATTTTATAACTTTTACACTATAATTCTGGGCAATATTATTCCTTTATCATTGCACTCATTGTTTCATGGGGATAAAACAACACCATATATGAATGGTTTACATGCATGCATATTGAAATTACAGGAATATTGCTTTTTACATAGTGTATGGCAAATTTCTAACAAACATAAGCATATCGTATTACATAAATCCTAGCATTCTGCCTCACTTGTCTAATAACTTCTTTAATTGTATCCCACCAGGCATAAGTTATATCTGGTTTGGGCTTGTCAGGCATGGGAGAGAGTTACATCGTTGGTGGCCTGTCAGTCACAAAGTTCCTGCTACCTCCAGAGTTCCAGATCCATTTACAGTCTATGAAATAAATCCATGCAGGCCTCATGCAAAACAACTCTGCAGTTATTTGTGCGGCAGAGAAAAGCTAACTGGCACAGCAGCTCATCAGAGCAGAGCTTGGCTTCTTTGAATCTGCCTAGTGGCAACCGTGTCATTAGACTCGATTCCTCAAAGAATGCAGATTCACAGAATAGCCTTAATTGCTTAGCTTTTAGGATTGTGTGCCTGGGTGAGATAGAGAGGTGGGGGCAGCATGCCATAGGTGGCCGTTTCCCCACCCGCCCCCCAAATGCAGTTGCTACACCATGCAGTTTCTAAATTTAAGAACACTTTCCTATTTAATTGGCTAGTTAGTGCTTGTTTTCCACTTCTCCTTGCCATGAGCCTAGCCCAAGGCCAGTAATTACAGACAGGGCAGGTCAGCTGTCATGTTCCTATCCGCTCCTTTCCTTTGGCTGCTAGCATGACAGGCGCGCACAGTTTGAGGGTGGGGGAGGGGCAGATATATTTTTTGTTGGGTTTTGTTTTGCTACAGCAAGTCAGACAGCATTTCTGCCAAGGACTTGATTGCACTCATTTTCACTTAGGCTGTTAGGACGGGCTGTTTCTCTTAAACTGGAGGTGGTGATATGCATTGCCTGCTTCAGTATTTTGATGCTTAAAATGTACCTCCTCCTCATTTTCCCCCTTCCCACAACCACATTACTGCATCTTTCCATTGGAGAAATAATTCTTTGATTTATTCGCAGCTCAGATGACATCCTTCATATCAGATGAGGGTTGCCTGCACCAAATGTTCAAAAATTGTGACTCGCTCCCTTCTGAAATTATGAGACTGCCTTATAGGTCATGACACTTGCCCTCTCAGCCCTATATACTTCCCTATCCCCTCACTCTGCCTCACTGCCCATCCCCAGTGGGTGCCACTGCTGCAGCTGAAGTCAACAGCACGGGTATTTATTTTGAGCAACAGGAGCTCCTCCCTCTGCCTCACCGTACTCAGTGCCACTGGGGAAGAGCCTGCAGCCAGAGCAGACAGCCTAGTTCCCCAAACCCTGATGTAAATTGCCTCACGGGGTGAAATCGCATGGGCTGGCTTTACCACAAGGCAACCTGGGGCGACCACCCCAGACCCCACTATTTTTTCTATTTCTGTGGCCCCCGTTGTGGCCCCTGTCTTCACCAGGACAGGGCCTGGGGCCTCCACCTATATCTCAGGTCCTGCAGGGGGTGTGGCTACTGGGGATGGTCACCAAGGCCCCAGCATTTTATCTTTGCCCTGGGCCCTGCATATTCTAAGGCCATCCCTGGAAATCACAGCAAGGGAGAAGCGGCTCCTGACAGGCAGTTGTGATTCCCTCCCACCCCTTGTGGGACCTTAGAAATTGCTGATTTTTTAGTGGGGTTTGATGCATTGGACTCACACCAACCAGGCTCATAGGTAGGAGAGCATAGGATCACTGCCCCACTGCAAATATTCCCCACTCCACCCCATAGAAAGCTGGAAGAGTTCTCAAGGGTCATCTAGTCCAACCCCTGCTTAGATGCAGGATGACTACAGCTACAACATCCCTGCTGGCAGATGGCTGTCCAGACTCTTCTTGAAAACCTCCAGTAATGGAGAGCCGGTAATCAGGCGCATAGTTATAACAGGTGCAGCAAGTACAGCTGCACCAGGGGCCACGAGCCTGGGGAACCTACACACATGTAGAATGCATATGCACACTGTCATGGAGGAACATAGGGTCACACACGTGTGATACTGGCCTACATGTAGACTACAAGTCTAGTAAATAGGTAAAGCAAAAGGTTCCACATGTATGTAATGTTACAATTAAGAACTGTAAAACTCAAATCAAGACTGTGACACTTGACCAAGCTCCAGGAAATGGAAAGACAGTTTGTGGATTTGCCCCAGACGGATGGACAGAGACATTTAAAATGGTAATACAGGCAGCCATTGCCTATGTGCAAGGGACACAGAAAGCTGATAGAGAGAACAAAAGGAATTCTAGAAGCCTCGAGAAGATATGAGGGGCTTCCTCCTGGGGATATAAGGAGTTGTACCCCAGAGCGGAGAGGGACTATCAGGCACTCATTCAACATCTTGAAGCCAGGAGGGCTGAGTCGAGCCATGAACTGAGAGGCATGATTTTGCTTTCTACCAACTAAGAGATCAGTGCCCAGTCATTCTACACCTATGACTGAGGAACCAGAACTTATGGACCTTTGTAGGGTAAGATCCTTATTTAGGAACTCAACCAATATAGATATAGGAATGCGTTATATTTACCTTTGATTTCTAGTAACCACTATGTACTATCAACAATCTTGCTTATGTAAATCAAAAAACTAACTTCTTATCTTTATGAAGAAGTGTCTGTGTCTAACATTGGAACACAAGTGAGCAACAAGAGTTCTCAAGCTCTTGCGAACAAGTGGACTGTCCCAGTGTGAGGCCCATTTCCACCTAGCTACGCCCCCCTCTACAACTTTAGGGAGTTTTTCCTGATATTTAACCAAAATCTACAATCCTGCAATGTGAGTCCTGCCCTCTGCTCACTGTTTCCTTTCCCTCCACCAGGAATTCCTGCCAAACCCTTTCCGACAGCAGCTGACTAATGCCTTTAGTACAGCACTTCTCAAACTGGGAGTCAGGTCTCTCGGGAAAGGGGGGGGCAATCTGCAGGGGTGTGTGAGACAGTCCCCAAATCCTGCCTTTCATTTGCTCGCCACTACACCCTGAAAAACAGTTCCTTGCCATCTTTTTGGTGGCAGCCCCTTGGTGTCAGGCAGGCCTACCTGCGCCACTGGCGGGGGGGACTGTGGGCCCCTAGAACACCCAGGGGAGCCACCCCGCCAGCCCCAGACTCAAGCATCATGCCGCCACGGGTAGACATGGCAGCGACACAAGACGGATCCTCGCAGCAGCAGGTTGCTAAGGCTGCCCTTCCGACACCCCCCAACCTTCAACCTCACGTGGCGTGAGGACCCCGCCTGAGCTGCTGCAACGTTCTACATGGCTGCGGGCACAACAGGAAGGGGCAGAGCCTAGCAGATATAACACCAGCGGTGTGGGGCACACAGCGCTGGTGATCAGTGCAGAAAGACCGGCCCCGAGAATGAGCTAAGTGTGCTTATGTTTGATTTCCTGGAGTAAAGTATAATGGACTGTGTGAGCGTGTGGCTGTGCCCTTGGTGTCTTCCCTGGAGTGTGGCAGTGCGTGCGTGAGTGTGGTGAGTGGAAGAAGAGCAAGACTGTCCCTACCCGGGCATTTCTCTCTTCCCCCCGTTGTGAACGAGAGTCACACTCTCCTCTCTCCCTTCCCCTCCTTCTACCTGGTTTCTCCTGCCCCCCCCCTTATCCTCCACTGGTACCCTCCCGACACTGTCTGCCCTTTCCCCGTGTGTAGGGAGTATCGGTAGACTGGGTGGAGGTGTAGAAGTCCTACTCTTGTGCCAATGCTCTGCACCCAATGATGATAGAGGCTGGGTCTTCTTAAGAGCCTTAAGCCACCCTACTATCCTGATGGGCATCGTTTCCCTCGAGCCTCCTGGCAGGAGTGACCGAGTGAGGGCTTTAGTGTGTGCAAGAGTTGTCTGGGACGCCCTCCCCCCCACCCTCAGTGACAGAATCACCAGCACAAAACAGTTTTGGGAATAGGGAGGTTAGGAGGGAGGTTACTAAGGAGATAGGGAAGTTGGTGCGGGCCATACAGGCCCTGGCCATGAAGATGAGAGACCTTCAGATGAAGCATAGTGAATTGGTGGCTTTGGTGGCCAGGGGTCAGGGTGCAGCGGGTGTGGAGATGCCCCCCCGCCCGTGCTGCTGTCAGCTCCCCAGCCCTTTCAGCTACAGTTGGTGGGGCGGCTAGCCCTAGGGAGCCACGCAGAGAAAAATTATCTGGGAATAGGAAGGCCTTCCAGTGTTTTTTGGCATTGTGCAAGCTGAATTTCACAATGCAACCTGCTACCTATGCCACAGATACTCTAAAGGTAGCCTTTATTACAGGAAATTTAGGGGGAATAGCCCTGGATTGGGCTACCACCCTGCTCAAGAGCGATAGTTCCCTGCTAACAAAATACTCTGAGTTCATGAGAGAGTTTACCTTTCTCTTTGACCATCTGCACCGACTACGTGATGTCGAAACCGCCATGATGTCTCTTTGGCAAGCAAAAGGGGGGGGGCCGAAGATAACGTAAGCCAGAACTACAGAACTATTCTACCAGAACTCCTGTATCTCCAGCGAATGTCCATGATGGGACGAAAGGGAACGAACCCGAGCTGATGCAATTAGGAGCTTCCCGTGGACCCCTGACCATTGATGAGAGGGAACAAAGACAAAAGTCAAGTTCCTGCTTCTACTGCGGAGAGGCAACGCACTTTATTAATGACTGCCTGGTGCTTCCGTCAGCTACTAGAGGTTCAGGAAACTCCAAATGCCAGGATGGACAGGGGTTGTCCTGGGTATAATAAAAATCCCCTTTACTCTATCGACTCCCCACACTCACCTCCGAGTGCCCAATACCCTGACTATTGAGGCCCAAAGGTCTGTGGTAGCCTGGGCCCTTACTGACCCTGGGGTCTCGGGGAACTTCATTGACTTTAGCGTTGTGCATGCTCATGCCCTACAAACCCAACCCAAACCTCATCCTGAGCCCGTGCTTTCCATAGATGGCTCACCACTGAAATCTGGTTCCATTATCTTGCAGACAGCCCCACTACGGTGTGTAATGGGCAACCATGCAGAGTTACTGGCCTTTGACATAGTCAGCACCCCATTGTTTTTAGTAGTGCTGGGATTACCTTGGTTATGCCTACATAACCCTCACATTTCTTGGCCTAAAACAACTCCACTTTACCTCCCCTTATTGTTCCTGCACCTGTAGCTTGCCTTCGCCTCAACCACCCCCGGCATGAACCATTGCCAGAGCATGTACGACAGAGACTGTGCCCGTGCCAAAAGAATATCTGGATTATGTAGACAATTAGGGGTGGGACTTGGGGCAAAAAACTGGTTACCAGTTTTACTGGTTACCGGTTTACAAAAACCCGGTTTACTGGATTAAAACCGGTATACTGGTACCGGTTTTGTTTCATTGATTNCCCTCACCCACCCTGGATTTTTTTTAAAAAAAAAAATTATCCCAAAGTCCGGCTGCTAGTGTGGGCTCTGGGTTGCCGTCGTGCCGCTGGCAGTGGCAGAAACATGGAGTCCGTACCAGCAGGTACTACTCGATCCCTAGGGTGGGGGGTGGTTTAACACCCACCCCAGGGATCGCCCTTCCCCCCCCCACCCAGATCGCCTTACTTGTCCTCTGGGTGGCTGCAGCAGCGGAAACCCAGAAGGGCGCCCGGAAACCCGGAAGTTCCCCGGAAGGCCTAGTGAAGGGCTGAAAGGAAGCCAGTCACTAGTGCTGAAGCCGCCCGGATCCGCGCCCTGCTGCTGCCGCCGCCACCCGAAGGACAAGTAAGGCGATCTGGGTGGAGGGGTAGGGCAATCCCTGGGGGATGTGTGTGTGTGTGTGTGTTAAACCACCCCCCACCCCAGGGATCACCCTGGCTGCTGGTGGTGCAGGCTCCGGATCACCGCCGGCAGTGCGGCGGTGGCCTGGAGCCCACACTAGCAGCCAGACTTCAGGTTAAAAATTTTTTAAAAAATCCAGGCTGGGCAGGGTGGGGTGTGTGTCTCCTTCCACTCACGCAGTCTTTTTTTTTTTCCACATTGCGGCCATTCATTTCAATGGCTGCAATGTAAAAGAATCCAGCACGGGGAACCGGTACCCCAGATTACCGGGTTAATCCGAAACTGCCGGTACAGCAAAATACCAGCAGTTTCAGATACCGGGGGAACTGAAATTCCCACCCCTAGTAGACATCTTTAACAAATCCCAAGCCATAGAACTACCTCCCCATCGTTCATATGACTGTCCTATAGATTTGCTCCCGGGGAATGAGCTGCCATTTGGACGAATCTATGCCTTGTCTACTCTGGAACTAGGGGCCCTTCACCAATACATAGATGATAGCCTCTGCAGTGGGCTCATCCGACACTCCTGCTCCCTGCCGGCGCCCTCACATTCTTTGTACCAAAGAAAGATGGAAGACTTAGACCGTGCATCCATTATCGGGGACTGAACGAAATTACTATAAAAAACCGATACCCACTGCCACTAATTCCGGAACTTCTGAATCGTTTACAAGGGGCACAGATATTCACGAAGCTAGATTTGCGAGGGGCATATAATTTGGTATGAATCCAGGAAGGAGAGGAATGGAAGACCACCTTCCGTACCCGCTACGGACATTTTGAATACTTAGTAATGCCTTTTGGATTGGCCAATGCTCCAGCCACATTTCAGAATTTCATTAACGATATATTTAGAGATATCCTAGATACCTTTGTAATTGCATACTTGGATGACATTTTGATTTACTCCACTTCTGTGACCCAACATGTGAAACTAGTGCGGCAGGTCTTACAATGGTTACGTATACACAAGCTCTATTGTAAGTTTCAAAAGTGCGCCTTTCACCTCACCATGGTGGACTTTCTTGGCTTCATTGTTAGCCCTGCTGGCAGTAAGATGGACCCCCGAAAGGTTGTGGCGATCCAACGCTGGCCTGCTCCGATGGCGGTGAAGCCACTCCAGTGCTTCCTGGGGAGTGCAAATTATTATCGACAATATATCCCAAACTATGCCGAGGTCACCGCCTCTCTCACCCAATTGCTAAAAAAGAACCATGCATATACATGAGGACCTGAACACTAATATAGTTTTGACTACCTAAAGAAGGCGTTCACGACGGCCCCACTCCTACAACATCCAGACTTCCAAAAGCCATTCCAGGTGGAAGCCAATGCATCCAACAGAGCCCTTGGGCCGTCTTACTGCAAGAAGGGGATGCACAGAACGGGCTGTTACCATGTGCGTACTACTCACACCGGCAGAACAAAATGACACCATCCTGGACCGGGAGCTGCTAGCCATTAAAGCCGCCTTTGAAACCCGGTGGCACTACCTAGAAGGAGCACGCCATCTGGTAATGGTCATCACCAACCACAAAAACCTCACGTTCCTACAAACAGCCCAGATTGTTAATGCGAAACACGCATGGTGGGTCTTATTTTTCGCACGCATTTCCTTTCGCATCTGTTATCGACCAGGAAAACTCAATGTTCTAGCTGACGCCTTCTCCCGATACCACGAGGGAAGAGAGGAAGATCAGAAACAACAAGGACCTATTTTGAGTCAGCGGGTATTTGTGGCCACATATCTACCCCTCACGCAACTTAAGACTGCAACAACAACCGAATTAGACCACATTGAGCATCCGTCCTACATCCAAGAAAACGGGTTGATAAAATGACAAGGGCTTATTGTGGTACTCCCCTTGTGCCAAGCCCAGATGCTGTGGGTGCATCATGATGCCCCCCTCTCTGGCCATCCCGGGCAGGAATTAACCCATCAACTAATTCAAAGATCCTTTTGGTGGCCCACCTTGAATCAGGACGTGCAACAACACGTGCAAGGATGTGCCACCTGTGCTCGAACAAAAATCCTGCAGAAAAAGCCTATGGGCCCCCTCCAACTCCTCACACCACCTCTGGGGCCTTGGCAGAGTATAGGACTTGACTTTGTTGTGGAACTACCCCTCTCCCGTGGGTATAATACAGTACTGGTAATCGTGGACCACTTCACTAAGATGGGTCACTTTGTAGCGTGTAACGGTCTACCCACCGCCCATCTAACAGCCTTACTCTTCCTGCGACACATGGTTAAGCTCAATGAATGGCCTTTGGAAATAGTAAGTGATCGAGGATCCCAATTTATGTCTTGATTCTGGAAGGCCCTGTTTAAGGCCTTCCAGGTGATGCTCAAGTCTATTACTGCATATCATCCCCAAGCCAATGGACAAGTGGAACGGGTAAATCAAAACTTCGAACAGTACCTTCGTTGTTATATCAACTACCTCCAGGATGATTGGTACGCTTGGTTACCGCTGGCAGAATTTGCATACAACAACGTCCCCAATGCCTCTCTTGGAAATTCCCCATTTTATGTGACATACGGGTTTCACCCCCAAATCAGAATACCCGGCCTCCCTTCAGTCCAAGTTCTGGCAGCTGGCATTTTGGTTCGCCATATTCATGAAGCACAGACACTAGCACAGACCAGCCTTGCCCAAGCCCGACAATGATATAAGATGGAGGCAGACAAAAAGAGACGAGAGGGGCCCTCGCTCCAGATAGGTGACTATGTCTGGGTGGATCACCAACATTACACATCGGCTCGCCCATCCTGGAAGTTGGATCACAAGTATATGGGGCCCTTTGCAATCATTCGATTGACAACTCAACGAGGTTACATATACCATGCAACTACCCCCTCAATCCCGTATTCACCCCACGTTTCATGTTTCTCTGTTGAAAAAGGTCTTGGAGGGGAGCATCCTGACACTGTCCGTCCCTCCGGACCCCGCCTATTGGCTATTAGTCTGCCTTGGGGCCAGAGTACGAGGTACGGGTCATTCTTGACTCTCGGCTCCATCAGGGCCATCTGCAGTATTTGGTGGACTGGGCGGGCTATGGCCCAGATGACAGGTCATGGGAACCCAGGCCGCTTCCAACATATCCACCCTTCGCTTTCTCCGCATTTTCCACTGTCGCCATCCCAAAAAGCCAGGCCCTCGTTGGTCCCTTAACCGGGGGGCTGGAGGGGGGAGTATTGTCAGGCAGGCCTACCTGCGCTGCTGGCAGGGGGGAACTGCGGGCCCCTAGAACACCTGCGCTGGTCCCAGGCTCAAGCATCACGCCGCCGCGGGTAGACATGGCAGCAGCGCAAGACGGATCCTCGCAGCAGTGGGTTGCTAAGGAAACCCACTGCCCTTCCGACACTGGGACTCCCCAACCTTCAACTTCACGCAGTGTGAGGACCCTGTTTGAGCCGCTGCGACGTTCTACGCAGCTACGGGCGTGACAGGAAGGGGCGGAGCCTAGCAGATATAACCAACGCTGTGTGGGGCACACAGCGCTGATGATCAGTGCGGAGAGACCGGCCCCAAGAATGAGCTAAGTGTGCTTATGTTTGATTTCCTTGAGTAGAGTATAACGGACTGTGTGAACGTGTGACTTTGCCCTGGGTGTCTTCCCTGGAGTGTGGCAGTGCATGTGTGATTGTGGTGAGTGGAAGAAGTGCAAGATTGTCCCTACCCGGGCATTCCTCCCTTCCCCCCGTGGCGAACAAGAGTCCCCCTCCCCTCTCTCCCTTCCCCTCCTGCTACCCGGGTTCACCTGCTCCTCCTTTATCCTCCACTGGTACCCTCCCGACACTGGGTGTTTTTAGACACACATTTCTCCTGGATGTTTGCTGTAACATCCAGAACATTCTGTATGTCTAAATCACTCACCCAGATCTTAAACATCTGGATCTTTGAACTCCTGCATGAAACTTCTCCCAGAACTTTTGTGTGTAAAAGGTTCTCCTGGTAAACTGCTTTGCTCCAGGCAGCTGTGGTCACTTGGTTTCCATGGCAGCCTGTCACATTTACAGCTGCAGCTACTTTAGGCTGCCTCAGGGCAGTGTTTGTGTGAAGAATGCATCCAGGAACTGCCTCAGGGCAGTGTGTGTGTGAAAAATGAATCTGGAACTTACTTGTGGACTTGTAAACCCAGAAGATTGAAACATCCGGAACTTTAACGTGTGTCTAAAAATGCCCGTTGTCTGCCCTTTCCCCATGTGTAGGAGTATCGGTAGGCTGGGTGGAGGTGTAGAAGCCCTACTCTCATGTCAATGCTCTGCGTCCAATTATGATAGAGGGTGGGTCTTTTAAGATCCTTAAGTCACCCTACTATCCTGATGGGCATCGTTTCCCTCAAGCCTCCTGGCAGGGGCAAGCGAGTGAGGGCTTTAATGTGTGCAAGAGTTATCTGGGACCCCCTTCCCCCCCTCTCAGTGACACTTAGATATTTGAAGACTGCTATCTTGCTGTCCCTTAATCGCCATTTTGCTAGGTGAGACATATTCAGTTCCTTCAACATTTATTAGGGTGTTTCTAAATGAGCGCCGCAGGATAGGGGGTGTGTGTCCATGGCTGCTGAGTGGTGCAGCTGCGGGGCGCCCACGCATGCAACGTGCATGGGGAGCACTTCAAATGAGTGTCTCCTGGCATGGCTGCCACCTCCATAGACACGACCACCATGGCCTGCAAGGGGCACTCCAGATTTTTCAGGAGTGCTCCATGCATGGGCCACAAGTGACTGCTGTGTGGGTCACAGGAACGCGCCTTCTCACACACCACCGTCACACCAGCAGTTGGATGCGTGGATGAGGGGAGGCATGTGTGGACTTATCTCGTTTAAAAACACCCCAAGACTTGCTTTCCAGACTCTTTATCATTCTTATCGGTATCCTCTAAACCTGCTCCAATTTGTCAACGTCCTCCTTAAAATGAGGTGCCCCAAACTCGACACAATACTCCAAGTGAGGTCTGGCCAGCACCAAATATGGTGGAATTATTAATTCTGCTGACTTGGAGACAACGCTTCTGTTAATGGAACCTAAAATTGCATTTGCCTTTTTTGCAGTCACATCACATTGCTGACTCATGTTCAGTTTGTCATCAACTACAATCCCCAGACCCTTTTCATATAGGGCTGCCAAGACAATTATCTCCCATCTTATACTTGTGCATTTGGTTTTTCTTCCCTAAATGCAGAACTTGACATTGTTGTGGTTGAATTACATTTTGTTAATTTCAGTGCGGATCTCCAACCTATCTAATTCTAATGTGTTTCAGTTTTTTCCCCTCAGTTTGAGGTTGCATTCACAGAAGCCTTTTATCTTGCCTCTTAAATTTCTTACAAGAAATTGCAAACCTGAATTTTCACTGTTCTTCTTTCTTTCCATGTGCTTTCTCCCTGCTTTTAAAAGTTACCTCCGGTGGCTGCTGCTAGATATCCCATAATGCTGTATGGCTCAGCACTGAGTCTGTGGGGCAGACAGAATGACAACAGGATCATTATGACAACTGCATGTGATAGAATTAGCATGATTGACGAACCTTGGTTTCCAAGTTAAACCTTTTGGATTAATTGTGCATTACATCAGTTGTATTCTGCAACCTAGCCTTTTCACATAATAAAAAAAAAGTGTAGGGAGAGGATTTTCACAGACTAAGCATCTCATCTGAATATAGCCCAAGTCGAAAGAAATTGTTCCCCTTGTCACACAGTCTCCCCCTGCCATTGGTGCCAGTGCCCTATCCCTAGGCCTACACACTACCTCAACCCATGGCTCATTATTATTATTATTATTATTAAACATTTATAAAGCACCAGTTGCAACCTGGCGCTGTACAGAACATACAATCAGATGCGGTCCCTGCCTGTGGCTTACAATCTAAAAGACAAGGAGGGGGAGACAAGGAGAGGGGACAGCGGGAGAGACATGGGAGAAGACAAACAAACATTCAGGCGGATGCGAAGTCTCAGGTGCGTGTACTTGGCTTGGTTACAAGGTGGT
>QEPC01011131.1:2061766-2101830 GCA_003113815.1 Sphenodon punctatus
AAGGGGGGACAGGTGGGAGCGAGGGAGGCCAGCAAGGAGGAGGTTGCAGTAGTCGAGGCGAGAGATAACCATGGCATGAACAAGGATTTTGGCCGAGGAGATAGATAGTGGTGCTTGTCGGGCAGTGCCCCAGCATCCTGAATGGAGATGCCACTAGTGATTAGGAAGTGAATTAAGAATGAGTCTGTAAATCAGGTATTTCTGGAGTCCTATTCTCTCTCTGCCATATGGAGAATTACAATTATCGCGCAAGGGAGAAGAGTCCCCATGGATCCACCAAAGGAATTCCACTCCCTCATCCATCCTCCTTATGTTGCTTCACATGAACCAAAATAGCAGGCACAAGAATCCTTCTGTTGTCTATAAAAACTTGTTCCTTGTGGCTCAGCATTTTTTGATTGTAGCTGTTGGGGAGGGGGAGAACTGCAAAGCAAAGTTTGTTTAGGAAGGTAGAGGGAGAAAGGCAGGCAAAGTCCTCTCTCTTTCCAGGATTGCCTCAGGGCAGGCATAGAAATAAAAGCACAGAAAGCACAATGCAGAAAGTCAAACTTCTGGTAACAAATGACAATCCTGTCCAACTGGAATAATTACAATAGGCAGTGCTATCATTTTTAAACATTCTACCTTTTAAAAAAGGTCTCTGTAGACAGTTGCAATTTTGGTGAACTTCTTGCTAGTTATGTTTTAAGGAGTTCCAAAAATATGCTCTGTGACTTTTGAGTTGGCTTACGTATGGGACTGTCTCAAAACAGGTATCAGGAGGAAAAAAAGAACTGTTTTGAACTTTGGAGACCGTTCTAATGTCTTCAGCTGTCAGAATGAAAAGAGAAGACTTGAGCAGCACAACAATAAAAGGGTTGCTAAAACCAATAAAACCACTGCTAAAATAAAGATTTAATAAGCCATTTATTGTATCTGTAGTAGAGCCTACGCAGTGGCTTACAACAAAAATATTGGGAGCTAAGTAGTTTGCAACACTTATAAGGCCATTATCCAGGCGAGTGGCTAGCTGCCACGCCAGCTGGGATCTATCCCCTGCTAACATCTGGCGGCCAGAAATGGATATGACAGTGGCCCACAAGTTACACCAGGTTAAAGCAGGACACCATCACGTATAAAAACACCCATTGAAATTTCTGCATTGATTCCGGTTATGAAAGCAGAAAAGATTCAAAGTGCAAATTAACATTGGAAACCCATGCAGAAGGGAGGCTGTGAAGGATTCAGCAATAGGACAACTATTAAATTGTTTCTGTTCTTCGTGGGATGGGACTGTTGGGGAAGCCTGTCGAGTAGAAGGTAATCCAGCCAGCGTATTTTGGAGTGCCTGTATTCCTACTCTTTCTGACTAGCCGCACTGAAAGCTTCCCACTCCATCCTGGGGGGATACACTTGCGGCAGTGGACCAGTGGACACTGGAGTTGGGATGGGAAGATTGCCAATACAGATAACGGGATTGGTAAGAGAGTCAACTGAAGGATATCACTGGTCTACAGAAGTAGTGTCAAACTAATGAGCACGTGTTAAAGCAGGGGTTCTCAAACTTTGTCATAGTGAGCCCCCCAAGCTATGAAAAGGGGCATTCTCAGTGGCCGCACCGAGGCTGTAGAACTCTTTCCTGGCGGAGGCCCGGGTAACCCTTGACCTCGCCTCTTTTCGATGTCAATGTATGACCTGGCTGTTTCACCAGGCTTTTGGTGAGGGAAGTTGGGATGGGAAGATTGCCAATACAGATAACGGGATTGGTAAGAGAGTCAACTGAAGGATATCACTGGTCTACAGAAGTAGTGTCAAACTAATGAGCACGTGTTAAAGCAGGGGTTCTCAAACTTTGTCATAGTGAGCCCCCCAAGCTATGAAAAGGGGCATTCTCGGTGGCCGCACCGAGGCTGTAGAACTCTTTCCTGGCGGAGGCCCGGGTAACCCTTGACCTCGCCTCTTTTCGATGTCAATGTATGACTTGGCTGTTCCGCCAGGCTTTTGTTGAGGGATGTGGGGACTGGGTTATGGCTGGTCTGTCTCTCAGTTTGAGAACTTAGAAGTGCTGTACTAAAGGCGTTAGTCAGCTGCTGTCTGAAAGGGCTTGGCAGGAATTCCTGGTGGAGGGAAAGGAAACCATACAACTGAGTGAACAGTTTCCCTTGAGGGCTCAAATTAATAACCAACATCCCAAAGTACACAAAAGTGATTTGAAAGTTTGAGAGGAAACTGCATGATGCCATGCTTTAATTACAAACTGTGATCTCATAACTTTTATTGCCAACAATCTTCACAATTTACCAACATGCTCACAGCATCCAGAAAGCAGAAGCAAGGCCAGAAAATGGTTTATGCTGTTTCTAATATGCTAAGAAAGACTTGATCACTAGATAAAATACTAAAATATGGATATAGAAGTACTCCCCGGAGAAGAGATGGGATAAGGCCACAGCAGTGCAAATAAAAGATTCGATTGGTGTAAATAAGAGAAGCAAATTAGAATGCAGAGTAGAAGACACTGCCGACTAGCCTGGCAGGCTTCCAGTTTGAAAGTAAGTGCAAAAATCTCTTATCTTTTCCTGCACACAAGATCTTAGGGAAAAGTGTTCAGCTCAGATGGAACTCTCACACATGCTAATTCAATGCAACATTTGGTATTTTTCAGCTCAGTGAAAGGCTAACTATGCTGTTGAAACTTGTGGAACAAACAGCAGAGAGAAACACAAGTGGAGAAATAACTTCTATTATACTACAATATAAGGAAGGAAGGGCAGGTTCACATAAAATGACCTTCGACTAGAACTTGAACCAAGTCAAACTGGACCCTTTTTGGAAGACCCAACATGGCAGTCTTTTGAAGCCAACTGATCATAAACAGCCATAGTCTCTCTAGTCCATTTGAACTAGTGATGTACCAGATGTACCAAGATGAGAGGGACTCAGTTCAATCTGAAATACTTTCGTACAAGTCTCTGAACTTTTGGATGAGCATCCAAATTGAAGACATGAAACCTCAGTGTCTTTCACACCTCTAACAAGTTATATCATAAATTTCAGGAAAAACATATTGTACGTCCTAAGAAGCATCTAAGTATGACAACTGAAAGGTTCTGTAGTTGTTGAACAGTTACCAGCTGGATTATAGTTTTCTAATGCTGTTAGGGTTTTTACAAGACAGAAGGCTGCTATCCAGCCATTTGTTATTTTAATGATGAAGCATCGCACCATAAGCCTTGTTAAAACATCGTTTAATCTATTACAAAAGAAACAAAGATATTTAAAAGTGGGTATTAAGATATCTCAGTCCATCAGAGCAGAAATTATAGGCTTTAGGGAAGCTTTAAAGGGCTATCCCAAGAATAAAACAATTTCCCTGCTAATGAACTGACTGCTCCTTCTCGTTTTGGACATTTTAGGCATCTCTTCAACACATATTTTAATGTTGCATATGAAAGTGATCATGATAGGGAACAAGGAGAAAAAATAACCACTGTAACACCACCGAATTGGTGTCCTCTAGCATAAATGTCCACAGGATGCAGCCAAATAGCCTGTGCATTGTTAACCTTTTCGAGTTCCCCTCAAACACAGGCAGTTACAGGGCCAGAGTTGGAGAGTGCAGCCTCATAAGCCCACAGTTGCTTGAATCCATTAAAAAGGAACTCCCAGTCTCTCAGGAGGATTGTCTCTCCAAAAGGTTGCTCTGCATCCCCACCCCAAGTGTGGTAGCCGGGATTCTGAAGTAGCTAGCTATAGGCTATTTCCTTGCAGTGGTGTAATAGTCATGGGAGAAACTTCACAGGACTATTTCTCCAGTAGACTAACTACCTCCTCCTGGTGAAGTGAACAAATCAAAGACGCATTATTTATATGTAGAGAGTCAAAGACTAAACTCCAGAGCTAGAACTTTAGAAGCACAAAGTACACTTTAAGTGCAGAGGGGAGAGGCTGAAACAGAAAGCCACTTTGTCCTTCAGCGCCCCGAGTTCAAGTAGGAGAAGGATACTTTTTGAAAATGTCAGGGATCGAACTAGGGTGGCCATGACTCCCCTTTAAAAGAGGACCTTTATGAAAAATACATGTTGCAGGGCTGCATTGGTTCCAGTGCAGCCCTGCACCATGTATTTCTCATAGGCATCCTCTTTTAAATTGGAGGGTATGGCCACCCTACATTGAACAAGGCTTCACCTCTAAAAGTGACAAGGAGAAACTGTGCCTGAACCTGGGAGAAGGTAGAGAGATGGCACAATGTTACATAGCAACCTGCCACTAATCAGGAACAGACCGTGATGGCCAATGCACACAGGGTTCTGGGGTCCCAATCAGGAGATCCACCCCCTTCTTTGGTAGGAGACACCTGTCCCCCTTTATCCCCAAAAGGGAAATGAGGAATAAGGTTGTCGTATCGCATCCCTCAAAGCTCTGACCTGAAGGGAAAGGGCAAACGGACTCCCTTGCCCCTTTCTGATGTTGCACCCCCTTTGGGTGTTTTTCAGTGCGACAGCTCCCACTGCCACTACAGACTTACCCGGGCGGTGGTGGGAGCCATCATGCCACCTGGAAATTGTCCTGGTAACCAAACAAACATGATGGTAGCTGGGTGGGGAGATGTACGGATGTGCGTCTGCCCGGTCCTGGCCCCATGCTGCATGCAGTAGCCCGTCCTCCAGCTGACGGGCAGCCATAGTGGCCAATGATAGCTGGCTATGGTGCCTGGAACTGCCGGGACTCTGGAGTGGGTTCAGGTAAAGAGGGCTGTCAGACGTGATAGCCCACTTTACTCTCAGTCGGGCAGCCACTCACAGCCTGGGTTAAGTGCCAGCACTGCCTGGAAATGGTCCAGGCTAACACCTGGCAGCACATTCAACCATCACAATAGCCTGTAATTCCATGCAGGTCAAAATGTGGAAATGATGGCTATCATCACATCTGAAAACACCCGTTGTTGCATTGGGACATCACAATTCACAACACACTAAGCGGCTTGGGCAAGGGGATCTCCTGCCATTTTCTGACATGGCCCTACCACATGCTACCCCAATTTTTCTGGGTTATCTAGGTGCCCCTGGGTACTCTGGAGAAACTGGGGCTTCACCCAGATGGCAGGTTACAATGTGGAGACTGGGTATTTTCAAAAGTGACGCCGCCACACTTTACCCCATCCCGGAGTCATAACCACCGTCACTTCTGTTTGGCAGCCACCAGATGTTCACCATGCTTTGCCCTGAATCATGGTGGCAGTTACCACCAGATGTGATCTCGGAAAATTGCAGGGAACAGCCGGTGGTAAGTGCTACCATGGTTCGAGGCAAAGTGTGGTAAGGCGCACTGTCAGGTCTGTTCTGGGTACCGGCCTACTCCTGGGTGGCATCCATTACACTGGACTGGGTCTAAGCGTTGTAGCATCACTTCTGAAAATACCTTCTGAGTCAATCTCAGAGGGGTGGTAACCCTATGTAGGGATCTGTCTTCTTCTACTTCAGCAATATCAGTATCTCTTGTCATGCCAATAAAGTACCTTTGAATTTAATCAAAGTGAAGTGTATGAAGCATGCAGCATTTGTTTCTGAGATGTATTAACTGCTTTAATTCATCTCAACGGGTCTCTTAATCTGAAGTCTCTTCAACCCAATTTAAACATCAATGTCAATAAGTAGTAGTTGTCTGAACTATTTCAAACTTCTCCCCCCACAGAGCAGAAATGCATTAACTATGGCAATTTTTAAATGAGCACGACTGGGGGGGCGGGGTGGGTCTGTGTGCACTGCGTGGCACACCAACGCACATCTGGTGGTGGTGGTGAAATATAAAAAGGCCGTGATAGGTGTGCGCCCCTACCCATGCACTGCCCACTCCTGCCCCCGAATGGAGCAGCCCAGATTTCCCCCCGATGCTCCGTGCATGGGCATGAGTGGGTGGCGCTTGGATCAAAGGAGCGTGTGCCCACCCACGCCGCCTTCAGATGGGTGCTTGGGTGGGTGGGGGATGGTTGGACCTGCATGAGTGCGTCACATTAAAAAATGGCCTATGTCTAATTATGGATTTTCATAATGTTTTGAGGTATCTGCAAGGGTGTTTAATGCCATATGTTCCTACTGTCCTCTGTAAGCAGAGCTGGACAGCTTCAACCACTGGTTTTAGCTGCTGGTTTCAACCAGTTAAAACCATCCTAAAAAAACCATTGATTTAAATCTTCCTATACTAAAAAAAAAAAAAGTGTTTGTTTTTAAAAAAAAGTTTTTTGCCAACCCTGCCTGTAGGATAGGAGAAGCTGTGGACAGAGCCAGGGCTTGGCTTCTGGTGGCTAGGCTAGAATCCAAGAATGGGGACTACTGGTGGTGGGGCAACCAGGAAATGTGGCTCCCTGTTTTGATTAAAGGCCCCTCGATCTCCCCCCTCCCCCCTTTGAGCACAGATTATTAGGAACAACTTTCAAGCTAAAAACAATGGAGAAAATCCCTTCTTTAAAAATTCTTACTCAACAGAAGGATCTGAACTACAAAGGAACAAATTTTTGTTTGTTACTGTTTCTTCTCTGTGCTCTAGAGATACAGCATGGCAATTAAAGCTCTGTCTAGCTTGAAAGTGAATCAGAAGAAAATATAAATAAATAAAAATGTTTTCCACCAGAGTGAATAAATATAACACATGAAATGTTAACCATCCCAGTCCTGTGTACAAAACAGCTATTGTGTGTGGCTTCTGAAATATCTGACGTAAAAATAAAATTCTCTAGTCTCCAAGATCTTGTGTATGAAAAAACAAAGTCAACAAGCAGGAGGATGATTCCAAAGCCTTCTGTTTTCAGTCTCTCTTGTCTCCCCTTTTGCAGGGCACATTTTTAAATATTGAAAATTTCTATACATGTGGTTTGTTTGTTTTCTTCCAACTATATGCAGAACTGGTAAACTGGTCAAAACATCTGTATCCAGGTTTTCGAGGGGATGTCAAAACAAGAGATTGATTAAAATTATAACTAACACTTGATTTATAACCTGTCTAGATTAACATAAGATACAGTAGGAACAGCCAGAGTAGCTTCTGCTAAGGAAAACAATGTCTCTTTTTATCAGAATATTTTACCTGTTTCAACAAAATTATGGATAAAGGGAAGCTAGAAGACAATTTATTTGGACTTTCAAAACACCTTTGCGAAAGTCAATGGGAACTAAGCATGTACTTAAAGTACTTTGCTGGATAGGAATGCCGATGCACACTATAGGTGTTTTTACACGCACATTTCTCCTGCATGTTTGCTGTTACATCCTGAACTTTCTGTGTGTCTAAATCACTCATCCAGATCTTAAACATCCGGATCTTTGAACTTCTGCGTAGAACTTCTCCCAGAACCTTTGTGTGTAAAATTCTGCTGGTAAACTGCTTTGTTCCAGCCTGCTGTGGTCACTTGGCAGCCCTTCACGTCTACAGTTGTGACTAGTAGGCTGCCTCAGGACAGTGTTTGTGTGAAGAATGCATCAAGGAACTGCCTCAGGGCAGCGTGTGTGTGAAGAATGTGGCCGCATTCACTTCTGCAGCGGTGAGATCCACGAGGGAAGACGCAGCAGTGGGGAGGAGCCAGAGAGCAGAAGAAGAGCCGGTGTGAACGGGAATGTGCCGTGGCTTCCCTCACGCATGTCAGGGCAGGATTTTGCACATCCCCGTTTGCACCGGAGGGAAACCGCGGCACATCTCCGTTCGCACCGACTCTTCTCTCGCTGCCACAGATGTGAATGTGGCCTGCATCTGGAACTTACTTGTGGACTTGTAAACCCAGAAGATTGAAAGACCAGCATTTTAAGATGTGTGTAAAAATGCCCAATATGAGCTTAATGTTCAACATACGCTTAAGAATATTGAGAAACTGGAGCCTAAATGCAGTCTTTCCTCTGAATTAGATGGATATTCACCAGAATTCCAGTGATATAACTGAGAGAAAATTTTTGCCCTTGAATACCAACCATGAGTCAAGTAAGAGGGCAAACTGCATTATGAGTGAGATGCTCTTATAAGAACATCAATGTGTTTAACAACCCCAAAAAGAATTCAGTCTAATTGCAAATACGTCTCCTTTTCTGTGAACAACTTTTTAAAGCTGCTGTGAAGGATCACGCACCACAATTCAACCATAAGTCCTTGCAGGACTCATGCCACTTCTAGGACTCATTTTTGGTCCTCTTGGCTGGTTTTAGTCTCTCTTGTTGGGGGAAGGTCTTCTCCCTGTTGCAGCAATTGCTGCTTTCTCCACCTCTTCAATGTGGGACACCTCCAGCACTGCTCACAGGTGTTACTTGACACTGATGTTTTTGTCACTGGGGAATTAATTCCTGGCGTGGGATTGTCCCACCATGGCCATTTTTACATGGATGCCCCCCACCCCCCATACTCAGTGTTCAGGAGGGGGGGGGCATCCGTGAAAACAGCCAGCAGTGGGTGGGGGGATAGGTGTCCGCTTGGTGTTCATCCGTGTGAACACCGAGCGGGATTGAGGGTGGGTGGGTGTTCCTACACAACACCCACCTCCATCCATGGAGTTTTCCAGAAAACTGGAGGAGGCCCCATGGGTGGAGGTGGGTGGGTGGTGTGTAAAGGGACACCCCCTCCACCTCCACCCACCACGCCAAAACACCCATCCTCCCACCCATCCCCGTCCATGTAAAAAGGGCCCATGGGCCTCTGCCTATGGAGTTCTTACACTGTTCATAACCCCACTTCCAGAGGGGGCTCCCCAACTGGGTCACTGACGATGAGCCTCTGGCTTCAACCTTGGAGGTGGTACGTCAGTGCCTCAATGCCTTCTCCCTTTCCAGCAGTACATCACCCTTTTACCTTCTCCCTTGCAGCACCACCAGGATGCCTTCTCACTTTCTGGTGTTATGTCACCAGGGCATCGCCCCTTCCTACTGGGGTCTCCTACTCACTACCACCAAGCCCCTCCACTGGGTCTGAGGGTGGACGTTATAGTGTTGTCGTTGGCTCAATCACCTCCCTGCATCCCAGCACTACTACTCCAGCTACTGGGTCAGCTGCCTCCCTGTAGCTCAGAATCCTCTACACCCCAATCCTCCACTATGGGGATCCAGGCCTACTCCCATTTCAGCTTGGCTCTTGGGCCCCAGCTGCCCTGGTTAATCCCCTTCTGGCTCTTTAGGCGGTAGATGACACTCACCTGACCTTTACTTTGGGGTTGTGATGTGCAACCTGGTCACGTCGCCAGGCTTGTTGTCTTTCCCTGGGTCTGCCTTGTCACCAACAAAAAAGACAAGGGATCAACTGTGGCACAAACAGAATTCAATACTAAAAGAAAACAACTGGCTACCACAAAACTATTTAATACAAAGTATATAGAAACCAATCATAAATTCATCAATAAAAATATGGACATAAAATATAGCACATGAACCATACGCGTTTTAGGTGGAAAACCTTCTTCAGGGGTGTATGGAAACCTAGAATCTTTATTAATATCCAATTGTAAAGAACAAAAGGTGGCATATTAGCAAGCCAGAAGACTGAAATCCTCTACTGTGCAAATGTCTAGTCTCAAAGGCCATAAATCCATAAGACAACAAACCAGAAACTGTTGAATCGCCCAATATATTGAGGAAGAATTCCAAATACCAAAATGTCTCTGAAGAGAAAAGCTCTCATTCTCTGGTCATTTTAGCAGCCATCACCAAACTGTAGATTCTCTCTCTCTCTCGAGAAAATGTTAAAAACTGCTCTGCGCGTGCGCAAAATGACTACTGTGACCATTCCTGTACGTGTGGTGCTGTTCACCTATCTGCAGACCAGCTGCCCTTTCCCAAAATGGCGCTGATGCTGCCAGCACCATTTTGGAAAAGGGCTGCACACACGCAGAACATCCTGTAGCCATTTTGCACACATGCAGTGGTGTTATTTTTGTTTTAAAAAATTGTTCACTGAGGCGGCAGCCTCCTCAGTGAACTCACCTCCTCGCCTGCCCCAGCAGAGAATCAGAGAGGGTGGAGAGGAGTCCTAGAGCAGCCCCAAACTCAGAGAAAGGCAGCCAGGTGAATAAAAGGTGGTGTTGTTTTTAAACAAGTGTGGGATAGGTAAGGGTCTCACTTTTCTCTGCGAGAATCAGGGCAATTGTTGGCTCATTCTTGTTTGCAAGAACAAGCCAAGAACCATGCTTTTCATTGAGAAAAGTGAGAATCTGGTAAGTGAGTTTCAGCCCTACTTTTCACCCCACCTTTGGTCAAGACCTCAGAGCATGTAGATGGAACTTGCCAGCCTCATCATCGGGCTTACCTTCCCACCTGGAGCCTCAGCTAGTCTAGCCTACTTGAGCCCCATTTGCTGGACTGCTCCCTGGTTCAGGTAGTCTACCAGTTGTTCTAAACCTTGGTCTGCCCCTTCAGGCCCAAGGGGTGACCCACCTCCAACTAGGGGTACCCAGGAGATCTGCTCTCTCTCTTTCTCTCTCTCTCTCTAACCCCCTGTGAGTTACTAAGGCACCGCTAACCTAGGGCCCTACCCTTTTGGGCCCTTCTGATCCCCTTACCCACCTAGGGCAGAGTTCCCTCCTACCTCCCCAGTCAGGGCAGCTCCAGCCGGCATTGGAGCTCTTCGCCCTGCTGACCCCAAGCTAACACTCTGCTAGGCTGGGCTAACCCTCTCTATATAGCCCCAGCCAGGTCACATGACCTACCATCCCTGGTCACATGTTCTCCTCTGTTCCCTGGGCACTGGGTTATCTCTTAAGGGGCCAATCCCAGGTAAGCAAGTGATGATGTGTTCTAACTCACTGGGCCTGCTCCTGCAGCTATTTAGCCCAGCACCTCACCACAGCTGCTCACGTCTATCCTTAATGCACTTGGTGTTCATTATATACATCCAGATTCCCTCCCCATAAAATTGCATATTATATTAATGAAGAACCCAGTCATTAAAATAAAATCAAGTTGCACTGTGTCCAGAGAACTGGGCATATTAAGTGCCCACCTGGATAGCTTGGTTGTTGATAATTCAAAATAAATAAGTTATGTGTTTCTGCTACTTAACTTTTCCACAAATGTCAGATCAAGCCCTAGTTCCTTCAACTGATAGCGTGAACATAGTCCCCACTCTTTTTCATTTAAAATTTCTTATGCATCGCACCAGCCACTGTAGCATTCTGACACACTGTCATGTTGTTTTACAATGTGATGCATTGTAACATGATATGATGTGAACATATTTCATTCAGATAAGCTAATGCTATTAACTCCTAAGCAGGAGACGGGAAAGGTTTTAAAATAATATAATTCTCCACATCTGATGTAGATTTGTTAGAACAGGAGGAATTAGAGAAAACTTTTCTTTCTATCTATCTTTCCTTTTAAAAAAGAGAGTCTGCACTGTTTTCAAACTTTTCTAGAAAGTGTTTCCTGTTCAGCTTCCACTAAAGTTACATTAAGGAAGTTCTGCTCCTGTTATATTAAATATTTTTGCAAAAACATTTCACATGTGGTTGCTGTAAAACACAAGAAGGAATATTTCCCATCTCAGAAAACAGTATGTTCATGCTCATCCTGTGGACTAGAAGGATTTATCTATCATCTTTGGGATTGTAAGAAGGAGAACATAAGAAGTGCCATACTGGGTCAGTTCAATGGTCCATCTATCTCAGCATCCTGATTCCAACAATGGCCACTTTCAGTTGCTTCAAAGTAGTACACAACAGGTTACAATGGAGTGATCAATTCCCTCCTATATACTCTCAGTTTCCAACAGTCAGAGGTTATGTCCCCCAACCCACTAGCTAGGTCCTCTCTCTTGGAGTCCTAGCCTCTCTAGGTATGCTGACCTACTTCTTGGGGATCTAGGCCCACTCCCATCTCAGTCTCCCCTATCCCAAGGGTACTACTGCCCTGGCTACTAAGCATTTTCTCACCCTACTACTACTACTACTTATAAACTCTATAGCTCTACCAGTTGTACGAAGCACTGTACAGATACACATAACATCAAAGGCTGTCCCTGCTTTTACAAACTAATTAAGTCACAGACAGTTAAATATAAGGGGCATTATATGAATCATGGACTACAGAATGCAGTTTATTTCGTAGTTAATTTATTCCAACTAAAATATTTGAGTTAAAATCTACAAGACTATGTTATATATATAGCCTGGTTTCATTAATTAATTAAAGGCAACCTCAAAGAGGTGGGCATTTAGGCAGGCTTTGAATATGAACAGGGAGGGGGCCTGACACACCCCCTCAGGAAGATTGTTCCAGGCATACAATGCAGCAAGGTGAAAGGTACAGAGTCTGGAGTTGATGATGGAGGAGAAGGGCACAGATAAGAGCATCCTGCCTGATGAACAGAGGTCACAAGAAGAGGTGTAGAGGGAGATAACGGAGGAGCGGTAGTGAGGGGCTGCAAAGTGAAGACATTTATAGGCAAGGAGAAGGAATTGAAACTGTATGCAGAAGCAGTTGGCAAGCCACTAGTGACTTGAGGAGAAGGGTTATATGGTCATAGCAGTGTGCAAGGCAGGTGAGTCTCGCAGCTGAATTTTGCGGGAGGCCGGCAAGAAGCAGGTTACAATAGTCTAAGTGGGAGGTGATGAGATAATGGATAAGGCTTTTGGTAGTGTGTTCAGAAAGGAAGGGATGGATTTTGACAATGTTATAAAGAAAGAAATGATAAATGTTCACAGTGTTTTGGATATGAGAAGAGAAGGAAAGAGAGGAATTAAAGATAATCCTAAGGTTATGGGCTGAGGGGCCATGAAGGATGACAGTGTTCTGTACAGGGACAGAGGGTGAGGAGATGGAAGAATGGGTTTTGGAGGAAAGATAAGAACGTCTGTCTTGGCCATATTAAGGTGGCAGTGAGACTCAGGTCACTTTCAAGCATGCCCCCCCCTCCCCCGCGTGCAAATTCAGGCTGCGGGGGGAATGCACAGCCCAAATATGCACAGGGATCGGCCGGTCTGAAAGCCCCCTCCCCCCGCACGCATGGCTTTGCCGGCAGAGACGTGCAGGGATGCAGAGCACGGTTTCCTGCTCTGCATCCCTGTGTCTCTCTGCCGGCAAAGCTTCACGGGGGGGGGGGGGGGGGGGAGGCTTTCCGACCGGCCAATCCACTCGCATATTTGGGCTGTGCATTCCCCCTCGCAGCCCGAATATGTGCAGGGAGGGTGGTGGGCATGTCTGAAAGTGGCCATAGAGGCAGTGATGTCAGATGGGCAAGCTGAGATTTGGGACTGGATTCTGGGTGACAGTTCTGGCGCAGAGGTAAATCTGCGAATCAGCATAAATAAATATGGTACTGGAAGCCAAGAGAGGAGATCAGATTACCAAGGAGATGGGTGTAGAGGGAGAAGAGGAGAGGGCCCTGCCCTGGACAGAGCCTTAGGGCACACCAACTGATAATGGAATAGCGGTGGAGGAGGATCCACCAAAGGATAAACTAAATATGTGGTGGGAGAGGTAATGGGAGAATCAAGATATGATGGAGTCCTGGAATCCAGAGGAAAACAGAGTGTCTAGCAATGGTGGTCAACAGCGTCAAAAGCAGCAGACAGGTTAAGGAGGATGAGAATAGACTCATGGTCCCTATCCTTGGCTCTGAAGAAGTTATTGGAGAATTTGGCAAGGGCTGTCTCCATGAACAGGATAAAATCCAGATTGGAGAGGATCAAGAATGGCCTGAGTCACAAGAAAGTCAAGGCAGCAGACATTAATTGCTCAAGCAATTTGGAAGCAAAGGGAAGGAGGGAGACAAGATGATAGCTACTAGTAGAATCCAGTGAAGGTTTGTGTTTGTTTAGTAGTGGTATGANCCATGAACAGGATAAAATCCAGATTGGAGAGGATCAAGAATGGCCTGAGTCACAAGAAAGTCAAGGCAGCAGACATTAATTGCTCAAGCAATTTGGAAGCAAAGGGAAGGAGGGAGACAAGATGATAGCTACTAGTAGAATCCAGTGAAGGTTTGTGTTTGTTTAGTAGTGGTATGATCCCAGCATGTTTTAGGGCAGCAGGAACAGCTGCAGTGGAAAGTGATAGACTGAGGATGTGATGGACAGAGGGGATGAGTACAGAGAAGGTGGAGTTGGGTGGGAACCGGGTCAGAGGAACAAGTGGTAAGTCTGGAGGAAAAGGTGGCTAATTTCCTCTTCTGATAGTGTAGAGAAAGAAGAGAGAGGTAATGGAAGGGGAGGGAGGTGGGTGAGACCTAGTAGAGAGTTAGAGAAGGATCTTGTAAATCTTGTTATGGAAGAAACTAGTTAGAGCCGGAGCAGAGAGTGAAAAGGCAGGAAGAAGAGGCAGCAGTTTAATGAGGGAGGTGAATATGGGAAAGAGATGGTAGGGGTTGGTGACATAGAAGTCAGTCGGGTGGATGTAATAGGCCTTCTTAGCAAGGGCAATAGCCAAGTTGAGGGAGGTGAGCATGAATGTGAAGTGCAGAAAGTCAGCATGGGATCGGAACCTTAGCCACAGACACTCTGCAGAGCAGCCACAAGAGTGCAGGAAGTGAATTTGGGGGTTGAGCTAAGGTTGTGTTTTGGCACGCCTGATAGGATGAGGGAGGGGCAGGGCAAGAGTATCCAAAGCAGAAGAGAGTGCAGTGTTGTACCAGGTAAGTGCCTCATCAACATAAATTACATCTGCTGGGATTATACCTAAACCCCCTTTTGTCTTGGTCCCCAGCCTCTCCCACTTTGCCATGGGCTCATTGTCCAGGCATCTGGCTCTGTACCTCTTCTTCTGGGGCTAAGGGCAGTCCTGGGCCTCCTTCAAAGCCCCTCTGTGTGACAGGGCTGCTGATATCCCTCCTGTTTCCTGTTGGGTTTGCTTGCTCCACCGTGGATCACCATCGTACTGGGTTCACGCCCTTGGGCAAATGCTCTGGACCTCTTTGGGCTTGCTTGCTCCCATGGGTCACCACCTCAGTCGGCCCACGCCTGTGGGCAAACCCTCAGAGCAGACAAGGGGGATTTGTCAGCTTCTCATCACTGTGCTTCTCTCAGGCCCCACACCCTGAGCCCTTCTCCTCCCTGCTGGTAATCTGCCATTTACACCCCTCGATTTGGGCTACCAGCTGCTGATACTGCTGATACTGCAGCCCTTGCTTCAGACAGAGCTACCAGCTCTTTCTCCCTTAGTCTGTACTCTCACTTGAGCTCAAGAGAGTTGCTCCATCCTTGTCTAGGGCCACCCACAGAGTGTGTTCTTCCTAACAGCTAGTGGGCACATTAAGACCCCTTGTGGGCCAAAGGCCCTGCTCTCCAAAGCCTTCTTGAACCCCCTTGCCCTGCCCTATCCTGGGCAGCAGTCAGGGCTCCTGCCTACCTCCCCAGCAGGGTGGCTCTAAGCTGATTTAGGTGCTCCTTCTGCTGTTGGCTCCAAGCTGACCCTCTTCTCTGGTTGGTTGGGCTAACTCTTCTTATCTAGCCCTAGCCCTGTCATGTGACCAGCCCCTTCTGTTCACATAACTCCTTGCTCCCTGGGCTCCAGGCTAACCCCTTCTATGCTAGCCCCAGGATCGCAAGTAGTGAAGTGTTAACATGCTGTGGGTGAGCTGCAGCTCACCCACAGTGCTATGGATATAGATATTTTATGCTGTTACCCATCCTGAGCCTTCGGGGAGGCGTAGGTTAGAAATACAAACAAACAAACATATGTATTTCTGTCTCCCTGCTGAGAGACAAAAGGGAAGGTTTACCCTTTTAATAACAGGACATTAAGTATGCAGATCCCTCACCCAGTGAAGTCAATGGGCATTTTTACACACACCTTAAAGTTCCAGATTTTTCAATCTTCTGGGTTTACAAGTCCACAAGTAAGTTCCGGATGCATTTTTCTCACACGCACTGCCCTGAGGCAGTTCCTGGATGCATTCTTCACACAAACACTGCCCTGAGGCAGCCTAAAGTAGCCACAGCTGTAAATGTGACAGGCTGCCATGGAAACCAAATAACCACAGCTGCCTGGAGCAAAGCAATTTACCAGGAGAACGTTTTACACACAAAAGTTCTGAGAGAAGTTCTACGCAGAAGTTCAAAGAGCCAGATGTTTTTAAGATCTGGGTGAGTGATTTAGGCACACTGAAAGTTCAGGATATAACAGCAAACATGCAGGAGAAATGTGTGTGTAAAAACACCTGATGACACAGCTCCCATTGGCATTAGTAGATGGAAGATTGCACACTAAGTCTTAAAAGGAAGCTCCCTCATCCCATTGTTTAGCACAAGGTTATGCCGATGATTGCAAACCCAACTGTCTTTTGATTTCCAAAAATCAAAATGCCCACTACTGATGCCCACCACAACTTCTCTGGAAAAAGGCAAAATCTCTGTTTTTCTCTGGAAAAAAAAGCAAACTCTCTGGTTTTCCATCACAAAGAGAAAACTAGAAACCCTGCTCATCACCTACTGTTTAAGTCAATTCCCAATCCCTAAAAAAGGCATGCCCTTTGATCAAGGCAATCACACAAGGGTGACTACACAGCAGCTCCAATGAATTTGATAAATTGAAGCACTTTAAATAAACAATAAATAAATCAGGGATACTTACATTAGCCAAACTGTCCTTATCTCTTGGCAGGTCTCATAGTCCAGGGCTCTCTCATTTAGCCTTGCCTTTGGCTGCAGGAACTGTAGGGATGAAAGGTGTCAATTTAATCAGTGGTCTCTTTGTTGGTAAAGAAGGTTAACAATTTTTCTATGTGGACACCTGTACTAAAAGCCACTAATATATTAAAAGCCACAAGTTACTTTTCTCATCAAACAGCGAAGAGAAGTCAGAAGGAAATGATTTTTGATCACAGCCATTAAATACTGGTTTCCAAATAGTGAGTCAGAACAGAATGGATTGGTTTAATTAATGACACCCTGAGTTATCCAGACTCCAAAATAACATTGACACATTTGTCATTCCACAAAAATACTTCTTCGTGGAGCCATTGCTATTTGCATGGTATAGCAGAACCAATAAGCACAGGACTGAGTCACATACAGGTAAAATGTAATTCAGCGGTTCAGTTTGCAGTGATGTCAAATGCTTAAGTTTGTATGCACTTTCTGTTTATTTAAGAGAGCTTTGGTGACCAACAGCTGGAATCCCATTCATTGTCATGGCATTTTGCAGTTTCTCTGATTCACTCCCAGGGCTTGATTCTAATAACTACGGTAAAGAGAGAAACACTCACATACTACTGAATCACAGCCCTTGTTGTGGTTCTCTGGGAAGTATAATGAAATCTAACTCTGAGTTATTTGTAACTCCAAGGTCAAGAGAAAAGAAGTTCTCATATTTTGCCTAGGCTGCATTCTTCTTCAGTTGTCCCTTCCTATCCAGGAAGGCAGCTTATTTTTTAAGCTGAGTACTCTGAACAGCATTGCCAGCTTTGACCACCATGAAGACAACTAGCTTGATGACATATTCTTGCCATCACCTGCAGAAATACTCCAATTTCCCAGTGGCTGTGGTGGGAGTAAATTGCAGCTGACAGCAGACTGTAGCAAGCAATGTATTGACTTTTGTTAGGGTTTCTAATGCATAAGGATTTTTGTCATGTGTCAGGGTTACTTATGTTAAGAGATCCATTAGGAGTGCAGTGATCTAAAGAAAGGTCATCTGTCACATTTAATGCCAGAAGTGTCACCTTCATTTAAAGCAATACGGCACCAAATTTCCAAACTAACTAGGGGACAGGGAGGGGCTGACGGCTGTATTTTAAAACCAGTGATACATAATTAGGTTGGCATGTGTGTTAAAATGTAATCAAGTGATTTGTTGGAAGATGGTTACATTTGCCATATGAGCAACAGATGACAGCTATGGCTCCAGTGATTTGAACTAAAGCAGGATGACTTTGACAGCTCCGTATATAAGACTACAGAGCATTGTGGGCAATGTTTTGCAAGTTTTCTCTGCTAGATGTACACTGTAAACTGCCCTTGTTTCTACTTCTAATCTCTCCCATGAGAAATAAGAAAGATTTGTTTACACCAGGAAGGAGAGGAGGCTACCTGTAACCTGCTGTGCATTCCCCTAAGGTAACTGGGAGGCTGGTCACTGTTGGAGAAAGGATGCTGGGCTAGATGAACCATTGGTCTGACCCAGTAATGGCACTACTTATGTTGTTGTTATGACTTATCTAATGTTAGAAACCTATAGTTATCAGAATTCTTCAGTGATTATGTAAAAAGCAATATTCCTGTAGCCTCAGTATGCATGTATGTATACTCATCATGTTTGGTGTCATTTTAATCCTTGTAAAATTCTGTATATAATGATATCAATATTATTAATCAAAATGATGGTATAGAAGTTATGAATAAACTTTGTATGAGTCACAGAAACAATCCCAAACATAGACAGAATTAATGAGAGAAATCCCACAACCCTGAGAGTAACAGCCTATGATACATAAAGGGTTGCTATGCAAAGGCTCTCTGCTGAGGCTATGCTAGACACGCCCCAGGAGGCAAAGGATACAAGCAAAGAATTTATTTATTTATTTACCTTTTTATCCCACTCATTCCCCCAAGTCTCAGAGTGAGTTACAATACATAAAAACATCTATAAACAACACACAAAATAAAAACAAGTAAAAACAGATAAAATTCCCTAACCCATAAC
Organism: Sphenodon punctatus; assembly: GCA_003113815.1. NCBI lineage: Eukaryota > Metazoa > Chordata > Lepidosauria > Sphenodontia > Sphenodontidae > Sphenodon > Sphenodon punctatus. The sequence goes on from QEPC01011131.1 coordinate 2,080,348, forward strand.
ACCCCAACCCTACCTCTACCTGCCAAGTGCCTCGCCAAAGAAGGTCTTACATTGCCTCTGGAATTGAATTTAACCCAACAGCTGAGAAAAGACAAGCTGAGATGGGATGGGATTAACACTTAAAATAACCCAAGGACTTGGAAGCTATCAAAACTCAAGAACAAAATATAAACATGGCTCTTTAATATCTGCAGTGAGAATGCCCAGCTCTGAAGCTGTGAAAAAACTTTGCTGAGAAATGGACTTGAGGATGAGCTTAGAAAGGAGCTGTTCAAGTGAATTTAGTTTTAGTGATTTTGACTGTTTATTTTCAATAGCAACTGTTTGTAACTCTGAACCATGTTTCCTTTTTTTTTACTTTAACTTGAACTTAATTTCTTTACTTATAAAACTTTCTTTCACTTTAAAGCAGATGTGTGGGCACATTTGCTGGAACTCGGTACAGATTTCTAAAGTGGTCCTCCATTTGTATACAGAGGCGAGTTTACACAAATAAATTCTCTATGATCTGGGAATGCCACAAATTAAAGTCAGCAAAGGGGAGTAGCCTGTAAAGACTGCAATTGGGGAAACCATTACAGCACTGTTCGGTGGTACAGGGAGCTAAAAGTCAACCCAAACCCAGCCACACTGGCCACATAACCTGGGATTAGAATCAGGAGTAACAAACAAGACGATAGCTCACACCAGGCGAGTGTCCACCTGCCTATTTATTAGGTGTTCAGCTTGCCCCCACCAGTCACATGGCCACCACCCAACAGACATGCACATCTCACTCATAGTGGGGTCCTGGAGCATACAGAGGCTGCTGTGTGGGTGAATGCGGACTAATGTGTGCCCATGTCTCTGCATCCGATCAATTAGGTTGTGTGCAGCCGCACGCATGTACAAGTCGGCCAGCACCACAAAGTCATATGCAAAAAGCTTAGAGCATTCCGAGGAGAGACCACTTCCTGCCCATCTCCCCACTCTCACTGTCACACACATAACATCCACCTTAAAAGCCCAGTTGAGCCATTTCCAAACATTTATTTTTCGAATTTTTATTTTCCATTTTCCATTTCCTAAATGGCTCAGGGTGACTTGCAAAACATATAAAACAGCATAACGCCCCCACAACCCCCCACACACTAACCTTCCCCCCTCTCCAACTCCATCCTTCCAATCCCTCCTCCCAACCCCCACCCACAACCTCCCAAACAAAACCCTCCTCCCAACCCACAACCTCCCAATCAACCCCTATCTCCACCCACAAAATTTTATTTTTAAACATAAAAGTCTTGCACTGCGCCTCCAAAAGATGCTTAGGCTCAGGCTCAAATGAACCTCTGGGGAAAGGGAGCTCCACAAAACAGCAATCAAGAATGCCCTCATACACACTTTTGGAAAAGAGTAGCAGATGGAGCCTGCAAGAGGACATTCTTAGTGTTCTCCCAGCTCCTCCTGGTTCACAGTGTGTGCCCAGTGATGCCTGCTGTCTCCCAGCTGCTGTGTTCTCTGCAACCACTTACAGAGGTTTACTATCGATGTGGTCATTGCTCTGACCAACAGCCAGGTAATAGCCAGCACCGCTACCACCACCACCGCACAATCGCAGTTGCTCTCTGCCTACCCATCTGCTTGCCAATGCTGCATTCTCTGGGCCAAGGAAGAGACCAAGGCCTTCATCACTCTTTGGGTAGAGCAAATGGTCCCATACCAACTGGAGAAGTGCTATAGAGATGAGGCAATATTCCAGGAAATCAAGGTCCAAATGGTGCAGCAGGGCTACATCTAGGACATGAACCAGTGCCGGCAGCAGGCCAAAGACTTAAGTGCAAATATAAAGAAACCAGGGACAACAACTTTGCCTCTAGCTGTGGTAAGCAAACATTGTCCTACTATGAGCTCCTGGACTGATTTCTGTGCTTAGATGGAGCCATCATGGCATCCCGCCTGTATGGCTGTGTCTTCTCCAGGGGCCACCAACAGATGGATATGGCTCCCCCACTGCTAGGGCTGAAATAATAATAGATTTTATTCATGCAAAAAACTTGTGAAAATTGAGAATCAGGGTTGAGATCTCTCAGACATCTTGACCCTGATTCAGATTTGCATGAGATTGCTTGCTCCTCTCCCCCACCCCCATGCCTTGGCTGGTCCCCCAGTCCAGAGACATTTATGGGGGAAAGGAGGAGGAGCTGCTTCCAGCATAGCTTTCTTACTTTGTCTGGGGCTGGCAGCTGTCTCTGTGGGGAAAGCTTTCCGATGGCAAATTTTCAGGAATGGGAGGGTGAGAGCAGGAGGGTGGGGGCAGACACAGCTGATATCTTAGCATTCTGTTGGCTAGCAGGAGTCAGCAACCAATAGAATGCTGAAAAGCTGTGTTGAGCCCACCTCTTCCCTTCAGCTCGCTCCCCTCCCATCTGGATGTCCTTGGCTAGCAGGAGTCTGAGCACCCAATAGAATACTGAAAACCTGAGCTGAGCCCACCTTTTCCCTTCATCTCCCCCCTCCCATCTGTTTTGAGCCCCAGACTCCATAATCATATGGGTAAACATGTGTAAATCAACTACAGTACTCCTCTTCCTTTTCAGCATTCTTTTGGCTTCTGACTCCTGCTAGCCAACAGAATGCTAAGATATCAGATGAGTCTGCCCTCTCCCTCCTGTTCTCCCCCTTCCATTCCTGAAAATTTGCCATTAGGAAGCTTTCCCAACAGAGACAGATGCCAACCACACACAAGGTAAAAAATCTGAGTAGGAAACAGTGCTGTTTCCTCCTCCGTCCCTCCCTCTTCCCATCAGCACTGGGTATTCTGTTTTTTGAGATTCACATTTTTCTCTGTGAGAATCCAGCTGATTCTCATCTCATTCTCGTTTGCAGAACAAAATGAAAATTGTGATTCTCGTCAAGAAACATGAGAAACATGAGAAACCAATAATTGAATTTCAACCCTACCCACTGCCTGCTCCTGCTGCAACCGCTCCTGCTCTCACCATGGAATCCTCAATGGGCAGTGGAGATCCCCCGCATGCCCGTCCCCACCCCAGAGCCAGCACGGGTCAATGCAAACTCAGACATCATGACTCTCACAGTGTATCTCCTCCAGCTCAAGAGCCAGCCCTTGTTTGAGGAGATAATGGAGGTTCTGCTGGAGGGCACAGAGGACCCAGATGCCACTTTTGTAGAGGAGATGGTGGAGGAGAACGGTAAGTTAATGCACCAGGGGGTGGAGGGGAGGGTGTTACATTTGCACAGCTGCATGATAACTGCTTCTGTTAATTGTTATCTAATTATGTGGTTGTGGTGTTTTTTTCTTACTGGGCTAACAGGTGGCTAGGAGAGCACAAAGGACCAGCAGCAAAATTCCCAGGAAACAGTTCCACCAGACAGGAACAGTAGGCAAGGGTATTAGGTGGCAAGGCACCATTATGAGACAATGGACTGGGGAACCAAAATGGGGGGTGGGGAAGCGTGAATGGTGGTGCTTTATTCCTATATGTTCATCACTCCTCTACAGTGATTGCATGAAGAGAACCACATGGCGCTGAGATCCTGCCACTGCAACTGGCCCAGCAGCAGCATAGGCCGGGTACTGAACCACCTCCCTGCAGAGAGGGTGGTCCTGGTTTAGTTGGGTGGAGGCAATGGAAGCACCTAAGGAGGACCGGAGCACGTCCATGCTCGCGCGGTTCCCATGAGTGCTCAGCAGGGCCGATTCACCAGATAAAGGAGGCAACCCCTGCAGAGCTTGGAATCAAGGATGGCTGCCACTTCATACTCTGGGAGTCCCTGGATCAAATGAGGCATTGGGGGGTGCGCTTGTTGGGCTGGAAGGGGAGGTTGCATGGCTTTCAGGAGGGACACATGAAATGTGGGATGGATATGAAGGTGTGGCGGTAAATCCAAGGTATAGGTGACGTCACTGAGCTGAGCTTTGATCGGAAAGGGGCATCATCTAATTTGGTGGAGAGGCGCTGGGATGGGTAATGATGCCGTCTGACCCATACGAGGTCGTCTACCTTGAACACGGGCCTGGAGAGTCTGTGCTTGTCATAGTGTTGTTTATATTGTAGTCTAGTCTCTTTTAAGTGGTTCGTAGCTTCCCTTTGTGCTTGCTGTATTCGATGGGTCATGGCCCCTGCAACCGGAACACTGGTCGAGAGAAGGTCTGTTAAGCACAGCATAGGATGGAAGCCATAGGTGACATAGGAGGCATGCGATGCATTGTTATACGCAAACTCTGAGAGAGGCAGGTACGCTGCCCAGTCATCCTAGAGGTAGTTAAGAAAGCAACGGAGATACTGTTCCATTGTCTGGTTCACCCGTTCTACCTGCCCATTGGCTTGAGGGTTGTATGCGATTGTATGGGTTAAGTGGGTTCCCAAAATGCGGAAAAGGGCTTTCCATAATTTGGAGATGAACTGGGGGCTTCTGTCGGATATGATTTCCTGAGGTAGCCCATGTAGTCGAACAATATGGCGTAGTAATAGGAGGGCTGTTTGTTGGGACGTGGGCTGTCCCTTACAAGGGATGAAATGAGTTAATTTAGTAAAATAATCATTTACTACCAAGATCTGTTATACCCCTCGGACCAGAGTAGGTTCACAACAAAATCCAGTGTGATTCGTTGCCAAGGACCGGAGGGCAATGGTGTTAGTTGTAGTAGGCCTACAGGAGAGGGCAGGGGATTTTTGTACGGACGCAGGTAATGCACCCCTTCACATATTAGGACACATCTTTCTGGATATCAGGCCATCAAAAGCGCCGGGTGATGAGGTGCAATGTTTGCCGCTCTCCCGGGTGGCCAGCTAGGGGAGAATCATGGTGTGTCCACAACACATGGAGTCGATATTTGGGAGGAATCACTACCTTATTCTGGTGACAGTAGAGGCCATCCAGTGTTGGTAGGGTTCTTTTTGTAGGTCTTGGAAACTCCGCTGGCTCAGTTGTTGCTTGGATGGGAAGGTTACGGCAAAGATGGAGGAGGGCAGGATAGGTCCTTCAAATTTCTCGGGTGAGTTGTCCGGGAGCTGGCATCCAGATAAGGTGTCCACTAAGGTATTACTCATACCTGGTCTGTACCTGATGGTAAAGGAGAATCTAGAGGAAAAAAAGTGCCCATCTAGCATGTCGGGCATTGTTAATCCGGGCAGATTGCAAGTAAACCAAATTCTTGTGATCTGTGAAAACTAAAATGGGGTGGGGTGCTCCTTCAAGGTAGTGTCTCCAGGCCTCAAAGGCAGCTTTAATTGCTAATACTTCCTTGTCAAGAATCTTATAGTTTATCTCGGCTGTCGTTAGCTGTCGTGAGTAGAAGGCACACAGGAATCGTTTGGTCGCGGGGCCCACTCATTGGATCAGCACTGCCCCTATTGCTTGATCAGAGGCATCTGCCTCTATCACGAAAAGTTTTGTGGTATCTGGATGCTGGAGGATAGGGGCAGTCATGAAGGCTCTTTTCAGGGTTTCGAACGCCTGCTGTTGTTTCGGGCCCCATAGGAATTGTGCCCCCTTCTTCAGCAACTGAGTAAGCAGGAGGGTAATATTAGCATAGCACGGGATTTATTGCCTATAGTAATTAGTACTGCCCAGGAATCGTTGGAGCGGCTTGACGGCAGTAGGGGCTGGCCATTTTTGAATGGCCTCGATCTTCTGGGCTTCCATTTCAATCCCATGAGGGGTTATGATGAACCCTAGGAACAGAACGGTTATAACATGAAAGAGGCATTTTTCCAATTTGCAATAGAGCTTGTTTTTCTGCAGTCAAAGGAGCACGGTACGCACATGACTGGTATGGCGTTCCTGCATTGGAGAGTAGATCAATATGTCATCTAAGTAAGTGATGATGAACACATCAAGGATGTCTCTGAAGATATCATTTACAAAATGATGAAAGGTGGCCAGAGCGTTTGCCAAACCAAACAGCATCACTAAGTATTTGAAGAGCCTGTACCTGGTATGGAAGGTGGTTTTCCACTCATCTCCACTCCTCATCCAAACACAGTTATAGGCTCCCCGCAGTTTGAGCTTCGTGAAGATTGTGGCTCCATTTAGGTGATCCAATAACTCAGGAATCAGGGGTAGCGGGTATCTGTTTTTAACAGTGACTGCATTCAGCCCCCTATAATTTATACAGGGCCAAAGGTCTCCTTCCTTCTTGGGGACGAAAAATACAGGGGCCCCTGCTGGAGAAGTGGAATGGCGGATGAATCCCTTCTTCAGGTTCTCGTTGATATACTCTCTTAATGTGGCTAGCTCTGGAGGCGATAGAGAGTAAATTCTGCCATACGGTGGTTCGGCGTCGGTAATTAAATTGATAGGGCAGTCATATGGACGATGGGGGTGGGGGTGGGTTTAGCTCCGCTGGTTCCTTTTTACTAAATACATCTATGAGGTCTAGATATTCGTTAGGTATGGAATGCACTGGCGTACCCTCCTGGGTGGTTCCAAGGACCTATTTCGTTGGCCGGGAACATCCACAATGTTGTTGGCAATAAGAGGACTCAAACCGGACTGCTGCTTGTATCCAATTCACGGTGGGGTTGTGGGCAAGGATCCACGGGTATCCCAATACCACAGGAAATAGGGGGGAGGAGATCACATCAAACTGCAGAAATTCCGAGTGACTCCCTATAGAACAAGTTAACATTGAGGTACAGGTTGTAACAGGCCCAGAGGCCAAGGGGGATCCATCAATGCTGCGGACTAATTCCGTGCACTTCCGGGTCTCACAGGGGATCTGATGACAAGTAGTATACTGGGTGTCCAAGAAGTTGCCAGAAGCCCCTGAATCTACTAGGGCTTTAACCACCACGGACCTATCGTCCTGGATGGTTAAGGTGACAGAGACATAAAGATGTAATGGTTTGTGTAGGTTGCTAGAGTTTGCTACACCAGGGGAAGAGGCCCAAGGAAGCGTGGTGCTCACCGGGATGTCCCTGGCTCGCCCCAGTGTCTGTCATTTCCCGAACCCCCGATTTCACCGGGCATTCCCGGGCAAAGTGCCTTCCTTGGCCACAATAAAAACACAACTGTTCCTGGCGTCTCTGCTCTTTTTCCTCTGGGCTCAAAGGACCTTGAATGGCTCCTATTTGCATGGGCTCACCCCCTGGGTTGTCCATGGAAGGGGTATTCAGAGGGGGGAACATCCGTACCATCCAGGGTATCCCCCTCCCGCCTGTGGTCTCTCTGCGCTTTGTTCATTCAGTCTCTCCTCGATATGAAGGGTTAGGGTGACCAATTTGCTCAGGGTTAGTGGGGTGGCTACGTAGGCCATCTGATCTTTCAGGTCATCATTAAGTCCTTGGTGAAAACAGGCTCATAGTACTGAATCACCATCCCTGTCGATTGCTAACTGCTGGAAATGGGTTATATATTTGAGCAATGGGCCCTTCCCTTGACTTATATGCTTGTTCTGCATCCCTCACACGATGAGAGTAGTCAAATAAGAACTTAAATTCCCTAATAAATCCCTTATAATCCCCCAATAAGGGGTTATTCATGGTTAACAGGGGCGTGGCCCAATCAAGGGCCACCCCTCCTAATAGGCCTATCATGAAGGCTAGTTTAGCTTGATGAGTCACATACGTTTTTGGTTGAGTCTGAACGGTTAGAGCACAGAGAGCTAAAAATCCCTGGCACAGCTTTCTATCCCTCTAACACTTATCAGGTTTGGGGGCCTTGAGTTCTCTCGTGCGGCACGGCATCCTGAAGATCACGTGGGTCCGGACACCGCCCTAGTGGTGGAGCCTTAGTGCGTAGTGGTGTCTCTGGTTGCCTAGTAACTGGAGCCATGTTCTGTGGGGCCTTGTTCCGGTGTCTGGAAAGGATCCCTTGTCGCCAGGCAGGGATCCTAACACACTGGACCTGCCTCTTGCAACAGTTTGAGCAGTTAAGATAGTTTGAAAGAGCAGGCGAGCAAAGAGATAGCTAAGGATCTTTTTAGACACGCTCCTCCCCACCCATCGTGCAATATGCATGATGGATGTGTGATGGGTGGGCAAAGGGTGGGGATGCGCTTGTCTAAAAACACCCTGAGATGTGGGTACAGACTCAAAGCAGCCTGTCCCAGTCCATCTATCTCCAGTCCAGCCTGTCTGAGCATGCTGCTGCTATGATCGTGAGCATTTTTGCTCAGGGGCAGGCACCATTTCCTAACCCCCACCAGTTTGTTCATGCCCCATGCCTTGGATCCCCCCGCCCCCCTGCCCTGGTTTTCCCAGCAATCCACCCCCTGGGGAAATCACTAGAGCCCTCTTCGTCCTGTGCTCATTTCAGTGAACATTCCCTGGGCTGGCCACGCCCCCGGCAATCATTCCCATTCCCACACACCTCCTGCTAACACAGGGTCTGTGGGAGGAGGATGGGGAAAATGCCCCCCCCCATCAGTCCCATCACCCAAACAAGTGTGCCCTGCTTCCCCCAAAAGGGGAAGGCAGAAGAGCATTTAAAAAAAATATTTTTAAAATGATTGAAAGTTTGTTCTTTCAAAGTTCTTTATTTGTTAAATAAAGTTCTTTACATTTTCACAATCCATGGTTTCTATGCTTCTTCTGGGAAAGGAGGGAAGTTTGGGGAAGGGTGTGGGGCTTGGAGTATGGTGTGTATGGCATAGCCATACGCCGCTTTAGAGCTGGGGGTTGGAAAGGAATGGAAGAGGTGGTAGGTGCCCTGTAAACAGGGGGTGGGGAGTCCTCTGGCCATGCACTGTATGTGAGGGTGTGTGGAGAATGGCGGTATGGTATAGCGATAACCTGCTTTGGGGGCTGGAAGCACTCACACTTGAGGGCAGGGGGGTGGGGACATAGTAGGCATCAGCGTGCCTGTGCCTCTGTACTGCCTATTGCCATTCCCAGACCCAGCTTGCCTGCAGATTCCAACAGGAAAAAGTAGAGGGTCAGGGCTGCAGCCAGCTAGACTACAAATGCCAATAGGGAACACACAGGGAAAGAAAAGGGTGGAAAATAGCACAGGAGGGGAGTGGAGGCCCAAGGAGGGAAAGTATGGTGACCTGGTGTTGGAGGGGTGGTAGATGGATGGATTAGAGGAAAAAACAGTGACATGCAGGAAACATTTTAAAAGCTTTATTGATAACATGAAAAGAACTGTCATTATATTGTCATTAAACCATCACTGATTGAGGGTGTTTGTGCTAGCACTGCAGTTGATGTGCTGGCACAAGGTATTCTGGATCTCTCTGGTGATGTGCTGCTCTGATCTGTTCAGCTGAACAGGACTAGGGTATGGACAACGCTGTACACCTTCATAAGCCAGTGTAAAAAATAAGTGTAAAAAATAAAATAATAATAATTTTAAAGAAGCATTTGGCGGGCAGGGATAGGGGTTGGTTGGGTTTTTGGGGAGGTTTGTGGGGAGGGTGGGAGTTTTTATAGCTTGGATTTTATTATTGTTAACGTTTGACTGACTGTAAACCGTCTTAAGCCTTTGCGGGAAGGGTGGTGGATAAATTTCAATAAATATAAATAAATAAATGGGTTACAGTGCAGCATCCTGATAGTCACAAGGCGTTGGGCGTTCAGCTTTAAAGTCAATGGGTAATGCTGCTCTTCACCACTTCCAGAAATATATCTGCACATTTTCAATTCTTTCTGGAGTCTACAAGAATGTATCTTTTCAGCCCATCTAGGATATAAATTCAGATACGCTCGAGGGTAGTGGAAGCAGAAAACCAAATTTCATTCTTGATTGATTTCTTTTGCAGTTAATGCCAGCACTCATTTAACTGTTTTTTAGTATTTGACCTTTCTATTCCATTTGGTTAATCTTCATGATTATTAAATGGCATTCATAATATTCACATAAGGTATCTGGTAAGGGCTAGCGCATGAATGCCGATTGCCCTACACTGTCCTGCTGCTGCTAGACACCCTAGGAATAAAAATACAGGGAGTCCATCATTGAGCTTTGATGGTTCTTAGAGGTGGATTAGTTTATGGGTAGCTTTCCAACAGTTGGTTGCTGGCACTGGCATCAGAGTGTGTGTCTACATGTGTATGTGTGCGCATACACATCAAGATTGTGCAAACTGAACTGTGCTTAGCTGATGCTTTTCTGGGGGATAAATGCCAGTCATGTTTCTGATCTCTGGACCACCCTTTGTGCAGAAGAACTGTAATCTGGAAACTCATTTCATTAGCATAAGAATGTCACGCTTTGTTTGTACCAAGCTGGAGCTCTGCTGCAGTGGGAGTTGCTGAAACTATTAATATGAGGAAAATCAAAAATATTTCTTTTCCCTGGTAAGGTTTTAACAAATCTATCAGGTTAAGCAAAGACTACCAATTATTTTCCAACTGTGCAATAGTTTTATCATTGTCCTTGTGTGCTGCGGTGGGAGACTGGCATCTCGTCAGGAAGAGTATAACTCGTTCTTGGACTCAGCATTGAAATGGCAACAGTTAGCTGAGGTTACATGTCTGGACTATTCTCAGAAAATATTTGCTGATTACGAGTGTCAACATAAGCTCAAACTATACATTGTGTAATGATAGAAAGGATTATTTTGTAACTGAAGAGCAACTATGTAAATATATCTTATTAAAAACTGGAAAAACCCCAGGACCCAATCATTTACAACCTTGGATTTTTAAAGAATTCATTTATTTCTGGTCACCCCTTTTAGTTAAGGTTTTTAATTCAGTTATTTCCACCAATATTTTCCCTGTTAACTGGAAAGTAAATGTTATTGTTTCTACCTATAAAAAGGGGCCTAGATTTGATCCAACTTTTAATTACAGAGCCACAGTAGTGGCTTTATAGTTAAGGCAGTTGCAAACTTTCATTGAACAGTGCCCATGCTGTTCAATGAAGTTTGTGGAGCAAACACTTCCAGCTGGTGACCGAAAGTGTTGATCAAAGTTGTAGATTTCCCTCCCTATGTATATGTGATGTAATGACTTTCCCAAATTAAGGGGAGTGTCAGGTATGCACTGGTGGGTTTGTACGCAAAAAAAAAAAAAAAAGAAGAAGAAAAGTTTTAGATTATGGTCCCCCTTTAAGGGGAAAAAACACAAACACACAAGCAGTGGTGGCTGACAACAGGGTGGGGGATTTCAAAAGCACCGAAAGAGTAGTGGCGTTCCAGGATGAGGCTAGAAGATGCTGCAGCAGCGAGTAGGAGTACACCACCTCCTCGCCAGAAAACATGGCCCACTTGCCTGAAGGCCCCGCAGCAACAGCTTGGGCGAGTGGTGGTGGGAGGACCTACCACCCCCACCCGCCTGTGGCTGGCTACTCCACTCCTGTTACGTCCTGACCCCGCCAGCTGCCACTTCCCCCTCAGTGCCAGTGTCTGAGGGGCCATGGCAACAGTTTGGGCAGGGGTGTGTGTGCTCTGTTCCTCCCTGGCCTCACTGGCCACTGCCTCCCCCTCACCACCAGTCTGAGGGACCCTGGCTGCAGCAACAGCTTGGGGGGAGGGGGAGGATCTACCACCACCGTCTGCCCATTGCTGGCAGCTCTGATCAGGCTGTTGCTCCTCCACTGCTGCTGCTGCTGCTGCTGCTGTCGCCACTGTCTCCAACACCAGCTTCAACAGAGGGAGGTGCAGGTAGGCATCAGCAGACAGGGGGGCTTGTGGGGTGTGTGTGTGTGAATGATCAACTTGAATGTGTGTGTGAAGGGTGAGACCATGTGTGTAGTGTGTGTGATCAATGTGTGTGTGATAAATTTGAATGTGTGTGAGAGAGGTGAGTGCATGTATGTGTGTGATCAGCAGCTCTATATACTTATAATAAACTTAAGTTTCAACAGAAGGGGAAATTACCTATGCAAAAAACCTGCGGTTTAAGGAACTGGTTAAGGCAGCATTCCAAATTATACTCAAACTCTAACGTGACAGTAAATTGTCACGTTAATGTAAATTAAAAAAAATTATAGCTTAACTGAAATTAAACTGTGTATGTGTGGTATGGTGACTAAACAATACTTATACGTGATGAGGAATGTATGCAATTTAATTTCAGTTAAGTCGTAATTTTTTTTAATTTGCCTTAACGTGACAATTTATTGTCACGTTAGAGTTTGAGTATAATTTGAGAATAATACTTATTGTATGCAGTCAACACCTTGTTGATATCACAACCACCTCTTAGTTTACAAAGATCATTAACTAAATTTGCAACCCAGGCATGGCCCACCACTTGGGGTGACAGGAGGTAGTGCCCCCTGCCCATGAGCTCCCCGCCAGTATGGGTCCTTTTTACACGAGACGTCCACATACAACGCACACTTGGGTGCCTGTGTGTGCATGCGTGGGGGAGTCCTGTGTGACCACTGTGAGGGGTGGGTGGGCATGCATATGTGCTCCTGCACTTCACCCAGCTCAGCCCACCTCCACCCATCACCCACGTATGGAGTCATCGGCCAAAATGGCAATGGCTCCGTGCATGGAGGTGGGTGGAGATGGGTGTGCATCTGTGTGACAGTTACCCATGAGGTGCACACCTGCCGTGGCACACACCCATCCCCCTACCCACCACAGCCCATTTGAAAAGAACCATAGTCCTGCTTCTCCCAGACTTTCCCCTGGACTTGGAGCAGCAGCAGCAAAGACCTGCGGTGCCACAACCTGAGCAGCTAGCATGGCAGTGCTGCAGTTCCGGGTCTTGGGGACACGCTGTCCGAACTGCGCATGTGTGTCTCCTATGTGTGGTGTCGGTCCGATCTGCACATTAACAGTTTATTCACGCCACAAGAAGAATTGCGCAGCTAGGCTGGAGCCAACTGGGCAGGCGCTGTGGGTGGGCAGCAAGCTAAGGAAACCATTTAGGGACAATTTTTTAAGCTTTGCAGTATGGGCAGCTGGGTGTCCCATTCATACTGTGGGGATGTGGCTTCTTGTACTTCCCCACCCCCCTTTAGCCACTGTGGGAAGAGTGGCAGAACCCATATGGGGGTGGGGAGAAACAGGGCTATTTCAAGGATGCTTGGGAGACTGAAGTAGACACCCCCAGGCCAGGCAGGACTGGTGAATGCTGTATTAAGGTGCACACACTCTTGGGGGTCCCTCCCTGAGATGGATGTAATGCAAATTATGGTGGCGGTGGAGCTAGGCAGGCTGGAGCTGCACAGGCTTTTTGACTCAGCTGCTAAGTGCGTGCTCACTGCTTCTGCTGTTGGCATCACCATAACTGTTGGCTGTCCCTGTTGCTGAGTGCCATGGGGACGGAGATAGAGGGTGAGGTTAGGTCAGGGAATGCTGCACTGTAGAGGGCTGGAATTTGCCTTTGCCTTTGCCTTCTCTATGGCACTGCACTTTGCTTTGCACGGTTGCTGCTGGGTGGGTGAGTAGTACTGTTGGGCTTTGGGGGGATGGTGAGAACCTGGGGACATTGGCTGCAATCCTAAACCCTCCTCTGCCTGCTGTGAGCCTGGGTCCTGCATGCATCCACGTGGCACAATCCCCAATATCAGGGGATCTGTGCGACTCCCACGTGGGATCCACGTGCACACCCATGCACGCCATGTGCAAGGAACACGATCATGTATGGTTTTCATTTGCCTGTACAACAGCTTCCTACCTTCTTCCATCCCAGTAAGACTAGAAATTCTTACTACCCCAGCCCTTGATCCCTAAGTGTTTGCTTTCTAATTTTAGGGAGGGAGATCTTTTTTTTTCCTCTTGTGAATTCCCTGGGGCATCTGGGTGTAATGGTTTGACTTTTCTGGAAAACTGTATATTGGCTAATGGCTACTCTACTCTGGCTGCAGGCTATCCTGCAGAACTGTGCAGTATGCCCCACACCCACCCTCTCTAAAACTCTAAGCAGCATTTATGGTGTGCCATTTAGGATTTCACATAATCCTGTTGGGTTTTCCTGCATTTTGATTGTGGCCTTTGCTGCCTGTGTATTTCAGATACTGTAATGTTTGCTTGAATTGCACCTTAAGTAAGGTACTGGAAATTTCCATAATCTGGGCTAGCTGTCATGGTACTACTTTTTTCTCTGCTATGTTACTCATGCCATTGAACACATTGCCTGCTGTGCTGGTGGTTATTGGAGACAGGTCCTTACAAGTGGGCTTACAATCCAAGAAGGACAAGAGTGAATGGAGCACGCGTGCGCGCACGCACACACACACACTCCTATTTTATTTTTTGTTACAGATGAGGAACCGAGGCTGTAAAATTCCATATTAATTTCAAAATTCTGGTTGGCCCTGCCTACCTTTGGTCTTGCCCACTGCCTCACCAGCCTTAGAACCCACTAACCTCCACTGTTGTTTGCAACCTATTGTTCCAACAATAGTCTGTAGATAAACTTACTAAGTCCAAAATTATTTCATTTGTACCTAAGGGTAAAGGTTCATGGTTTTTAGATGGGCAAAAATTGGAGACTGTAAATGTTACCCGCAAATAACTATAAGAGGAAACAAAGATGGGATAACCATTTGGATAAAATATCCCTTAAAGCAAAACAAGCTTCTGGATTGATCATCTTGTTTTACTATAAAACACAAAAGCGAGGATTGGACATGACATTAAAAGCTTTTAAAGTTAAGGTTATTCCTACTTTATTGTATGGAGCTGAAATTTGGGGGATGAGTCAGGGATCAGGTATGGTTATTATAGAAAAGGGTCAAAACTAATTCTTAATGAACATTTTGGGAGTACAACCGTCAACAAGAGATGCCTTGTTACATGCTGAAATTGGAATGACGACTACTGAAACCTTAGCTCGTTTATGGATGATAAATCATTGACATAAATGAAGAACATATTTGCCAATTAGATTACCTAAAATGTGTTTATTAGAAGTGAAAGTTGAAGAAAGTACAAGTATTTTTGATTGGTTGAAAACATTTATGTTAACTGGGAGATATTGGAATGGGTTGGGAGATATTTTAAATGGTGATTTGATTCCTAGCCCAAATGAAAAAGAAGTAATTGCTCAGAGATTAAAGGATTTGAGTAGCCAAAATTATCTGTCATTTGTGCAATCATCGCATTCTTCTTTCTTTTGATATTTGTATAAATTTACACATAATTTTGAATTTTATCTTAAGATTCTTAATTGGAACCAGAGGGGAGCTATTACAAGACTCCGATTTAGTCAAATTAAAACAGCAGTACTTGATGGAAGGTGAAAGGGAGTTCCTCTGCCAGAACGGAAATGTTTCTGTTCTCTAAATGAAATAGAAGATTTAATACTTTACCCGTGGAAAGGTCCCTTTTATGAGAACTTAAGGGCCCAATTATTGAATCCTCTTGTTGAATCTTTTAAAAATTGGTCGCTAGAAGAAAAAACAATTTGGTTATTTACTAATAATTTTCTGAAAACTATTTGTGTGATCGGCTCCTTTGCATGGGGTACACAAAGGATTAGAATACACACATTTGGTATGTAATGGAAATTTATCATTTTTATTTAATTTAATAGGATTTTATATATTTTAAAACTTCTTATGCCGTATTTTATATTTCTTGTGTTGTTTGTCAATGGTCGTAAATACACTAACTTTCCATGGTGTCAGTTCAAACTGCACATGGTTTGCCTCCAAGAATAGCCTAAAGGTATTCTCATGTGGGAGGAAATCCACTGCTAGTGGGCTAGAAGGCCTATGCATCACTAAAGTCCCGACAACAGGTCTTAAGTTGAGTGGAGAGGTGCAAAGGGTATCAAAATTCCACTTCTCTGCATAAGGTTAATGTCATTATCATTGAGGGTTTGATATTTTCTGTTCTCATTCTTTGTAGTCCCTTTCTGACTTTGCCTACATGGAACAATTAATCAGAATTAACCAAAGATGTGAATTTAAACTGGATCAGTTAGTCTGGTTTAAAACACCATGTAGATACACTTAGGTTAGATTGAAAGTACTTTATTACACTTTTGTTTAAAACAATTAGGAACAAGGTGATGATAAATGTAATAAACCATTCTTAGAGTCTGAAATAAGGCCCTTCACATAGGGACTTAATCCAGTTTTATTAAACCCGAGCAGCAATTCTCTGTGTAGACATGCCTGAACTGGTGAATCGAGTTTCATGGTCCTGAGCCCCTTTTCCACTGCAAGTCCCAGCCTGGCAAGTAGATTTTTATGTCTGGCTGCTTGTGAATTAGTTACTGTATATTATTAGAGCACAACAGCGCTGTAATAGTTAAAATGTGTTGCATGCTACAATATAAAGCCCTAATATTTGATTTGTTCTAAAATCAGCATGATCAAGGGTAGGATTATGGAATTTGTTGTGGAGTATCACTGGGGTAAAAGGTCCATGCTGAGAGGAAATCAGCTGAATCCGTTGGATAGATGTTGAGATATCGCAGTTTGAAAACTGCACTTTCAAGCCTGATTTTTCATTTAGTCAGACTGTCTTGATCTGGGCAGGGTAGAGGGGTCGAGTGTTGGTGGGGAGGAGGAATTAGCCTTTTAGAAAATTAAAGGAGGCTGGCCAGGGGGTGCCTTTGGGGTTTTATTTGTAAATCTGATTAGTAGTTTTAAAGTTATGGGGTTTCGAAAAATCCCATGTTAGCCTATGGAGATGGGTGTGGGGTGCTTTGAAGAGGAGTGCTGCTCACCGCCTCTTCTCCTGTCTTTCCCTTCCCTGAGCAGGGCTTGGGGCAATTATGCCTGGGGGTTTCAGGGCACCAGGGAGGACAACCTCCCCAGCGACCCTAGCCCCCTCCCCCTTGCTGCTGCTCCTTGTTGCCTGCTCTGCCCACCGATCACCGCCACCGCTACCACCTCCATCTGCGGGTTGAGAGTCCAGCCAGCACTGAAGTCTGCTCCCTTCCTCCGCTGCTGCTGCCGTTGCCACCTGTGCCAGCCCCACCCCCCAGCAGCAGGTGGGGGGAGGCACAACCGCCCACTACGCATGCTGCTGCCATCGTGCCACTACTTCTGTTGTCGCTGCTCCTACTCACTGCCACGATCATTTTCAAAGCACCCGTGGTACACACAAGAGCTTTGTGGAGCCACTGCCATGTTCCCTAGTAGTATGGCATCCTGGAACTACATTTCTCAGGATGCCACACTATGAGGGAACATGGCTGCGGCTCCACAAAGCACTTGTGCGCACCACAGGCGCTTTGAAAATTATCCTGGTGGCGGCACCTCCTCTTCTTGTATGGTGAGTGCTGTTGGGACACTTTGGGTGGGGGGTGGGCAAGAGAGCAAGGGCAGGAGGGGTGCTTTGTACGTGGGAGGCAAGGGAGCGAGGGCAGGGGAGAGTGCTTTGCATGGGGGAGGCAAAGGAGTGAGGGCAGGGGGCCGCTTTGGGTATGGGGAGCAAGGAAGCGAGGGCAGGGGGCCGCTTTGGGTGTGGGGAGCAAGGAAACAAGGCCAGGGGGCTGCTTTGGGTGTGGGGGAGGCAAGGGAGCAAGGGCAGGGAGCAAGGACAGTGGGCACTTTAGGTGTGGTGAGGCAAGGGAGTGAAGGCAGGGGGAGCTTTGGGTGTGGGGGAGGCAAGGGAGGACTTTAGGTGTGCGAGGGCAAGGGAGTGAGGGAAGGGGGTGCAAGGGAGCAAGGGCAGGGGGTGCTTTGCATGGCAGGAGTAAGGGAGCAAGGTGCCTTTCATGTGGGGGTGCAAGGGAATGAGGGCAGGGAGCATTTTTGGCATGGGGGGGCAAGAGAACAAGGGCAGGGGGCACAACCCCGTAGCAGGGACAAGGGAGGGGGACGCAACCCCATAGCAGGGACAAAGGAATGAGGGTGGGGGACCCTTTGGGTGTAGGGGGAGGCAAGGGAGAAGGGTGGCGGTGGTTTGGGGGGGCAAGGGAGAAGGGCAGGGGACACTTTAGGTGTGCAGGGCAAGGGAGCGAGGGCGGGTGTGTGTGTGCTTTCTATTTAACAAAAAACCTGAATATTCCATAATCAAAAAACCTACCATAGCTGACACCCTATCCTTTGAGTCCCAATAGCCTCCTTCCCTGGTATTCCACTTCCTCTCCTGTTGTTTTTGTTTTCTTTGTCATTCCACACACACCCTTACTTCTGTTCCATATGACACAGTTAGCCCCAAGCTGAAGGCTGCAGAATAAATAAATAAATAAATAAATAAATAAATAAATAAACACATTTCTCCCAGAGCTTTTGAGTTCTCTGTGAGGGGAATGGGGGCTAGAGGGGCGACTTGGACTCAGGACTTCTGGGTTGTCTGTAAAAGGTTGAGAGCTGAGCAGGGGAGAGGAGAACAAGCTAGGAACCAGGACTACTGAGTTGCTTGTGAAGGAAGTGCAGCCTACTGGATTAGAGTGGGGTGGAGAGGCTGGAAGCCAGGAGTCCCGAGTTCTCTGTTAAAGGGTTGGGACCAATTAGATTAGACGGGGAGAAGGGGCGGGAGCCAGGACTCCTAAGTTCTTTCTTTCTTAAAGAGGAAACAGAAGGGGTGAGTGGCCAACTCATGCCCTCCTCCCCAGCTTCAGTGTTGTCCCCAACCTGCAGAGGAAGAGGATTGAGGCTGAAAGACGAAGGCAAAGTGTGAGTGCATGGAGCCTAAGTTGTAAGTGAGCACAATATGTGAGACTGTACAATGTCTTTACTGCTAACATGGCACAGAAGTTAAGGCAGGAGCCTTAACTTGCAATTTTCATGCTTTTAGTGTATGATTGAATTTGCAAGAGCCTAACTCTTCTTGTAAACTGGAGGTTTTTTGATTATGGAATAATATTTTACAGCCATGGTTATAGCGACACTTGGGTTTCTCCTTTCCTCACTGTGTGAGTTAATGAATTTACCCATTCTAGGTGTTAATGGCAGGGGGTTATCTATACTAATCTCCCCGAAACATCAATGAGCACAAAGAAAAGAGAGGGAATTCAGCCCTTCAGTTCCATAGGGTTATGCAGGTGTTGACTTGAAGTTTCTAGACATATATGACTGGCCCAAATTTTCAAAGAAAAATAGTTATTCTAACTTCCTCAAATTTAGTTTCTCCAGCCCAATCAGGGATTCAAAAAGGGGTTTCACTTTTAGAGGGCAGGTGCTCAGCACTTTCTAAAATCAGGTATCTTAATTAGGGATTTTATATTGTTTTAAATGAATGTTGTTCGCCGCCCCGGGCTGCCCTGTGGGCAGGAGGGGCGGGATATAAATTTTAAATAAATAAATAAATAAATAAATTAGGTACACCAATACTGAAGTAGTCAAAGGCAAGAGTCACTTTGGAAAGATTAGGCCATGGGATCTGATTTTTCAGAAGTGTGGAGACCCGCCCCACCCCCCCAACTCTCCATAAAATTAGTGAGGGTCAGGAATTGAGCATGTCTGCCAACAGGGCCCTTGCTATATTTCTAGGCAGCATTCAACTTCTCACTGACTGCAAAGTATGTGTGCTTGAATGCACTGGGTCTTGATTCTATAAGCCTTTCAAGAGCCTTTTATTGTTATGCCTGATGTGCATTCATATGCAATGAGGAGAGTTTTTGTATTATCATTATTATTATATGGATACAGGCACTTGATGGAATTCAATGAAATAAAATGACAGGCTGACAGCTATGTTATTTACTCCCTTTCCACTTTTAAGCTCAATTTAAAACAAAAATAATTCATCAATAGTGCAAAGAATAGCATTAAATCTACACACAAATGGTGAATTTGGAAAAATATTTACTTAGCAAGAATCCACTTTTGACCTCAAAGTGAGAGTCAGAGAATCATTTTTAAAGCCCCAGGTTCCATATTTCCCTGCTCCTGAAAGATATCAATAATGGAGGCATTATGCTTTCCAAATACATATATTGAAAATGCCAGCTGTATAGAAAATTATGGTTATGCTGCTTGGCTGGAGACTTATTTTATCTGTTGTTTGTCATATTAGAGAATTTTATGCCCCAAAGCAAAAGTATTGTTTATGAAAGCAGTAGGGTATACAGTTACTCACATCTGAATGCCATCTACAGGGATTTGCGCTGTGAAAAATAGGATTCAGAAATTTGCGGAGAATAAATTATAAACAATTTTGCTTGAAAATAAGGGACAGCAGGCAAGAAGTGTGTAGTAACAGCATGTACTAGTTATAAAGATCAACTGACATTCATTCACACTTTATAGCAAACAAAAATGGCTTCTTTTAATGAGAAGCCTAATGATGGTGGGTCCCCAACTTTTAGGAGTGAGTGCTGCTGTTGCTGCCATTAAATTGCCAATCTGCTTCTATCCTCAGGAGATAAAGCTTTCTGGGGAAAGCATGCATTCCAATATAACGGCTCTGTTGGGATGTCATGACACTGCCAGTACAGCTCACCCTAAGCCAGAAAGGTAGGGGCCTCCACCTCTGGTGCACATGTCAAAATGGCAGCAGGCGATGGTAGCACTCAGTGATGCCAACCCCACTGTCTCATAAATCAAGATACAAACTCTTAAAAATCAAGCCATTTGGTATATAAGTCATGAGTAAATATTTTTTTAAACCTAAACCATAAACCAAAACTAAAACAAAAATAAAAAAAATAAAAAATAAAAATAAGACAAACATAAATGATTGCTGAGTCCTTGGAGGCTGCTGGGGGAGGGAGGGAGGGAGGCTGCTGGTCTCTCTCCTGTGCCATGCTTCCCCAGCCCACTTCCTGCCAAGATTCCTGATCTCGCAAGATTAGTGATACTAATCACAAGATTGCAATTGACGCTTAGAAACCCTGTCTCTCATGATAAATTCACAAGTGTTGGCAATGCTGAACCCCAGGCCCAGTGATGTTCCTGGGGCTGGGGGAAGGCTCACTCACTGCTAGGACTGAAATGAGAATTTTAAAAATTCTCACAATATTAAAACACTGGGGCCGAGATCTCACCAAAAACTGAGTCCCAGTGTGAGGTCTCATGAGATTTCTTGCAAAATGAAATTTTAAAAAAAGTATTTGGGCATCCCAGGATGCCCTCAGAACACCGGCTGACTTACCTCACCCCCAGGCTGCTGACCTCTGGTCCAGTGGCTGCTTGCTGCTCCGTGCCTCCATCTGCATTCTGCAGAGAGCTAAGCTTGCTCTCTGCGTCCCCAGTCATGCTTCACAGCTTAGTTGGGACCCAACCATAAATTATTTGAGTAGAGAGGGGAGCAGGGAAGCCTCTTCCCAGTTGTGTGCAACACTCTAATCGGTCCCTGTTTCCAGGGGACTAATCAGGGGTGCACTATGTTCCAGAAGTCCCCACTGGCAGGAAGGCACTGTGTGGGATCACTTCCACCAGTTTGAGGATTCTCAACTGGAAGAGTGCATTCACTGAAGGAAGCAGATTAGTCATGGGAAGGACTGGGCACACCTCACGAACTATGGCATGAACTAGCATATGCAATCCCACCACGAAGCTCTGCTGCTGCAGAGATGACACTGCTTGCAGCCCACTACCAAATGCTCTCCCACACCACGTTTAGCAGGAAGTGTTAGCTTAGACCCCTGGTCCCCCACAGAATGGAGGTTACCCCCCCCCTTGTGATAGCCAACTGTCTTGGACCCGGGGGTCAGCAAAACCCACAGGGGTAACCAAGGGCAAGAAGGCTTGGGGTACAAACCCCACACTGGACGAAGGGGGGGGGGA